>VWYH01003559.1:127642-163884 GCA_013399365.1 Pampusana beccarii | reverse complement strand
GGCCGCGCGGCGTTCCCGGGGCTGTGCTGCCCCCCCCCGGCAGCGGCGAGCGGAGCCCCCGCTCGGAGCAGGCACAGCGCGGGCAGCCCCTCGCTGCCGGGGCCACCCCTTTCCCAGGGGGTTATTGCCTGTTTCCAGCTGTACTTTTTTCACCCACACCGAGCGACGCAACATCCCCACGGGTGGGGTTGCCAGACCCTGCCGGAGCACCCAGCTGCCCCACACCCCCCCATCCCTTCATCCTCACCCTCCCCCGGGCTCCCAGCATCCACCCCCTTGTGCCCAGATTCACTTGCAGCTGTAAAGCCCAAATCTGGCCCAACCACTCACGCTCGGGTGATAAATTCCTTTTCCTGATGGGGGTCAAGTGCTTTCCCCCATCACCCCAGCCTGCCCTTCCCACTGCCCCAGCAGCTTTTGTCCCAGGACCCCTTGGCACTCAAGGGGTCTCTTGCAGCCTCCCCAGGACCTTTGGCGAAGGTGCCACATCCCTGCTGGGAGCAGTGTCCCCACTCAGAAGAGGTGCCCCAGCATCCCCCCTTCTCCTGGGCAAAGCCCCAGGCAGCAGGGATGTGACAGCCTGTGGCTTCACTTTGGAAGGAGTTTTGGGGTGAATACTCAGTCTGGGCTGTTCCACTTCAGGGGCAGATGTGGCTTGGGTTCCAAGAAACAGGCATGAATTCAGCATACCCCATTCACACCAAGAGGTCCAGGGACTCCTGGTCTTGTCACCAGCTCCGGCTCCTCTCTCAGCAAACAAAAACCACAACAAGCAGCACAGGTTGAAAGGCAGAGCTCGGAAAAAACAAACCCCAAACCTAGAAACACCAAGCAGTTTTTACAGCGATTGTACAGACAGATTCTCCCTCTGAGGCTGGGCAGCCCTGAGAGGCTTCCAGCTCCCCCCACCCCAGTCCTACACCAGCCTGCACAGGGAAAATGGTCCCATGGCTCTTGCTGGGACACACACTGCCCGGCAGAAAGGCGAGTTTGCCAGGAGAAAAAGAACAGCAACAAAAAGGAGAAATGAGGCTGAGTCTGAAGGATTGAGAATCTCACATAGTTCAGGGTAAGGTAAGGCCACGTTGTTTGTGAGTTAAGTTACTTGACCAAGGCAAGAAGACAAGAGGGAAGAAACAGCCTCAAGTTGCACCAGGGGAAGTTGAGGTTGGATCTGGGAACAATTTGTTCCCCAAAGGGCTGTGGGGCATGGGAACAGGCTGCCCAGGGCAGTGCTGGAGTCACCGTCCCTGGAGGGGTTGGACAGACGGAGATGAGGTTCTCAGGACATGGGGCAGTGCCAGAGTTATGGTTGGACTTGACCTTCATGGTCTCTTCCAACCAAAATGATTCTGCGGTTCTATTTCTAAGATGTGACTTTAGCATTTAAATAGTGGTACCAGCAGAGAGTCTACGCTTACCTGTCGTACATCATCTCAGACTGCGGCATTTGAGCCCAACAAGCAGCCCAGGAACATCCGCTTGGCAAAAGCCTGTCCTCCTGTGAGGAGGATGTGGAGAAGCTCCCACAGCTGCTTCATCAGCATTTTCCAAGAAGAGATGGCAAGTTGAAACACCGAGTACTTTATGATAGTATTTAGGATTACAATAGGGAAAAAAAAAAAAAAAAACAACAAAAAAAAACACAAAAACCACAACATGGAGCTTCATACAAGCAATAAATGCAACAGGGTCAATCCCAGGCACTAACTCGGCTAGATCAACACGCAGCACATGACCGAGGTGCCACGGCCGGGCGACGCACGCACCCGTTATCTCTGCAGCGAGTCGCAGCCGGCACCTGCTTAGTTACAGCAAACAGTGCGGGTACGTCCGGAGCCGTCACACAGCGTCCCGGGTCACACCAGCTGCGCTGCTCAGGCCCCTCTGTTTGCCTGAAAAATCTGAGCTGTCATCCGCACGGTGTCAGCCAAGGTGGGTTAAAACAACATACATATAAAAGAATAAAATATAAAATCAAAAAGGGGGCAAAGCAGGGAAGCCATTGAGGGGGTGGAGCATCTCCTGTGTGAGGAAAGGCTGAGGGAACTGGGGCTCTGGAGCTTGGGGGAGACTGAGGGGTGACCTCATTGATGGGGATCAATATGGAAAGGGGCAGTGTCAGGAGGATGGAGCCAGGCTCTTCTCGGTGACAACCAGTGACAGGACAAGGGGCAATGGGTGCAAACCAGAACACAGGAGGTTCCACTTAAATATGAGAAGAAACTTCTTTCCAGTAAGCAAGGAACAAGCGCCAGGACCAGAGGAAACGGCCTCAAGTTGCACCAGGGGAGGTTGAGGCTGGATCTGGGGAACAATTTCTTCCCCAAAGGGCTGTGGGGCATTGGAACAGGCTGCCCAGGGCAGTGCTGGAGTCACCGTCCCTGGAGGGGTTTAAAAGGTGTTTAGACGAGGTTCTCTGGGCCATGGTTTAGCGCTGCAGTTGGGTTATGGTTGGACTCCGTGATCCTGAGGGTCTCTTCCAACTGAAACAATTCTACGAACACCAAAGACTATACCCACGCGGCTTCGCGCGGCCTGGCCCAGGTTTAACACTTCGGTCTCTGTAACACAGTCCTGGTTACTCCACTCCATACTCTCTTCCAAAACTTTGCTTTCCGGGGTAGGCGTTCCCCAACGACAGCTCTGACGTAATGTTTTATGTGATCTTGTAACAACAGCCTGAGCATACACAGGTCCACAGCTCCCCTTGCTCTGTTGGGCCCTCTTATCAGCACCAATTTTAAAATGGTATCAATTTATTAAAATAAAATAATTTTTAAAAAGGCAAACAACCTCTCCTCTGCACTCCCTTCCCCCCAAAAAGACCCCAGTACACACACGCCAAAAAAACCACTGCAAACACAAAGCCATAACTAGGTTGTCTACTTAATACCAGCTCTAAGCAGTGAGCTCCCTCAACCTGCCTGTTCCTGGCTGAGCCCCCCCAGCTTCCTCCAGACCCAGAACCACCACCAGTGCCACTAAACCTCTGCGGACTGACAGAACCCAACACAGAGAAACAGTGAGAGGTCCCACGAACCCCAGCACAGAGAGGAGAGGTTCCCAGGTCTGCTCAAGGCAGCCGGAGGTTCCAGAGCCCACAGCTTCCCCAGGAGCAGGATCTGAGCATCGCGGCTGCCCACCCTGCTCCCATCGCCCCACACGGGCCTTGCATTGTGGTCACTGTTGGAGAAAGAACAGGGTCCGGCTGGGCTTCCAGTGCCAACGAACGTGGTTTCTCTCGGGGGAGGCAGCGCAGAGCCTGAGCGCACACACCAGCGCCTGCAGCGCCCAAACGCACGCACGCTCCTGGCTTATCCAAAATGCCCAGTTGCTTCTATGCCCCGTGACTTGGTCTTCCAGCCCCATCCTCTGCAATTCCACCCCAAATCTGCTCTGCAGCCTTGGTGACCCAGCTACTGTCCACAAGAAGCTCCAGACCAGCAAGAACTTCCATTGGTAGGAGCTGAAGGACTTTTCCCCATAGCTGGGGGCAAGGAAGAAAGCACAGCCGAGCAACTCGCTGATAAATCTCTCACCAAGCAACTCAGCAAGAGATTTATCCATAAAGAGTATTCATCATGAACACATTTGTTCCAGATAGGATGAGAATTGTAAATACATCTCATCCCCACTCCCCCCGAGATGCTTTGCCCTAACTATGTGACAATAAAAACTGTTCTCACACAGGGAAGGAGGGGGATGCTCAGAGGCAGAAACACAACAAAACCCATGGATGCCAAATGGGAGGCAGAGTAACCCCCAAGCCAGGAGTTGTAGGAACCCCCAAACAGTCGAGATGTCTCTGGCTCCCCCCGACAGCACACGTGCCCCGTGCCCTCGCACCAGAGCTGATCCCAGCTTTACTGAGTTGATCCCAGCTTTACAGAGCTGACAGCAAGCGAATCACAGATGTGGGGATCAGTAGCAGCTTGCTCTGAAAACCCAGCTTCCAACAAGAGGGCAGCACTGGGCTTGCTGAAAACATCCACGTTTCTACAGCAAGAAATCGGCAGAAAACTGCCAAGGTTACTCAGCGTTGCCCACAAAGTATTGTCTGTGTGCAGGGAGCAAGCCAGGCCTGGCAGGGAGTTAAAAAGAACAAGACCAAGGCACCTGCAGACGGCTGAGGACAGTGCAGAACTGGATCAGTGGGGGAAAAGGGGAGCAGCCACAAGAGAAAATGAGCCAAAAAAGTTAAAAATAAAAAAACCCACACACAACAGGTAAGAGTCACAGGTAAAGCAAAAAACAACAAAAAGAAGCAGTCAAGTCACAGTAAGTTTAAGGGAATTATTTAATGATGAAATCGCAACACATCCAAGAGCACAGCGGAGTCAGCGCAGACCCAGCCACACAGCATCCAGCGCACGGGGGCAGCGGCTGCAGGAACCCCCAAACCCCCCATCGCAGTCACTGGGGCAGGGGGTGGTCTCCACACACCCAGAAGAGCCGCACAAGTCTGCTCCTGCTTTAAACCTTCCACCAGGTGCCCTCAACACACTTGTCCCTGTAGGAAACAGCTTCTGCCAAACCCCCAAACAACTCAGATCTCCAACTCTGAGCACAGACACGTTCTAATCCATACAAAGGAGTCAAGGAGCGGAAGGAAATGGTAATTGGGGGGATGGAACTCTTTTCTGGCTAACTGTAGGAGATGGAGGTAGGCTTCCCTAATGCTGAAGGAGAGCAAAATTGCTCCAAAGGTACTTAAGGAGCACAGTTTCCTCCCACGCAAAGATACCGGGGCTTTTGCTCTTGCAGGAGGTGCTCCAAGCTGTGACACAGGCTCCTCCACCTGGGTATGTTCAGAGATAGTTGGTTTATCTTACCCTGGCTCTTCAGAGCAAGGTGACAGTGACTGTTCACTGCCCTGAGCAGCTTTCCTCTGCCAGCAAGAGCTGCTCAGGGTGCAAGGAAAAACACAGTTAACTGGGCAAAGCCCTTCCCGCTGTCCTTCCCATCTTGTACCGTACAGAGCTGGGAACAGGACCAGCTCCGGAGCTGGTTTTCTGCCGTCAATAAGACCAAGACTGTCAGAAATCGCAGCTGCAGCTACAAAAGGCGAGGAAAGCCACAGCCCCGGTGGCGAGGGACAGGTCACAGTTCACTTTACTGGGACACAAGACTACACCCCGCTTAGTCCCCTGTTTTTTCTACATCATTCCATGGGTGCAGACCGAAAGTCTGTAGGTGCTTCAGCAGGCAGCTTACTTTAAAGTGTTGGTATAGCAAGGTAATAATAAATACGTTTTTAAAATCTACCACTGTTGCATTGCTATATAGCTCTCAAAGAACCGCAGCAGCACGTGCTACTGAAGGACAAGCTGGATGTTTCAAGCGCAGCGGTGAGGCCTCCAGTACCGCCCGGTACCGGCTCCACGGGGCCCTGAGCCACCTGGCACCTCCTGCACCGATCGGGAAGGGTCTGCAACACACGGGATCACGTTCTCTTCTATGTGAGCACAGCCCATGAACACAACCGGCCCCAAAAACCCACACCAGAGGCAGTCCCGGCACAGGAGGTGTGTGCACGGTCAGCAGTGCTCACCCAACACCCACACCGGGCAGCTCAATGGAGCTCTTTGCCCTCCGGTTCACTCCATCGGCGCTGATGGACACCAAACATACCCAGGTGCAGCGTTTCAGCTTTACAGCGCTGCCAGAGCTGGAGGAATTTAAGCAGCCCAACAATTTGCATGACAAAACCAATAAGTTGTATGCACATCCACAGAAGCGCCAGCGCAAAGAAAACCACGCAGAGTGCAGCAGTTGACTTAAAATACTAAATCAAGTAAAAAAAACCAAATCTGACAGAGACTGAAAAAGTTTGTGACAGGATCAGCTCAGAGTTCCTAGAAAGGCAATGAGCAGAGCCCTGGTTTCTTGTGCTGTTTTATATCAGAACACGCACAATACACAAAACAGCAAGTTTCTAGTGCCCCAAAAGGCTAAGCTGGATCAGATTTTAAGTTAAAACCTAGAAAAAAATAAGTCTCCTTTATCTAGTTCACAGTACAACACTGAACACCACCCGGTGAACCCATGCAGGACAGCACATCCTCCTTAAGGGCAGAATCACAGAATTGTTCTGGTTGGAAAACACCCGTAAGAGCAGAGTCCAACCATTAACCTGGCACTGCCAAGTCCAGTCTCGCTTTGCCTGCTCCAGAACCTGTTAGGCAGCACCGGGACAGCCTGAGCTGCTCTAACACACCAGCACAAGCATCCAACCACCAGCCCCACACGAGCAGACGTGCAGATGTTGTTTCAACACCCAGGACTCCGCTGTTCCAACTCGCACGCTGCCACATCGCTTCCCAGTCACCTCGTGGATGCGACTGCTGACCCATCAGAAAAGGAAACCATCATCCTCAACTTCCACACTGCTCCCGGCTCGCCCTCCTGTGCAGCCTCTGATCTCTTCCAGTAAGTGCCAATACCAAAAAACAGCCAAATGAAAAAAATAAAGTGAGGTGGCTCACGTGTCACGCAGTTCAGAGTAATCCACAAGGCGTGCAGATAGCCCAGGCCCCGGGTCCCCGCGGTCGCAGGGCTGGCAGGGGCCCCAGCCACACACCAGAACCATCCAGGACCAGCGAGAGGTGAACGCCAGCCCGGGACACGCTCACAGCCCCAGCTCACACGCCTGCTTCAATAACACGAACTCTTCCCCAGGGCCACACCGGTGCCAGGCCACCTACGGCCTTCTGAGCCAGCAAAGATGCCACCTTGTGCCACCACACACCGGTGCCAGGAGTCCCACATGAGCCAACAGCCAGCTGGCGTTCCTGCACACCAGATATGTCCCTCTCATCCCTACGTTGCCACTAAACCATGAACCACGACCACAGGCTCCGTTTCTTTTCCAGTGAAGCAGCCGTGTCACATCACCTGAGCAGCCGTCTCCGCACGTCCCGCTGTCACCGACCGCTGGCTGCGAGGACTCCAAGAAACACCGCAGACATTTACATCCAGCTGTGCGGACACGAGGACATCGAGAGATGAGACAAGGGGAACAGGTTTAGACCAAAAGCAGTGGACATTTATTCCTCATTTGTGCAAGAGTGTAAAGATGCATTTGGGAGCGGACGGGACAGACCCTGTGGCTGGAGAGCCGGAGGCCACGGCCGCTCCCTCATAGGCGATGGCTTCGTTTACAATTCTACTAAGGAGATAAAACTTGCAGACTCACCTATTTCACACCAACGATGCTGGCAAATACACTTGTATACAAAGAAAAGGTTCAAACTACATTTTTCACTAGATTCAAGTGAAGACTTTGTTCAAAAAAGACACATACAAGTACAATTTAAAACTGTATGAACATTTGCAAATGTTTAGTGCAAAGTAATTATGTAAAAGCTACATTTTATGAAAGTTTGTGCTGATGTGTTTGGTAGGTTTTCTTTTTTACCCTTTTACATCCATTATTTTAGTTACATATGGTTTCACTTACCTACAGTACATATGCATTGTGTTAGGTCCCATGCAAGTGGGAATAATACCATTAGGCTTTGTAAAATGTCACTCAGATTCTCATTTAGTAAACTGCTTATTTGGTTTAACAGTCGAGTTCCTGGCACACTACACATCCTGATTCCATGTACGTGCTTAGGCTGATGTCTCAGTCAGGTGTACAGCCTTGTGTGATGCAAACCAAACTGCTTCACGACTTCCAAATCAACCCTTTGCGAACACAAGAGTTTTAGAGAAATCCACCGGTAGTTTTAGCCTGTAACAAACTCTTAAAATTAAAAGCCTATTCACACAAAGTTATATGTAATGACTGTAGTAATCAGTTTATTACACAGATTAATCATTCTTGAACGTACAAGCTCCAGGGGAGCAGTTGGGTCTTTAAATATACACAAGTTTTCTGTCAAATGGATTTTTACCCTTACATCCAGAAAGACCTAAGCAGTTAAAAAACTTAAGAAAAATAAGAGCTATTAGCTATGTATTAACTGAGAAACCACATACAAACCAAAAAAAGTATGAAGGAGGGGACAGAGTTGAAACAAATCAACATCACTTGATGCACTAATAGCTCAAATCCATTTAAATGTTGACCGGTTAAACTTAGACCTTAAACACAGGATGTGGGTACAGTTTATCTCATTGGTCATAACATTTACCTAAGGTGTAGGTCCTTCAGAATAAAATGAATACAGAAACAGCTTCAAGTTCTTCACCTTGCTTTTCATAACTGTTATGAGTTTAAAAGGATTCCACTTAAAAGCCTTCACGGATCAGCAACACTGTCCCTGGGAATACGAAATCCACCATAACTCGCCCATTCACATTTTATTACCCAATTTAAATCGACAAGGAATGCTTTTAGGCTCACAAAGTTATGACTGAAGAACCAGCTTTTCACACACACACTTCTCTGCTAGGAGTCAATGTTGGTACGGGGAAATACAGTATTTCTATTTTGTTGTTCCAAGTATGTACAACACGCAGCACTGCTGTATCAGGTAAACATGTGCACAGGGGAAGATGAGGCGTGGGCTCATAGAAAGCAGTCAAATGGAAATCAAAAGGACTTTCTCTTTCAGAGTTCCCCTATCTTTATTTGTAGAGGTTATCCAATAATTTCTTTAATTACATCGCATACTTCTGAGTCCATTCCCGAGCTATTCTGTTGTACCTGTATGTATAAAAAGAGGATTTACTCAACATAACATCCAAACAGCATTGCCACTCCAGCACTATAGTCTACACTTGAACTCACACTTTTCTCCAGTAGTATCATGAATTTGTAAAATTTAAGAGCAAACTGAAATATTAGGCAAACAGGGGAAACACGAAAGGCCTCGGTACTTCATGGAAAAGAAATAACTAGCCATATTTACAACAGGAATGAGACCTTTGTGATTCAAGCCACAGAACAGAGCTAGTACAGGTCTGTGGGGAAGGATATTCCAGCAGCCTTTACCTGCAGCCCCAACTGCTGCATCCCCAGGGAAACTATTACTGTCGGTTTCAATTTTGGCATTCTGGAAAAAACAGATGTTTCCCTCCCACCTCATTCTTCCTCCCTTCAAGTTAAGCCTGGTCCCTGGTATCTGTTGGGCTGCCAAACCCCAACAGCCTTGGTTCAAGCTACATATTGCATTTGGCTATTTTCATGACTATGAGACGACAACAATTTGTCCACCAGATTTTTTTTATTCTGAAGACACAATATGCTCCTATTCCCCAGCCACTTGTAGCTTTTTGAGCCCAAATACCCTTTTATAGCCAGAGCCACTGCTAAAGGAAGCTCAGTAAAACAAAGCAGTCATTGTGATACCAGTACTGATAAAATTCACCTTCTGTTATCATAGATAAGCTTGTTCTTGTTCTACAGAATTTGTAGAAAAAGCGTAAAACACTCATAGCAAGGAGTTTTCTAGTTAAGTACCGGGACCCTGTGTGGGAATTCCACCTCTAGACAATGTTCTTTAGCTTAAAGAATCTGACAATCCACTTGTGAAGGTGAGAGCGTTTGTTACTTCACTGTTCCGAGACTACTCAAGAAGCAAGTCCAGTTACATTTAAGCAAGAAATTTCCCGATTTTTGTAAAAATAGGAGAGGCCTGCATACATTAAGTGCAGGTGCTGTTAGCTGCGTCTTGAAATACATACTGCTACTCTGGCAGCTCATCAAAAAACAGGATGCATGAACTTCTCTAACACTGCTCCTCAAGCATGCAGCAGAGTAAGCAAGTTTGTGGATCATTTTCCCTCCCTATCTTGTTCTCATCAGATGACCATGGAGCTTCAGAAATTAACACTACTGATCAGACCTGGAAGGGAACAGTGCGGTAGCAAAGTGTTTACAATGGTCACTAAGCTGCTGCTTTCAAAGAAAGCAATTTAAATCTCCTTGCTGGGACCAGAGCTATCTCCTTTCTCACTGTTAACTTCACACAAACTCCCACCCAACCTCTACACCACTTGTACTTTCCTTGTGTTGTCAAATGAAGATGAAACAGGGTATGTTTTTCATCACTCCATCACCAATAGCACAGAAACACTCTCCCACTAGAGTAACTTGTTCTCCCTCTG
Source organism: Pampusana beccarii (assembly GCA_013399365.1). NCBI lineage: Eukaryota > Metazoa > Chordata > Aves > Columbiformes > Columbidae > Pampusana > Pampusana beccarii. Next base: position 153,825 of record VWYH01003559.1, on the reverse strand, counting down.
CTGGTTATGTAGAATTAAAGCAGGCAGTGAAGGCTCCCAAAGCTGGTCACATTCAATTTAAGAGCTCCATATGAAACAGATTTGCACTGTTCACTTCACATTTTCATTAGATCAAGAAAACTGCTAGTTAACAGCTACAACACTAGTGAGAGCTCCCTGTGTGGAATGAAAATGCAGTAACAAACCCACACAAGTAGGAGGCCTCTACTCCCTTCACTTCTACTGGCATTTATACCTTTTTCCCACAGCAATGCAGTGCTGGTAAAATAGCTGCATTCCAGATCCCAGGGGAAAAAAAAAAATCTCCAAAAAGACCACAGTTAAAGTGAAAAAGGCAAATCAAAGTTGACACTATTTCCCAAGAAGCAGGCCCTGCCAGTTCCCCTTCGCTATTAAAGCACGGACTCTGCTGTCAAAAGTGTTACACAGTTTTTGGCTTCCATACTCACTTTTCTCTATCTGTTTTGTAGATCCGTGCAATCTCAGGCACTAAAGGATCATCTGGATTGGGATCACACAACAGAGAACAGATGGACAAAAGTACTGAGGAGAGAAAAATAAAAAAAGATACTGAATTAGAGCTTAAGCACAGCTGAAAACACCTGTACAAGTCAGTCCACCCACTGTCTTCCCCCTCCAGCATCATTTTTTAAAAATCCCACACACTTGAGTCAAGTGATTTGAACAAAACTTCTTACCATTTAACTACACAACTTTACATGACCACAAGTTCAAGTGTCACCACAAGGAGTAACCTCCTGGATAGGTATATCTGACTACAGCTTCAGTCAGAAGTCTGATCTGAAACCGTACCCGAAAGTCTTCTCAGAAAACAGCCTTGCTTTTGCACTTCAAATTCAGCTTTTCCCTAAATCAGGTAACCTCATTATTAATGACTTGCAGAACTAAGCGTAAGTCGAACAGCAGTCAAACCAACCAAGATGAAGGCAGCATGAGCTGCTCGCAGCTACTTAAGAACTGTTTAAAAAAATGCTAGTCTTGCAGAGAATTAAGAGGCTTTATTCAACTATTTTCTGAGTGTAAGGTAGGTTGAGATGGATTAATTGTAGAATAGTATTCAAAACGAACCAAGAAAGCCCTGAACTTTAAGGTTTCACTATAAATATGTACCATATATATTCCAGATGTCACATCCTGCTCATACGTTGCCGCTCAGGGAAGCGTCAACCTTCATCCCTATAAGGAGCCCAGAGCCTGCCCACAAAGCTACAAATAGCACATGCACATTCCTGTGTCCACACCAAAGCGGAAGGAGATGGGAAGGCAGCAAGTCATAAGCAAAGCGCATTGGGACAACACGACATGAGGCGTGTCAGGGACATCTTGCCCCCGCAGAGAAATGCCGAACATTCCTTCGCATCCCCTTCTCGCAGTTTGTTTTACTCCAACAGCGTCACTCCGTATGTCCCTTCAGCAATCGCAGCAACAGCGGAGTTGTCACAATACATCCCCCAAGTTGGAGGTGACAGCGGTTCCAAATTTGGAGGCACTAAACACAAATCTGTTCAAACTTCCATCGGTTGCTGCTGTGCCATGGAGCATGAGGCAGAGCTGTCGTGCCAGAGGTGTCAGCAGAGGTGAAAGAACAGTGTAGCATGCTTGCACTGCGCTGCTGGGGCTGGGGTTTGGGTTGATTTGGCTTGTTTGGGGGCATTTTGTTGTGGTTTTGTTTGTTTTTTAAAGACAGTCTAAAAGAGAGACCACAAGACAAAGAACAGCTAGATACAGCCAGAGAGAAGGGGAGAATTGGTCCAATACTCATAGAATCATCTAATTTGGAAAAGAACTTTAAGATCATTGAGTTTAACTGCAAACCTCACACTACCAAGGCCACCACTACCCCATGTCCCTGAGAACCTCATCTCCGTCTGTCCAACCCCTCCAGGGATGGTGACTCCACCACTGCCCTGGGCAACCTGTTCCAATGCCCCACAGCCCTTTGGGGAAGAAATTGTTCCCACATCCAACCTCAACCTCCCCTGGCGCAACTTGAGGCCGTTTCCTCTGCTCCTGGCGCTTGTTCCTTGGGAGCAGGGCCCGACCCCCCTGGCTCCAAGCTCCTTTCAGGCAGTTCAGAGATCAGAAGGTCTCCCCTCAGCTCCTGTTCTCCAGCTGAACCCCCAGCTCCCTCAGCCGCTCCCATCACACTTGTGCTCCAGCCCCTTCCCCAGCTCCGTTCCCTTCTCTCAACTCGCTCCAGCACCTCAAGGCCTTTCTTGGCATGAGGGGCCCAAAACTGACCCCAGGATTCGAGGCTTGGCCTCCCCAGTGCCCAGCACAGGGGACAGTCCCTGCCCTGGGCCTGCTGGCCTCATTTCTGATAGGGGCCAGGATGCTGGTGGCCACCTTGGCCAATAATTCATGTCAACTGGGAAAAGTTTTCTAAGTGGGACAAAGGGAAAGCTTCACCAGGTCTTAACTAATGAATTACCAATTTCAAGCTAAAAGCTTCTAGAAGTTTAGTAACAAGGTGTTCCTGATTTAAGCGAACATATTTCTTGTTCTAGATTAAGAACAACCTCTTCCTCCTTTTCCTAATTTTATGCTGTAGACTTACAAAAATGTTAAGAGTTTATTTATCCTCCACCATCATCTGACACTCAGACCATCTATTTAACAACCCCTCAGAATACAGCTTCAGAGTGTGAAGATCTTAATTTTGTGCTGGACGCACCCAGAAGCCACTAATCCCAAACTGCTGTCCCTTGGCAAGGGACACGGTGCCTTTAGCACCTTCCAACAGCTCCAGCACTGGTTTTTCTCCCCATGTCCGCTGAGTAAGGCTCACACGAGTGTTCAGTAATGGGAATTTCTCTGCCACCTTACACCCAGCTGCTGCCGGTCAGTTAAACTTCAAACATGGTCGTTGCTCCAGCTTTTTTCGTGGACCTCAGTCTTGGTATTTATCAGACTGCACCACTCTGGTCACTGCATTTCTTCAGCTGGGAGGATGAGTAAACCAGCAAACATCCATCCCCTCCCTTTAGCAGAGGCTACAGGAAATCCAATCAAAGCCTTTTGGTCAGCTATTATAACTACCCCCCTCAAGTTTTATCTTACCACAGTCCTTTAATACCAAGGACTTCTTTTGAAGGAGATGGCTCACCCCTCATCAGCAGAACCCAGCTGCAAGTCTGTCCGGTCCTCTCTGCCCTCCCTGGCCACCAAAACGCCCCATTCCCCACACCCATGGGGCTGGGCGGCAGCTCCTCCTCGTACACCTCCCATCGCCCCCACAAAACCCCACCGGAGCAAAGGTCCAGCTGCTGCTCAGTGTGGGCACCACGATAACCACGTCCTCCCGAGCAGCAGCCGCCCCACGCTGCCCACAAATCAGTTTAATCCGGCAAAGCACAACAGCACCTTTGCTGAAAGCAGACGGAGAGAGAACCCCTGTCCCAGCCCAGGAGTTTTAGTTCTTGCTCTACAGGCTATCGACACGAGTGTGTCATCACTTCTTGCTGCCCATAAAAAAAAAAAAACCAAACACTCCCATGTCACTAAAGGGGTCTGTGAGTTGTTAGGACTCAATCAGTAGCTAAATGCCAGAATTCACCATAGAAAGCAATCTAGTCACTTCCAAAAACATGTCTACCTTTCATTCCTCAGCAGTTCACTTGTTTTGTAAGAAGTATTATTCCAAAACCCTTGAATAAAAATGGACACAATTATTTGGCTTCAAGCTGCAATGCCATATTCAGCTGTTTTGTTTCATTTTCGTGAGCGTTCATTAATCAAAACTATTCTACATTATGCTTGCTCTTGCTGGTAGCTTCACATCTTTCCCTTCTTATCTGTATGGCCTCAGCAAGAAACATTTTTAATTGAGTTACCTAAACTGTTTTAATAGCCTGCTGAACCCAGCTATTTGTTCAAAATAAATCCAGGAAGTTTCTCTCTTGAGGTTTTCCACCAGAACACTGTATCTGCACATGTTTTAGACCAACCAACATAAGCAGCCTCCAGACCACTACAAAAAAAAAAACTTGGAAAAAGGTACCTTCTCATAAAGTTTAAGGAGCCACATGCAAGAGGAAAGAGAAGTTACCCTTAATAGTCCTGTACAGGAGTTCTTTGATGCAGGGTAACTAATTAAACCAACACTGTGGAATAGAGAGAATCACCAGATCGCCCTGTTCCACAATCAAGTATTACTGCAACGAATTTCATAGCAAAGCCTTAACACTTACTAATCAAATGCCTACAACACTAGTAGAAGACAACTAAAAAGTTCACAAAAATCAAGTTTTGTAAGCACAGAATCAGGCTGAATAACTACCCAGGAGAGGCGAGTGACACTGTTCCACAGCCCGTCCTGCTCAGCCTGCACGACCATTGCCAAGCTGCTCTTGAGAGGTGTCGGGTAGACAGGATCCCTTCAAGTCTTGGAAAGAGATGCAGTACAAGTGTGCACGCTTCACAAGTTAAGTTTGGATTTTTGGCAGTAATAGCAAAACAGAGAAATTTTGCTTCCCGTCAATTCAAGGGGTTCAAGTACAGCTAATTCTTATCTCTTTGCTCCTAACTTCCACAGCAGCCCAGGCCGTAACAAAACATTAAGTGACTTAAAACACTGTCAATTTTAAGGCTCCCTTTCATTCAAAAAACTGGGTTTTCTTCAGCCTTATTTCACCAACCAAGCAGCCTACTTAACTCCAGTCCTTCTGCTGTGATCCCAGCTCTCCACTGCAGACAAAACCAACTTACCCTTCAGTGGGCTGCGGACTGGCCTGGACCAAGTACTTCCAGCAATCAAAGGAACTGGGAGAATCAAACTCATCAAGCAGAAAGACTTAACAAAGTGGCCCTAAAAAAGTAATGGGCTTCGCTTCCCTACAGAGCAGCGATACAAACGCACTCTCATCAAGCAGAATGATCACTTAACATCAAGGATGCTCCGGCAATGTGCTCTTTAATGCAAAACGAGGTCTACTAGTGTAACGCAGCACAACTCTGATCCAAGACTTCCCTTGACAGAGTACATAACACTCCTAAATTCAAGGACAATCTGTCTCAAGGCAGCTCCTCTGTGCAGAGAATCATGCCATTTATAGCTTGTCAACAAGTTCAGCTAGTTCATCACCACACAATCCACCTCATCCTCTCGGCAGCTCCTGTGCTGCGCTCTTACACCCCTAAGATTAACCGGCTGCTTCTGATGAGTAATTTCATCCTCCTGGTCCTGCCACACCTCAGCTGAGAAGTGCTGGGAGACACACATTCAATATGTAAACTCCGTGGCTGAGCTGCTTCTGCTATGAAGCAGCTCGGTCATTAGTCAGGACAATTAATGAAGTCAGATCCCTCCAGCACTAGCCAAATGAGCAATACAGAAAACCATTTAAACCTCCATCTGTCTACTGGAGCATCAACCGGCCCAGACAAACCTGAGAGGCACATCAAGCTCCTGGAGCTCAGGAGCTGAACAGACCATTTTCAAAAAGGCATAAGCCCTCAGCTCCACAGCCAGCAGACAAACATCTCCCCTGGAGTGTCAACAGGGGGAGGAAGTCGAAGGTGCCCAGTAATTTATCCACAGCAATTAGCTCCTGTTGATGTCAAGGATGAGTCTGTAACCAAGTCACACAGGTATGACACACGCACGTCCAGAGCACGTAGCTGCAGCTCGAAGTGGCCTTGAGGGGCCAGCAGCAGCTGAGCACAAGCCACAGTGTGTAACTCACCTTTATACAGGTTGCTCAAGTCAATTTGGCTAAGTTGAGTTCCACAGAAGCTCAACAGTCCAGGTCATCACTGAAAAACTATTTAAGCCTTGTTAGGGCATGACTAAGACCCAAAAGCTAAACATTCTAGTTTCTTTAGACATCAGAACTAGAAAGGTGAGTATTAGTTCTGCCCTGTCACCCTGTGCTAAGACAGAGATACCAGATAATCAAGAAGTGGAGGTGCCTGTCATGGTTCAACCCAAGCTGGCAACACCACCATGACAGCTGCTCACTCACCCCCTCCCCAACTGCCCCAAACAGGAGAGAGAATCGAAAGGGAAGGGAGAAATTTGGATTGAGATAAACACAGTTTAATAAAATAACAAAGTACTAGTACGCTACTAGTAAATATATATAAAAAATAGAAATAGAATAGAAAATAAAAGATACTCAATGTAATTCCTCACAAACTCCACCCACACCAAGCAGCACCTGGTCCCAAAGCAAGAGAAAAAAAAAGGAAAAAAAGCCCAGAGGCCTCTACAAAACAGCAAAAGGTCAAACTGAACATACTGAACCAAACTCCTCCAGCTCCAACAAAAAGAGCTAAGAAGCAAGAGAGAGACTGGAAGATCCCAACTCTGCTTAAATACGAAGCCTGACACCAATGGGCTGTAACACACTCACTGATCAGTCTGGGTGTCAGTCCAGCTCTGCCCCATCCATCCCCCCTTCCTCGCCGCCTCACACCTGTGGGCAGAGCTCAGAACGTCCTTGGCTCTCAGACCAGAGCAATTAAAAACATTAACTGTCCCAGGGTGTTCTCTTGTCCTCAAACTAAGTCCAAATAATGACTGTGCTAGCCAGGAAAAAGAAAGGTTTTTAACTGCATGAGGGAAATTAACTCTTTTTCAGTCAAACCAGCACAGTGCTTTTCATACAGAAGCCCAAGACATGACCTGTAAGGTACAGACTTCTAGAAAATTGCCAAAAGCAACTGATAATCTCCACTTTCTCAGTACAGAAGTCAAATTCAAAACTAAAGCATCCAATTTGCTTGCAAAGCCTGAATGAGTCTAATATCCACCACTTCCAGCTGTCCATTTAATACAGGCTATTAGCCATTAGAGATACTACTATTTAAGTCCAAGTGGAATTGCAAACAAACTTGGTCCAGTAAAGCACTCATCTGTGGGACATTTCAGGATGAGAAGCTACTGAGGAGCAACAGAATCTCCAGTTGAATCACAGCAGGGAGATAAAAAGCAAGCACCAACTCTTCCAAGATAATGAGCTACCCAGGAAAAAAAATTAAAAACCAACCAAACAACAAAAAACCCCAAACAAACAAAAATCTTAACTGGTGTGTTCAGATTCAACAGCTGGCTGGTGCAACGGCTGCTCTCTGAAGAAGAGATCGAATCTAGAATTCATCTGGGAACAAAGTGTTTTCTTGGGCACCAAGCAGCTTAGGTCAAACCAGACCACAAGCCTTAGCTCTCTCCTTGAAGACCTCTGCTATCTTAACTACCGTAAAGACAAAGAGCACACCACTGGATGTGCAGAGTGAGGAGAAGAGGTAAAATGCGTTTTAAAAGAGAAGTTATTGCTGTTAACTGAACTCCTGCATGGGGAAAATGGACTCTGACAAGGCCAAGCCAGTCTTTGCCCACCAAAGGAAGGTCCATCTCTAAGGAAGCATGAACACCGCAGAAGTTTTATCACAGTACCAAGAAGGTACTGAGAGAGTCACTTTGTTTGGCAGATTGTGAGGATGGCAGGATGACCCTCGCTCAGCTGCCGGTCCTACCTGAGGCAGCACAGCACTCTCAAGATGACCACGCCATGAAAAACCTCGTGCACTGACTCGGAGCAGTCGGATAAAACAGGGAGGTATCAGTTCTCACCCACCACACCAGTACCGCGAGGTCACAGGATCGGAAGCAGCTGATCCTGCTGGCTCTGCCCTGGGCCAATATTACGCCAGTAAATTCTTTGATGGAAAGTAACTTGTCACCTTCCAGAGGACCAGGCCACAGAGTGCTGGGCTTTTTGGATTCAGCTCATCCAGCCAAGTTTCTGAATATGAAGGTAACAAACTTGGTCAGCTCAAGTTTCATTCAGCCTGGTACTTCTGGGATTATGAAACATCTCTGCTGGTGTAAATCTGAGCTTTGGCCACATAACGCTTCTGAGGAATTCTTCATTCCATTTCAGAGGCTTGATCCAGCTGTCTTACTTCTCACATCAGCAAGGGCTCCTCCACACCAAGCTCCATTACTACTTAGATCTCTGTTCCTCAAAAATAGGAAGAAAACCAACACCTGGAAGGAGCATTCACCTACACAATCACTACTTTTGAGCTTCAGGCCCCAGGCCCTTTACACATGAGGCACACAGCTGTCATGAAGTTTTATCAGCACTGACAAACATTAAGCTTGTAACATTAAAACAACCAAACCCATGTTGTGTTGTACTGCCCGAGACCAACTTCCACATGACTGGCTTCTGACTGTGAATGGGCAGGATGCACCCAAGTAAATTACAGCAACTCTGGTCTTTGCTCAATTAAATCATATTTCTTAACCACAGCCCCATTTCAAACTCTTGCAGCAATCTCACCCAGTGTCCCAGTAAGGGTACCTTTACATCTGAGCGGTTTAACCTTCTTGCTTCAAAGCAACTTGAATTCCTGTTAAATCAGTTCAACCATTTCTGGTGACAAGAGAAGTTTTGCCCAGTGTATCAGTGACTGGTTGAGGTTGGAAGGGATCTCTGAAGACCATCTTGTCCAATCACCCTGCTCAAGCAGGGCCACCTACAGCACGTTGCCCATGACTGTGTCCAGGTGGCTTTTGAATATCCCTGAAGTGCAAGGACTCCACAACCTCCCAGGGCAACCTGTGCCAGTGTTTCCTGACATTTAGAGGGACGCTCCTGGATTTTGGTTTGCGCCTACTGCCGCTTGTCCTGCCACTGGGCACCTCCAAAACCAGCCTGGCTCTATCACCTCCCTTCACATATTTATATACATTGCTAAGATCCCCTGAGCCTCCTCCAGTGGCACAAGCACCTACATTAGAGCTGCACGACAGTGGTAACACAAGAATGAAAGTTTCCCCCAGAACCACAACGCAGCACATACAGAGACACTGATCCTCTCCATACGACAAAGTCACGGCCCCCACCAGCTACGTAGGTAAGCACCACAACTGGCAAATTAAAAGCCAAGAGGATGATCAGAAACCAACTTCCTGATTTGGAAAACTGCACTGGGAGGATCAGGCTCATTTAGGGTGCTGGGTACTTGGAATTTCCTACCCAGTAAGTCTTAGTAATGCGATTCTTCAACATCTGTGATAGCATCACCACAGAAAATTCACACTGAACTGGGTAGGGAAGAGCTTGAAGAGTGCAAGCTGAAGTCTGGAAGTGAATGAGACAGAAGTTACTCATTGCTGTTCACCAGAGTATTCCAACATACTTTACATAACTAATGAGCAATGTAGCTTATAAAACGTGGTGGGGAGAACTGGGAGGGGACAGAGCAAGTCAGCCCGGCCTTTGCTGAACGGGTGCTTCAGTTTAGTACTAACTCTTGCACATTCACTTGCTAAATTCAAGACAAAGTCAGATTTTTCCAAAAAATGGCTGAGAGCAGTTATAATCACATTAAAACACTTTATACTCCTGTTTGAGGCAACAGGGATTCTTATTTATGTAGACTTTGAGATAACATTAATTTAAGCCTACACATTCTGCTTAAGCTTTGGAGTTTAAATTAACCACCAAGGTGTGTTTAAGACTATTTTGAGATGATTTATCCTACAATATGTATTCTTTAAGAAACACTTACCTCAGAATTGCTAATACAAGCAAGTTAGCTATTCTACTGAGACACTCAAGTGATGTTCTCTCAATTCTTCAGAACCCATTTTAACAAGTCTAGGAGGGACAAACATTGAAAGACTGAACAAAAACCCAAGATGCAAGTCACCTCTGCTGGCATAGCCAAGTTCACTTTATCAAGTTGCTCACCAAGGGACAGAAATGTCCTTATTTATTTAGCAGTCTACAATAAACCTGCTCCAACAGCCCCACACTCTAGCCCTCATGATCTTGCCCAAAAACAGTAGGGGGGGCTCCCAAGCCAGATATAACATTAAGGGTTGGACTCCACGATCTTAAAAGGTCTTTCCCAACCAAAATGATTCTGTGATACTTCACATGCCCTCTGGAGCAGTCAACCATCCTCCAGAGCATGAGGAGCCAAGGCCTTTACCACTTCACTGGGATGATAAACTTGCACTGACATGATTTTTCACAGTCTTTCCACCAAAAAAGTAGCACTAGAGATGAAAACGAAGTCACTGCATAGCCCTTCAGTTTTCCCCTTGCAGGTTAGTGTGAAAAAACACATTCATTAATTGCAACATAACATCTGGCCCATGTGAGCTGGAAGGCCTTCCCTAGAATTGTTTCTAGTGTTCCCCAATTTCTCTATCAGTACAGTACAGTTTTTTTATAGCTGTGTTCTACTTATCTTCTTACAGATTTTAAGTTCTAAAAGCCTGTTCCCAATTGCATCCCCTTTTAAAGGGAGGCACAATTTAGGAAATACTCTAAAATCTACACTACAAGTACTAAATCGCTGCTTTGGAAGAGATGTAAGCTTCATGCTGAATAACTTCAGTCTTGTTATTCATTTTTAATTACATAACCCAACAGCTTTTCCTACTAGGAACACAGTTATTCTTTGATAAGGCTAATCAGAAAGTTACTAGAGAGCTGAAATAGCCCCAAAGTCCACAAAGACACAACTTTAAACTGACTGAAAACAACATTTCCACTCTAAATGACTGAAGTTGCCTTTGTGGAATTTATTTATACTTGTTCAAGGCAGGAATGCTTCTTTTAAGCATCAGCTCTTGCCCCTAGATTGAGCTCTTCCCTCTGACAAGACACCCCTGTCATTACTGAGGAAGCAGTCTGAATCTCTGAAGTCACTCATAAGAATTTCTTTGGCTGCCATTAATTCCTTCATGACATGAGCACCTCTTAGATTCTTGCTCCTTTTTTCCAGCTGTCCTAATTCCAGTCTATCCTCAAGTCTGTTCAAGCATGCCATCTACCACCCACTGCCTATATGGTCACTTTAGGCTTTAAAACAAAGATACCATGTCACATTCCATATTCTCCAACTACAGTATTCTAACCAGTTATATGGCAATTTAATCCAAACACGGCAGACATCAGTACTTGGTACTAACTTGGTGCTGTTAGAGTAGCTAGTACTTGGCTGAAAGCATTTCTAAGGAAAGCAGCGTCAACCTCACAATCACATTCCCTTTCCTGACATAATTTCTTCAGTGTCCTCAACCCACAGGGGAGACTTTCAGCCTTGCACTCTCACCGATTCACTTCAGTCAAGAGACAAGATATTGTTTTGTCTTTCCACGTGCTTACACAAATGCAAGAGCCTTTAGCTGGACAGAGAAAGCTGGAACTTATGAGTTCAGTGAAAGGGAGACAGTTATGGTGTGCAAGAGAGGGCACCAGGAGCCACCGCTCTGAACAAAAAGGGAGTCTGAGAACATCCCATGTAGCTGAAGGCAAAAATTACAGCCAACAGGGCAGCCTCATGGAGCTGGGACAGAACGTGAAGGATGCTCTAAGTATGTGATACCTGCAGTGTTTAACTACGAAGACAGTGTGAAGCTACAAAAATTGAATGGTCAGGACATGGTCTATGCACAGAAGAGACTAGAAGTATTCTCAATTGCCACAGCTGGATCTACAAACCACAGGCCTACATTTTCAATAGACAGAAAAATCAATACAACTCAGTCCTGGGTCATCTTTCAAGGTGTTTAAAACGTCCTATTTGCATTAAATAATAGGAATACTACTACTATTAAACAATAGGAATACTACTCTATCATGGAAAGGATATATTCCAGTGCTCCACAAGCAAACACCTGCTACAGGGACAAGGATGTTTCTAACTAGAAAAAAAAAATCATCAAAATAGTGCAAGCTAGTTAAGTTTTAAAACGTTTTGGTAGTCCATGTAATTTAAAGTTTTGTTAAAAAATGACCAACAAGTAGTTCTGATGCTCCCTTGAAACATGGACTTCAAGGTAACGACGAGTGAAAGCAGGTTTAGCATTTTTTCAAGGCCACAGCTGTTCCAGATGAGTTTTACTAGATGTGCATTCTGAACACTGTAGTCTCCCACCGGCACACGCCAGGTTTAATTTTGGTGGGTATTTTTTTCAGACTCTGAGGTGAGGTGGCAAAACTACGTACTTGATGTAGTGAGACTTATCTGATGTACTGGCAAAGATGACCAGTCCCCCATGGTCACAGGGAAATGGGACATCCAGAGCTCCCTGTGCTCACCAGCTGGACGCCCCAGGGCTGGAGCAGCGACGCAGCAATTCTTACATCCTAAATCCCAATCCGTAATTCATTTCAGAGTAAAATTAAATGAGCATTGGAGGTACCTTTTGAAATAGTTAGTGCTGGGGACCACTGTGATCGTAGAATATCAAGACAAATGCTGCCGTTACTGTTAATATTTGGATGATAGATTCTTGTTGTAAATGCAACCTGCAGAAGAAGGAAAATGTCAGTGTAGGCTCACAAATGTACATTACGCCACATGGTAATGAAGAGATTTATGGTGCAAGCCACTCACCTTAGGTGGTTTGAAGGGATAATCTGTTGGGAAGTGAATTGTCAAGAAAAATACTCCACCTTGATAGGGACTGTCATTCTGTTAATGAAAAAGAATCATTGCAGTTGGAGGAGTTACTACAAGAAGACTAGTCATAAAAATCTATGATCATCAATTCTCTCATACTTACTGGTCCCATTATTGTAGCTTGCCAATGGAACACTGAAAAAGAGAAAGATTTACTTCAGTTTGGAGAAGCTCAAGTAATGAACTACTTACTTGCAGACAAAGCAGCACAGGAAAGCCTATTTTAAAACAGCCTTCTGAAAGGCTGCAGGGAAGCAAGCCAAAAAATGAAACCAAGTACCAACACTCCACACTGACTTGGTCCACACTTGGGGATTGCTGTGGTACCACATGTGTTGTGTCCTGCAAAAAAATCCCAGTACCGTAAACAAACTGATCGCTACAGTCACCATTTCAGACCCAACAAATCGGTGAGTTCAGCTTTGTTGTTTCCAATGAACCGCCTGAATCAAAGCCCAGCTTCCAACGCCAGGGCTCGCAGAGCAACCTGCTGAGGTACAGTACAAATTCACACCTTTCTTAAGTGGGATTTCTCCTACACAGACCCTTGGCTAAATGGAGAGTAAGCCTAAGCTTGATATATACCATGTGTAAAGAGGTAACCTGCACCAGTGGGATCTTGATGGAATATTTAAGCTTAGTCTCCACAAAGACGTCAAGATTTCCTTAAAGCAGCAGAAAGCAATACAGGTCTTAAGAGGATGCAGGAATGACAGTCTGCTCAATACTTGGGACCAGGGTGTGCCAGTGCACACTTCAAGCTAAACGGACAAAAATTAAGTCTCACTGATATGAATCTGTCCAAGAGAACATCTTAATGTGGCAATACAGATTAGTGAAGAATGTCTTTATGCTGCAGAACACAAGGAAAACAATCAAAGCTGTTCATCTGCATGAGGCACAATAGGAAGCTGTCCGGATTCCTGTGTTCACAGAACCACAGAATGTCAGGGATTGGAAGGGACCTCGAAAGCTCATCCAGCCTAATTACCCCTCTGGAGCAGGAACACCCAGCTGAGGTTACACAGAAGGTGTCCAGGTGGGTTTGAATGGCTGCACAGAAGGAGACTCCACAACCTCCCTGGGCAGCCTGGGCCAGGCTCTGCCACCCTCACCAGGAAGAAGTTTCTTCTCATATTCAAGTGGAACCTCCTGTGTTCCAGTTTGCACCCACTGCCCCTTGTCCTATCACTGGTTGTCACCGAGAAGAGCCTGGCTCCATCCTCCTGACACTGCCCCTTTCCATATTGATCCCCATGAATGAGGTCACCCCTCAGTCTCCTCTTCTCCAAGCTCCAGAGCCCCAGCTCCCTCAGCCTTTCCTCACACAGGAGATGCTCCACTCCATCATTCTCGTGGCTCTGCGCTGGACTCTCTCCAGCAGTTAAGTTCTCCAAAGGCTCTGATCCAGCTTGTGCAAAGAGCACCAGCTTCACAAATTATTTATGAAATAGTACCGGGGAAGCTTCCCTCTGCATGGATGTCAACTACATTGCATCTTCAGAGCTGGGGAGCTGTACACAAGCCCCCGTTGTTACAAGGCAACTCTTTAAGACACAGGAGCTGACACCACCCGCAGCTGTGTGTTAATACTCAACTTGCAACTGGTGTCTACAGCTCTCAAGCCTGCCTGTGCCAAAAGACACTCCAGCCCAGAGCGGCAGTACTTGTTCCAATCTAGCATGAGCAGTTTTTAATTACAGGTGGTACAGGCATTACAACTGGGAATGATCTCATACAAGGAAGGGGGGGAAAAAAAAAAACAACACACAAAAAAAACCACAGAGTGGGAACAGTCCTGCAGAAGAGAGTGTTTGGTTGGAGCAGCAGGTTTGTTACAAAGGGTTTACAACAACTGGTAACACCCGCTGGACTTTTGAGAAACTCTATAGTCAGTGTAGTGTCGGGAAATCAAGGCAGTGGCTCACGAGTTCATCTGTAGCGTTCACCCACTTTAAAAGGTTCCGACAGCTCCATGGGAAGCCCTTGTCACCTGCGGCAGGACAGTGAGGAACCCAGAGCAGGAGGACACAGAGGCAACAGAAACAACTGTGGCTCATCACAGAATAAACACCAAGAATTTCACACACATCCGTAGATGCTCGTGAGATTCACCATGACTGGACCAGAGTACACAACAGCACTGGACATTAACCTGCACGCCTCTACGCACCAAAAACAGATACTGATGTAACTATTGTCTTAAACCCAACAAAAAACCAGAAAGAAAAACACTTTCACAGTGCATTAACGTTTTACGAGCTTTGGGGTTGGTTCCTGCCCCCCCCAACCCAGACTCAAGGAAAGTGCTTGTTTAACCCAAGCTTTAGGTTCTCACAACATCCAGGAGAAGTTTGATAAACTGAAAGCTGGATTTGTCATGCAGAGCTTATTTCAATTGGTTCTTGATTTTGAAATCAGCCATTCAAAAAGCTATTTACAAAGTAAGGGGGTTGCTGACTTTCAGGTGCATGTCTAGAAGGGAACTGAGCCACTGCAGAGGACTCTAAGTGTACCAGTGTAATCCAGTGCCAAGGATATTTCCAAAACAAAGGCCAGAGACGGGTGGAAGAGGGGCTAAAATTACATCACCAAGGGAAAGAAAATCCCGTCCCTGCAGGTTACAAGGCAGAAACAGCTCTTCACTCTCCGAAGTTTATGAACTACAGGGACAAGAAGCTTAGAACTGGGGACAGTTTGCATGGGCTGGACTAGCCCCAAATCACCGCTCCGCAAGCACAGCATGTCCTGAACCCTGAGAAATGTCATTGTGACGAGGCAGTCTCAGAGCAGGCACCTTCCCATTGCTGCCGCTGCTGTTCGCTTACATACACCCCAAGCATCGCTCTCAATAGCGAAAGTCTTTCGTTAGAGGTCTTTCTGAAAGGTGGCACAGGAGAGGAACTGAATATTGCTTTAAAGCTTTCTGTGTTAAGTTGTAACTTTTCATTATAAGCATTCGCCAACTTACATTCTCCTCCACCAGATGATCTCCATCACCTTTGATAGTCTTTGGAAGTAACAAAGTAGTTTATCATGGCACAAATCACACTTGCCAATTTAAGGACAGAAAAGCCTCAGAGTGGCTCTACATCTTAGTAATTTCTCTTCCATGAAACTACACGTGTCTTTAAATACTATTTTTGAAAGCAGAAATAAGATGAGAAGTACTTTGAAACAGCTGGACACTACTGCTAAAACCCCTCAAAACCAAATAGCTTTCATTTGTTTGAAAGCATTGCTGGACAGCAACATCTCTACTAACTGCAGTATTTCTGTTCTCAGATTTCAAGTGCTTTTTTAAATCTAGTCCTAGACTGACAGGAATGTATACATTTCTATACACTTCAGCACTTCTGAAGAGTTCAGAAATGACTCGGAAGATCTTGGCAGATAATTTTTTTTCCCTTTTAGAAAGGATACTTAAGCTTAGAGTTCTTAGCACATGGCTGGAGGGTTTCCCTACTTCAGTATCCCCCACTCTCGAGCTGGGATGCTTTGCTGAACAGCACATTAGTCAGAGACCGTGCTGCACAGCAAGTTCAGTGCACGCTGTTCAACGGGCATCCCAGTTCTTACATGTTTTCTGTAGCCTTTCCTACACAGCACAGCTGCTACAAGAAAGCTGAAACACATTTCCTCATCTCTGGCATTTTACGCATTAAATGCATTGGTACTTAATGCATAAAACAAGTATCTTAATCTACCCTGGGGCCCATAGTAAAGTTATAAGGCAAAAGGTGAACTTGCAAGTGTTCATGTTTCACTGCAAACATCCTACTGACCTTGCTCACCTAAGCTACAACCCAAGAGTTTCATGCTGCTGTGAAAAAGTAGTTCACCAGAAAGCTTAAAATCCCAGTCAATATGGAGAAGACTGCACAGCTTGCAAAACCACTGCAGTTTAAAGGCCTCTCACAAAACAGCACCATAAAGTATGGGGCAACAATTAAGTTGCCTTAGTCACAGCTAACCAAAGCAGACTGGGAACATGACCTCCAACTAATATAAAGCAGCATCCATATAAACACCATTAAGTCAAGTCACATAATGTATCTTGCCCTCCTCCCTAGGGAAAAATCCATGCAGAAGGTAACAGTAGATCATCTTACTATAAAACTGTTAGACAAAACCAACTCAGGGTAGGATTTTAAAGAGCAACTGCTTTTTTCCTGCTTGAACACTGTTCCTCAAGCTTCAAAAGGACAGAACAACTCCGGCCTTGCACAGATGAAGAGCCTTGCAGCAGGACAGCCACAGACGTGTGGGCCAGAGGGACTGTCCTGGGCTGTCCCTCACAGAACCCAGCAGGGCAACCGACCCAGCACAGCTTTCAAATAGAACCGTGCTGGGCGACTTCAGGGCGCTCCACCTGCACTTCCCATCTCACACCCCAGCAAGTGCGTCCAAACCAAGCAACAAGTTAGTCATGACAGTGGGGTTTAGACATTCTGATTTTGCTTCAGGAGAAAGCCACCAGTCATGTTCTAAACTGAGTGAAATGCTGCCTAAAACTTAAGAGCCAAACCTGGCTTTCAGTTCTGATACTCCGCTGTGCTCTATAATTCAGTAGCACAAAACAGATTAAATAACAAGCGATGTTTGCAGTGTTCCTATAACTCATTTCACCACAGTAACAATTAAACTTAAAAAACTAACATTACTTCCTAACTCGAGATTTAATTTACTAACTAGTTTCCCCTCTATTCACATTTTAACCTCTTATCCCCAAGGACTACATGTAACATTCTAAAAAATATAGTGTTAACTCCAATGTAAAATATAGTTAACCCTGACCTTGCTGGACTAGCATCTAGGATTAGGAGTAGCTTGGTTTACTTGTACAGGACCACGAGACTACACCATATATAGTTTAAGTATCAAAGTTCAGAAAGCTGCACACAGCTGCTTGCTCATTTGGCCACAGAGCTACTGAAGTTTAAATAGCTTCATACCCCCTGAGAATGCCAGAGCAGTTAATTCTAAAGGTGTAATTTAAGATGTCCCCAGTGCACACACTTGCCCAATGAATAAAATGGGAGTAACACAAAACTCCAGCAATACACAAGGAATGTATTAAGAGATACAGAAGGACAACAAATTTCAGATTAGCATCTAGTATTCTAAGAAAAAGAAACAGAAAGCTTCTCCTTGTTAAGGAATAGGACATCCCATTTTAGAAGAAAAAGGAAAAGAGACTGCTAGTGGTAGCATACTTACTATCATCACCAACAGGCCCTGCTGAACACTGTGCTGGAGGGTCACGTGCCAGGTCATTCAACTCCTGAAAAACAGGAAAAGTTTGTTTCTTTTAGTTTCAAACCCGATCATGCTATTGCTGAAAAAACTGCTAGTGGTGCTTCAGCTGCTTCTCTTGGTCATGGAGATAAAGCTCACAAGAGTGGTAACACCACAAAACTAACAGCCAGGACCCCAGGAAGCAAAGTTGCATCTTAAATCCACGTAACATGTTTGGCACATGCAGCAGCTTCCTCTCCAGGTTTCCACGCTCTATCAAGTCACTGCAATCCTCATCACGCCGCAGGGTCTATCAGGTTTGCCATCATTGATAATAGAAGTTAAGAAATCCCAAGCATTATCATGGTATCACCTACTGCACCATCTCCAGGTCAGAGATACAATGGCCTCAATCCAACAACTCAGTCTCAGCCTTATTTTATCCCTGGTATTGTAACAGCTCCCAGGTTGCTCCAGCTGTACTGATCTAGTTTATCATCACACACCTGCAGGAGCCTTTTTGCAGTACACAAAACTTCAATAATTGTTTCATCTCCAGATGCATGCACCAGTGAATATAGGTGGTTAAATGGAACAAAACACAAGGCCTTCTGTACCAATAGAACCGCCAGCCCAGGAATGGAAATTCTCACTTCTTAAGTAGCTGTATCAGTCAAGTTTTCCTCTGAAGAAACCCTATTATGAGTCTCAATCACTCTGGCTGAACCGTTTGAGTAATTCAGAATACTTTTGAACTGCACCAAGTTTCAATTTGAAGCAAAATTTCAGCCCGGATCAGACAGTCCACACATTGTCACCAGTAACTCATATGAGCAATTTGCTCAGGAAGTGGACATTTATTGGGAAGTGCAAATAGAGCAAAACTTTACAGTCAAACTTTGTCCACTCTATTTCTGGCTCAGCCACTTACTTGCTTTGCATGACAGGCCCAAACAACTTTTTTCTGTGCTTGCTCAGTCTAGAAAGCTAAACCTAAACACCAAGCAGCCATTCGGACATCCAGGAGCTGTCCCTGGCCCATTCAGCTTCTCACCTCCCAGCCTGCACGGCTTCCCAGTAACAGCCCACAGCAGAGCCTCAGGTACCAGACTTCTCTGAGGCTTTTGATAGATACAATATTCAAGGACAAAGATCAAGTGGAGCTGATTACAGGAATGGAAAAAGCTCACCACTTAATGGCTTTTTGTTATTTACAGGCAGCACTTAAGCTCCTGAATAGACCAACCCTGGGAGTCCCAGGTTCTAAGCTGAGTTGGGAGGCCACCAGTAACCAAACCCTCTTCTGTCACAACACAAGAATGCTGCCTTACATCGAACAGGTGAATCCCGGATTGTCCCCTCAGTACGCAGTCCCCACAGAGTTTTGCAGTGGAGATACAAAGCTCCACATACCTCAGCTCCTGTAAAGCACACCCAAGTCTGGTTTTGCTCTCCGTGCCTCCCAGCTCCTTGAGAGCCCAGCTGAAAACACCGGGCTGCTGAGGCTTCTCTAATGCTTCCATGAGCTTCTCACAGTGCTGACCCAAGCAAACCTTGCTCCCACTCTTTGTGGTTCAGCACAGACTTGGACAGGAGTTAAATATTGAGCATGCAGCACCTGCTGAAGAGCCTTCTGTCCCCCAAAAGCAGAGGACATCTTCAGATATCCTCCAGAGGACAAAAGCCTTTCAGAGTTGACAGTTACGCACAACAGTTCAGAGTAGCCAACTTCAGCCAAGTGAGGATTCCCTCCTTAACTCTGGTTGAAAAAAAAAAAATCAGCTTGCATAAACATCAGTAACACACTCTCCCTCCCCACCACCGGTGTACACCTCTCTGCTTTAACTCCAGGACATTAAATATCGAGTACAGTACTGAGCAATAGAAGAACACTGCTCTATCCTAGAGAAGCGCAGATACTATAAGAGTTTTCAGGCAGCACCAGTCTGAAAAGCACAGAGTAGCAGATTGCACCATGCTCTGCTTCAGCAAGAGACACCCTGTGCAGAGAGTGCAGCAAAGGGACGTGCGGTCACACACAACTTCACTGGGGACACAGGTTCTTCGTGCTCAGTCTAGTCATGGCTACACAGAATGAAGAGTGTCTCCACATGCACTAATTCAGAAGTATGGGCATGAAAACGTAAAAACAGGAATACACCTACTCTTTCTGAAGTTGTACAGAATACACTTCCAAATGCTATTGAATTCTAATCTTCTGGATTACACTATTTAATGCTACAGTACTCAAAACCCCAAACACATCTATTAAAAACCCCACACACATCTCAACCTCTCTTCCTTACCACTTCTCATCCCCTTCACTCCTGTTTTATGCATAAATATGATGCAACAACACTAGACTTGCAAGTACAATTCTAAGCATCCATGTTTTCCATGTAAAACCGCAACCTACTATGGATTATATTTCAAAGCCTAGCGTGCACCTTCCCAACTAGAAAAGTGAAATGGTGACAAACAGGGGCTGCAGCTTGAGCACATATCCTACCAGCTAGTAGGATACACAGCTCCAAAGCTGCCCTGACATTCACCCTACGTCCCATTGCTCAAAATCGGTTACACCGAACTGGATGAAACAACACAGCCCCAGTGATACCACCAGGCAAGTCTCACCACAGATGTATGGAGAGGCAACAATGAAGTTTAGTTCGTAGCAGCCCTTTACTCATCAAAATACTGTTTCTTCCTCTTCCACCTTCAGCTCCAGCTAGAAGGAATACTCTGTTTTTCTGAAGCCATGCACAGTATCTCCTTGAAAATTGATGGCTTTACAATGGACACTCAGACCACTTGTGTCACCAACGCAGTTGTCACCTAAGGCAGCATTTCAGGTTCTGCTCTAGAAATTCACAGATTGAAAATGTCACAGATTAAAAGTCCTGTGTAAAAAGCAGCGCATAAGCTCCTTGCACTTGGAAAAGTTTAGCACCAACTCTCAACTCAAACCCCTGTAATAGAAATCCTCTAAGTTTTTGTAAAACAGCACGGATAAGGATGATATTGAAGTTCACAGGGCAGCTCTGGACACAGCCACTCACCACAGCAGAGCACTGTGTCTCCATGCACACATTCTGGATTTCCCGGCAGGGCACAGACAATCGATTCTAACACACCGTTCTCTTCAGGCTACCAGGCCAGTAAAACTTCTCCTGCTCACTTGTCAGACCTGCAGAGCCAAGTTTAAAACCAGGAATGGTACCTTCATACAGCTGCATTGATCCAGGTGCAGATGGGGATGAGCACCCACTGCTGCAGCACAGTCCCAAGCTTTTGCGTCCAAGCAGTTATTTTGCCTTCTGAAGACTTTAGTGCAGTTTTCACAGTCCTGCTAACACAATCCCAGACCTAGTGAGGTCTTTGCTTCCAGATATTCCTGAGGGAGACTGAAAACCAGCTGGTTTATAACTCTGAACAACCAACTCTGGAGTTCACATAAAACTGGAACTCATAAACCTAGAGGATTCAATTACAGTTTGGTATCATCTACAAACCAGAGCCATTCCTGTACAACACATTCCTGCCATATCAGGCCCTGCAAAGCTTCTCCGGCTCCTCACCATCTGGGAAGGCTGGTTGGTCAATGGTCAAGTCTAATCTTGACAATGCTGATTTCCAACCAATACCTGAAGCAAGCTGCAGCCAGTTCCCATTTGAGACAGTTTCTGATCCTTAAACAACATGCAGGAGGTTTTGCTTTTAGGAACTAAGAATCCAGCAGCCTTGAGTTTGAGTTGTTCAGCTCCCAGGAGGCCACCTCACCATCAAGTGCCTTCAGCTGGAAAGCCAACTCACAGAACTTGAAGTTTCTGCCCTGTCCCCTACAGCAAAACACCCATGGGGTTGATTCCACTGCTGCGGAACATACCATTAACCTGACCCAGCTTAGAGTTACAAGTATTAATTAGTTCCTCTGCAGAAAGGAGGAAGTGGAAATGTGGTACAAAGCAAAGTTCAAGGTGTCTTGCCCAAAGGCCAAGTTGAATGAAACTACCACCACTACATTCCTGAGCTAGCTATCCTTAAAAAAAGCTAAAAAACTCATACAAGAAATGGGCATCTAGGCCACCAAGTCAGATTTACTTGTGTTGATCAGCAAAAGACACCCCTGCTCAGGGCTTCCAGGAAAACATTTAAGGAAACTGGAGTGTGCTGATGCGACAGAGCCCCCCGCTGTGCTTCCCAAGCCAGGGACACCATGGGCACGGGGGACAGCTGGTATCAAACACGAGTGCTTTAAGTTTTACCTTAAAGTTTATCTCTGCACATTTTAAGTTCGAATTAGTTTAAAACTCCAAAAGACATTTGTTAAAGTTGTTCAAATTTATTCGGCTAGACAACAATTCGCTCCTAAGTCTACCACGCTCCTGGTAAAGACTGCTTTGGCCATAAACCTATTTTTAAGGATTTTAAGTTAATGCTAATACCCCCTTTAGTCAGAATAACTAACATGACTAGCAACATCAAGAAGCCAACCAAGCGAGAAAAGAGCTAGAATCCTCCAGCAGCCGGTTCCAGAAGTTTTAATAAACCTTGGTACACAGCAGCATCCCCCAAATACACTTCAACGCACCACATGTGTGACTGCAAACAGCCAGGGACTATCCACAGCCTGTCAGCTTGGACTCCAGCATCTCCTCCCTGCTCCAGTCCCAGCTGTCCCTCTGCTCACACACACCAAGGTCAGAACCAACTCCCTACAGCAGTAGGAGTAGTTACATTTATACAGTCCTAAAATTACATTTGGCCCTTTGAAGGCAACCACGAGGCTGATGTGGCGAAAATGGTTGGACTCCCCTGCCCTACAGCATCCACAGCTCTGCAGGACTTCTGTGGTTCCAGAGTATCTGCCATTCTAAGGCAACCTCTCCTATTAACAGATTCATTTTAATTTTCAGAAACATTTTAATCCTTTCCCCTTGACAAAATCTGCTTTTTCAATGCTTGAAAAGGCTCGGATCCACTGACTTTGAGTTCTTACAGCTCTGCAAGAGTTAAAAGGCAAGTAGTTCAGTAGCACAAGAAGAGTCCAGGTGTATGAAGCACGAGAGTACTCCAGGTACACATTATAAACAAGCTCTCATGTAACTGTCACCTCCACTTCATTTTTAAAGCCTGAACAGCAAGAACACCAAAGCAATGAATGCATAACCCTCTCCTGGCGTGGAATCCGAGTACCGGAAAGCCGAGGTGGCCAACAGAAGCTGCAGCAGCGTTCCCTGTCCCAGCGACACAGGAGATCTGCACCGCAGATGGGCTGCGCCAGCAGACAAGGCTGATAATGGAAGGACCGAGTTGTTCCAACCGGCTGCTGCGAAGCAGATCTGGTTGTGCAGAAATAACACCAAGTTTCCCAGCACAGGTAGCTCACAGCTCAGTTAATGGTAACGCTGTTCAACTACCCAGTCTAACACATCTCATCCACAGGCAGCACTCATCCTGGCACAAGCAATACTCAAACATCTCAGGAGGCCAAGCAGCTCTGGACCACAAACAAGCCCATCATCTTCCACAGCTCAACAGGGACACTGCTATGGCACAGAGTGTAGCTCTGCAAAACATTACCTGGTTTTGAGCCTCTAAATTATAAGCAGTAATAAGCCACCATTGCTCTGCCACAAGACAACGTTTTACTTTACCCCTGCTGCAGGGTCCATCAACCAGTTACAGTGGGGGGAAACCCATAAAGGCCAATGAACTAAGCTTTTACTTGCTCTCCCATTCACAGAACTCCAAACAGTGCCCTACTTATTCAGTTATAGGTGACGCATCCCCTAAAGATAAGGAACACAGACGGGGATGTGGCTGAATCCAAAGTACTTCTGCTGAAACCTTAAAATGGAAACCATTCATTACGGCCCTTCGGTTATCCCTCCCATTCTGCCTCTGGATATCTTCACATTACATTTCTTATATAAATATATATATATAACAATGACCTATTTTTAGAAAACATATCCATGATAAAATAACAATGAAATTGATATACTTCATTGTTACCCCCACACTTCACAGGTACTCTGGCTGGCATCATTTCCTACATCCCAAACACTTCTCAAAAGGAAAGAGCTCCAAGTTTAAGACCTGCATAAGAACCTAAGCAAGAATTAAGAACATCACTGCCTGAAAGACCCCAGTGAATATACAAGCAGCAATGTGATAGCAGGTTTCAAGTCTGAGCTCTTCCGGAGCATCTGCTTAAGGAACAGCTGCTGCTTTGTGCAGATGCATTATCCCAGCTGAAGTCTCTAAACCTCAAGAACAAGCAGGTCCCAGAGACACACTGGGACAGACCACAGAGGTTCTTGAGCCATCTCACACACCAGCAACAACATTCACCCACCTGCAGAAAACTTCTTGTTCTGCTCCTCTTCCAGCCCAGGAGAGGGCAACATGCAAGAGACCATTTCAGGTGACACTGTATCAAAGGTTTACCCTTGAGGTCTTCTGCTTGTTTCCAAGTTCTCATCCCTGTATTACCCAAGGACCCACAAATTTCGGAGGAAACCTCATAGTCTGCAGTCAAGCGTAAAACCCAAACGGCCAAGCACAAGAGCCAGGGGCAAGACTGAGACCTGATATACTGAGACTGATAACACCCTCTAAAAACGCCTAAGCAGCAGCTTTCCTTCCCATCACGCCTTTGTACTCAAGTCTACTGGGATTATTTCCACTTAATCCACATTCCGCAGGCTTTTGTTCTTGCCACAAGGTGCAACAGCAAAGGTCAGAAACTTGCTGGTCCCTCATTATCCTGAAGGGACGGTCAGCGCGTGGCGGATACCGCTGCTTTTCCCAAGGACCAGAACAAAAATGAGATGATACGAACACCCTCCGCGGGGTTTAAAATAGCTGGAGTGTAAACAACCAGTGATTATTACTCAAGTAGCTGAGCAAGACAACCCCAGTAACTCAATTTAAGAGTGCTCCTTTCCAGTCCGTAGCTTAACTACCATTTAACTTTTAAAGCATTTTGGCCACCAGAAAAAGTGGTTTTATTTACCTTCACATACTTTGTTTCTGTTGGAAGTGTTGCCTACAGCCCTATCACCTCCCTCCTCAAGAGCCACCACTCCGACCGCACTGTAACACTTGGTACTTTGCAGAGCTCAATCCACACCATTGCTTTGGCGACGCTCTCGCCCCACTTCCCAAGCCTCTAAAGGCTCTTGTAACCTTACACAGTCCCCATTATCCCGCAGGATCCTTTATCTTTGAAAAGCAGCACGAACAATCAGCCCCTGAGCGCAATGTTAACAAAGAGGGGGGGAAAAAAACTTCGCTCCATTCAGCTTCGCTCCTGTTAAAAAACACCAACTAGAAACACAAGTGCTCTGAAAGTGTGTTGAATCCTGAACCTCAGCACCCAGTAAACTACAATAAAGCGCTTTCCCAGTGACCTGGCAGGAGATACAGCTCAGAGGAGCCCTATGCTATCAACAGTCATGCTGAGGGGCACAGCCTGCTCCCCAGGAGGAATCGCTCCTTCGAAACACCCACAAACGCTCCACGGAACAGCCCTCGTGTTGCACTGAATATCAGTAAAATACATGACTGAATATCGCAGAACAGCAACACTCAGCTGGACAACAACTTCCTTACGTAACCCATCACTGTACACTTATATGAAATTTCAATACACTAAAATTACACTCAAAGTCCTTCCCTTTCAAGCTCTATCTATTCCAGGAGCGCACATAAGCCTTCAAGCTCTCTTCAATTTCCTTCTTCACTTTAGCTTTAATTTGATCAGTACCACACACGAAGCTTCACAAAAACTTCAAGATAACCTACAATCAAAGCAAAGATGTTAACACGTGATCCAAATTTGATGCTACATACATAACAAGACAGAGCTAGCAAAGTGATCTTAAATTAGGCAGTGGATTCACACCTGGTTCTAGACAAAAGTCAGATTTGCACACTAATTGAGACCAGAAGCCCCACTGGGAAGACTGGCTTCTACAGCTGAACCCTGTGTGGAGACTCCAAACTGACAGCTACACGTTTCGCAGGGAAAAGGATATAAATTCCCTGCCTGGCTCACCAAGGCACCTGAAGCGTACTTCAATATCCCACTCTCGGACAGAGGGTTTTTTCCTGCTAAAAGACACTATGATGATCAAGCAGAGCCGGGTTTTAAGGCCACAGGGGGCTCAACAGCCGTGTTTTCCTGAAAGGCCAGGACACCAAGCATGGGGCACTGGCACCTCACACCTTTCCCTGCTGGATGACTCAGGCTGTAGAGCAGCAGCGGCTCCGTTACAACGATAAATCACACGATTCGGACTACTTAAACATGACAAGTTCACTACACCCCGCGTTCAGTACCCCACCTCATGGCCCCTTGAGGGTGCATCGGAGCCCAAACAAGCTCCGCCAAAACTTCCAGCGCCTCCCGGGGGCTCCACGCGTGTCCGGCCCCACGGCCCCGCGCTCCCCAGGCCGCGCAGCCCCCGCCCGGCCCGGCCCCA
>VWYH01003559.1:92440-127165 GCA_013399365.1 Pampusana beccarii | reverse complement strand
GGGGGGGGCCGGGGCCTCGGGCGGGCCGGCCGGGCGCGCTGCTCGCTGGCGGCTCCGCTGGGCTGGAGCTCGCTACCGCTGCCGCAGCTCCTACCGCATCCCTCCGCCGCCTCTTTATGCGCTGGCGCTTCCTCGCTGGCCTTCCGCGTATCACTCCGCCACCGCGCTTCGACCCCCCCCGCCGCGCTCCGCCGCCCTCGGATGGCGGCGCGGAGGCGGCCGCCGCGACGGGGCCGAGGCCGGGCTGGGTGCGGAGGGGGAGTCCCGGGCGAGGGAGAGGAGGAGCGGGGCACGGCGGGGACTATTTGTCCTGCGGCCGCCGTGCAGAACTCTCCAGAAGGGGGAGGGGGGGAGCGCGGAAGGATACAGCGGCTGCGTGAGGTGCGGCTCGTCCGCGAGCGCGTGTGACGGCGGCTTCTCGCGAGAAGGCGGCACCGGAAGAAGTCCCGGCCGCGCCGCCGCCGTGGGGCCCGGGCCAGGCCGGGAGGAGCCGCTGCCGCCCCCGCGGCGCTCACGGCATGGGGGGTGGAGGCTGAGGCCTCAGGAGGGCCCGAGGCACCTTCCCGGGGCTGGGCCGAGGCCTGCGGGGTGCAGCCCGGCGGTGACCCCGACTGGGAAAGGCAGAGACCCCCGGGAACACATAAAGCGCCACTAAGAGTGGTGCTGGTGACACCGGGTGCCTTGCGGGGCTGACACTGGCCCGGCGTCCCCGTGGGTAGAGACACGGGGCTGGCGGGTGGTACCGCAGTTTTAGGGCCGGGAGGGTGGGGGGACAGAGACTACCGAGCAGGTCACAGTGTGGCTGCATAGTAAAGGTTTGAACCATTGAACAGGCTTTTATTTATATGACAAAGTATCTCCAATACAGCACCAGGCCACAGTGTGGAGTGAAGAACACAAGCTCAGTGGCCAAGTGCAGCACTCGGGACCCTCCCCGTGCCCGTGGGGCCAGCAGTGGCACCGAGGGAGATGAAGGATCTGCCACGACAGCATCCACAGATATAATGCCAAGTGTAGAAGAAAATTTAGTTTCCATCCAGCATCTCACAGAATCCCAGAATGTCAGGGACAGGAAGGGACCTCGAAAGCTCGTCCAGTGCAATCCCCCTGGAGCAGGAACACCCAGATGAGGTTACACAGAAGGTGTCCAGGCGGGTTTGAATGGCTGCACAGAAGGAGACTCCACAACCTCCCTGGGCAGCCTGGGCCAGGCTCTGCCACCCTCACCATGAAGAAGTTTCTTCTCCTGTTTAAATGGATCCTCCTGTGTTCCAGTTTGCACCCACTGCCCCTTGTCCTATCACTGGTTGTCACCGAGAAGAGCCTGGCTCCATCCTCCTGACACTCACCCTTTCCATATTGATCCCCATGAATGAGGTCACCCCTCAGTCTCCTCCAAGCTAAAGACACCCAGCTCCTTCAGCCAGGAGTCCACCAAGCAGGTCACAGTGTGGCTGCATAATAAAGGTTTGAACCACTGAACAGGCGCTTATTTATATGGCAAAGTATCTCCAGTACAGCACCGGGCTTGCTGAGCATACCAGAGCCACAGTGTTGAGTGAAGAGCACAAGCTCAGCGACCAAGTGCAGGACTCAGGACCCTCCCCGTGCCCATGGGGCCAGCAGTGGCACCGAGGGAGACAAACATTCTCCAGCAGCAACAGTGTCCATAAACCCAATGCCAACTGGAGAAGAAAAATTAATTTCCATCCAGCATCTCCATGGAAAACAGCGATATGGACAATAATAGCAATTGTTTTCAGGTGACTAAGCAGCTTGTATCAGAAGAAAGGTCATCCGAGAATGTTTTGGGCACTGCCAATGAGCTGAAGGGCTCTGTGTTATGAGAAGAGACTGAGAGAGCTGGGGCTGTTCAGGTGGAGAAGGGAAACTGAGAGGGATTTGATCAATGTTTATAAACATCTCAGGGTGGGTGTCAGAGGATGGACCAGACTCTGTTCAGTGGTGCCCGATGCCAGGGTGAGGGGCAACAGGCACAGAGTGAAACACAGGAGGGTCCATCTGAATACAAGGAGCTGGAGGGTGCTGGACACTGGAACAGGCTCCCCAGGGAGGGGTCACGGCCCCAACCTGACAGTGTTCAAGAAGAGACTGGAAAATGTCCTCAGACACACGGTGTGACCTGTGGGGTGTCCTGTGCAGGGACAGGAGTTGGACTCCATGATCCTGGTGGGTCCCTTCCAGCTCAGGACATTCTATGATTCTATGGCTTCTCAGAGGTCTGCACAGCAGCCAAGATTAAAGTCGTCTCAGAAAAGAAAGTGTTGGAAAATTATTTTTCCTTCACAGTAGCAACAGAAGCAGTCCGTATTGCTACTTTCTCCTTGCCAAGCTTTGAAAAGTCCACTCTTACTAACGCGTTGTAAAACTCAACCCAGAGAACAAACCGTTTTGAAAACAAAGAGATCGGAAAAGAGATTTGTGGTGGTTTTAGTACCAGGGATAACTGTGATCTGCTGGTTTTTACCAGAGGTACATGAACTTCTCAAACAGATAAGAAATGGAAGTTAAAAAGTCATTTTTGTTGCAGTTTTTCACAAAATCAGTCCCCTGAGGGTTGCTGAAAGGCAAATCTGGGTTGCAGGTTCTGAGCTTCAGCTGTAGCTGTGGGTGGGCAGATGTGAACTTGCTGTGGGGAGTTGGACACTGGGCCATGTCTTTATTTCCCTCAACATTTACAGTTAGATCTTGGCCTGGTGTGCCAGTAGATTGAACACTTTCCACTGCAGCTCGGACATGTCTAGAAATGCCGTGAGATACAGGAACCGCCAGGCACAAGCAAACATTAACCTGAGCGACAGGGAGCGGAGCCAGGGAATACCTGGCCTGGTTGAGCTCAAGGTCAGGATTTCCCCTCCTGGCTTTTTGCCCCATCGCACTGTGGTTTTCACGTCTTTCACATTCTCTTCCCCTTTCCTTTCTCGCTTTGCTGAGGTTTGTTGTTTAGATTTCCCCTCTGTGGCCCTGCCTGCAGCACTTTCTCACTGCCCAGGTCCCTCATGTCCCTCAATTTCTACTTTCTCTTGTCAGGAATTCCTTATCCCACCTGCTGCATTTCTCCCTTGCTTCTCTTCACCTCACCTGTGGCTGTTGCAGGTGTCCTGTGTTTCTCAGCCTCTTCCCACCGCTGCCCAAACACGCAGACAGTGGCACTGACCCGTATTCTAAGCTGGGTGAAGGAGCCAAACCTGGCTTTCAGTTCTGATACTCCGCTGTGCTCTATAATTCAGTAGCACAAAACAGATTAAATAACAAGCGATGTTTGCAGTGTTCCTATAACTCATTTCAGCACAGTAACAATTAAACTCTTAAAAAATCTAACGTTACTTCATAATTCAAGCTTTAATTTACTAACTAGTTTCCCCTCCGCATTTTAACCTCTTATCCCCAAGGACTACATGTAAACTTCTTAAAAATGCAGTGTTAACTCCCATGTAAAATATAGTTAACCCTGACCTTGCTGGACTAGCATCTAGGATTAGGAGTAGCTTAGTTTACTTGTACAGGACCATGAGACTACACCATATATAGTTTAAGTATCAAAGTTCAGAAAGCTGCTCACAGCTGCTTGCTCGTTTGGCCATAGAGCTACTGAAGTTTAAATAGCTTCATACCCCCTGAGAATACCAGAGCAGTTAATTCTAAAGGTGTAATTTAAGATGTCCCCAGTGCACACACTTGCCCAATGAATAAAAAATATTCCTTGTTTCCCATCCCACACGAGATCCCACCCTGGTCCTGTTCTCCAGGAGGACGAGTTCTGATCACCAGCACCAGAGAAGATGCTTTTGGCTGCAGCTGCTCTGAAATGTCCCAGCTGTTCCCCACCCATCGCAGTGGAGCAAACATTCCCAGTTAGGCAGGTGCTGTCTCCCCGCACCGGTTGCTGCTGGCCCTTTGCACAGCACTACAGCGCGGCACTTTATATGTTCCACCTGCAGCTTTTTGCCTTTCCCGGGGAAACAGCTGGTCCTGCAGTACCTGGGGGGTACTGGGGTCTCTCATTGTGCGGGCACCGCTGTGCTCTTCGCTTCTGTTCCAGAGAGAAGCACGGAGCGATCTGCTGCCCGCGCCTGCCAACGCCATCCCGTGCCAACGCCATCCACCCAAAACACAGCAGAGCATCACCGGAGGAGTCAGCTGAGCCCGCCCTGTCCTCAGATGACTCCGGCCTTTCCTGCACCGTCTTCCTCTGATGGGCTCTGCTCAGCAGGGTCAGGTTGCAGTGCTGTGTTAAGAAAGAAAAAAAAAAAAAAAGAAGACATGCTTAAGGAAAGGCACAAAAATTTAAAGGAGTACAAACTTCCCAGCCTAGCTGGCTAAATCTGATTTTTCTGGGCTTCAGTAACCAGGGGGGCTTCTGTTAGAAGGTGAGAAAAGATAACCCTAGAGGAGGCAAGACAGCTGGAAAAGGGAAAAGCCAACACTTCACCAGTGCTGGGCACACAGTGAGCGTGAACTTCAAAGAAAAAAACTCCTAGAAAAATGGACCTGGAGCAGTGGAGAAGTGAAGCGGAAGGTCAGGGAGAAGAAAGCTCTGCCCCTTGGCAAAGGGACCTGCGTCCCTTCCTGCAGCCATGAGCTGAGAATTACTTGTCTTCATAGCTGCTGAAACCTTTACGTCTTTATAAAACAGACGCAGAGGGCACTTTCTCCTGGTGCGGGTTGGTGTTTCCTCCAGGAGCCGCTGAAGCCCCATCTACGGGCGGCAGGAGAGCTGGTGTGTTGACAGCTGCCCTGAGCTGGCGGCTGCCCCAAAGCTGCTCTGCCCAGCAGTACCGCCCGAACGGACAATTTCACACAAATTCTTCCCTCCATTACACCCAGCAGAGTCAGTTACCAACGGCAGAGTGAGCCGAGGCCCAGCCTGGTCCCGGGTTATCCACAAAAGCAGGAACCAGGACAGTTCCAGAGCAGAAGTTTGCAGATCCCGGGAGAGCTGACCAAGCTGCAGCTAAAGCCTTTCAGTCTGTTCAGCACCTCAGCTCAAAGCACTTCCAAAAAGAGACACTTTTGGACTGAACTTACACAAGAAAGAAGTCATGTATGTCACGTGGAGACTCCCAGCAAATAAACCACACTTTTTGCCTCTCCTGCTGCAAATCCTAGGCTTGGCTGTACCCTTGTCTTGGGCCACCTGCCACCGTGGGCAGCCTCCCACCAATGCATCTGTGGGATGCTCCTGATTCGGACAAATCACAGCAAAAACACCTCACTGTGTTGCTGGAGGTGTCCATGGTCGCCTGCTGGATAACCGACTCACCAGCACCAAACCAGTTAGCACTAACCTCCCACCCAGCTGGGCCTTACTGGTTTCCACACTGCTGCGGTGAGTGGAGACCGGCCAGGGCAGCTCGGTGGGTGGTGGGTGGGTGTCACCCGGGTGCCTGTTCTCAGCCCCTGCAGCTTGATCTGCTTCACCATCCTGGGCATCTGAAGGACCCTGTGACATCCCTCTGAGAGCTGTGGGAGCCTGTGGTCCAAACCACCCATGGTTTAGTCACTGTCCGAATGCAGCACGAAGAGAGCTGCGTGCTGAGCCGGCAGTGGTGCTTGCAGTGGCAGGGAATCACAGGATCATATGAATCGTCAAAT
The DNA here is from genome assembly GCA_013399365.1 of Pampusana beccarii. Taxonomy (NCBI): domain Eukaryota; kingdom Metazoa; phylum Chordata; class Aves; order Columbiformes; family Columbidae; genus Pampusana; species Pampusana beccarii. The sequence continues at coordinate 121,549 of VWYH01003559.1, read as the reverse complement.
ACCAGGTTGGAAGGGACCGTGGACACTTCCAGTAACAGAGTGAGGGGGTTTGCTGTGATTTGTCCAAATCAGGAGCATCCCACAGATGCATTGGTGGGACGCTGCCCAAGGCAGCAGGTGGCCCAGGACAAGGGCCGTTGGGAAGGTGAGGATGGCCCGTGTGTCTGTCCGTGCCACTGCCAGTCTGGTGATTTTCGGAAGGAAGCACCAGCTGGTCCCCATGCTGCTCTGTGGTCAGCAAAAAGCTGTGGCACATGGTGCATGAGGGGTTTACACTGCCTGACACACTAGTGCTTTAAAAACCTCTACTAATCTCAGCGGGGTCTGCAGTGTAGGTGCGTTTATAGATTGCCTCACAGAGAGTTGATTTCTTTGTCCAACCAAGTCTCAGACAGAGGTGTCAGCACTAGCCAGGTTGGAAGTGCCATGGCACCAGTCAGGGGAGGTGATTTTACACAACTAAAATCTTTTGGCGTCATGCATGACTTCTTGTTCCCTTCCCTTGAGGGAATAACAGCAAGCAGGGAAAGAGGGAACATCAATCCAGGCACAATCTGGAAGTGCAAATTGTCAGCGAGAGATAAAGCCAGGGAGGACAAAGTGGCAGCTGTGGTGCTCCTGCTTCTTTCTGGCTGCAGCGCTGGGCTCTCCATCCCCAGGCCAGCTCCGATGTCGCAGATGTCCCCGCTGGAGACATTCAAATCTCATTCCTGGAGTTTAGGCTCAGCTCTTGGACCAGGCACCACAGCTCTGCTTCGAGCTGTGCGCCATAAGCACAGTCCCATCGGCAGCGTGGCAGGGAGCCTGGAGGGGCTGGGAGGCTTGCTCAGGAGCAAAGTGCTGCGGAGGTTCCACGATGTGGCTGAGAACGTGGCAGCTCTCGTTTTGTCCTCGTCTGCAGATGGCCTGCAAACTGCAGGTGCAACTCCGCTTAGCTCCAATCCTCAGCCCCCTTCAGCCTTGTCATCTGCTTCTGCAGGCTCTGGCAGACAAAACGGCTCTTCCGCGCTGATTTTTTATTGCAATTAGCACCCTGGCAAGAGCTGATGTACGAGGTGGGTTGGGGGCTGTGGGGCAAAGGCTGGCTCAGAGCAGAAGTGAGAGAGACGGCAACACCGGGTGTTAGCGTGCTGAAGGTCGAACTGAAAGCAGGAGGCTGGGCTCCCTGGCAAGAGAGGCACCCGGCTTGGGGACCCGCCAGACGAGGGCGGGGATTCGGGCAGCACCTCCACCTGCCGCGAGAGCCAGCCCGGCTGCACAGTGACACCGGGCACAGGGACGAGCCAGCACAGGAGCAGGAAGGGGTTCACTTGATGTTTGAGCCAAGCTTTGTGCTGAAGAAGCAACCAACCAAGCCTTGGCTGTATCCACAAGTGCTCCCCAGGCTGGAAACACAGGTCAGATCTCTGTAAAGTGAGTTTGCTGAGGTTTCCGAGGTACCACCGAAACAGGGTCCGATAACCTTGAGACGAGTCCAGGTAGCACACTGCCAGTCTCTCCGGCATCTATTCCTTCCTCCCAACCTCTTGGTTTGCAAATGCATGAATTAAATGTGACCTGTGGGCACAACGAACCAAGATCTGTGTGCCATGTGCCCGCTGCAGCCCGCAGAGACCCCCAGCACGGTGCCTGCAGGGGCTGCCAGGGTCCTTCAGAATGTTCCTTGCCTCCATAGCCATTCCTGGGCAAACGCAACCGGACCCAGAGCACGTTCTGGACAGTCACACCCTTACCCAGCCTGTATCTACTTAGTTTGGCTACATGGAGGCCATGGGAAACGGTGCTGAAAGCTTTGCTGAAGTGAAAGTTCTCCCCTCACCCATGCGGTCAGTCATCTCATCTCATCCCATCATCCCACCATCCCATCATCCCACCATCTCAATCTCAGGCACTCGGGTGGTCAGCTGTGACGTGCCTTTTGTCAATCCCTGCTGGCTGTTCCCTTCTCATCCTTCGGGCGCTCGGCAGTGATTGCCGGGAGGATTTGCTCCATCACCTTCCCGGGGACAGAGGTGAGGTTGGGCAGGCTGTAGTTGACCAAGCGCTGCTTCTGGCCCTGCTGGAAGCTGGCTGGGATGTTTGCCTTCTCCCACTCACTAGAACCTCCTGATGTTCCAAAGAGATCGGAGAGGACACTGGCTGTGTCAACCACCAGCTCCTCCAGCACCCTCAAGTGCATCACACCGGATCCTATGGATTGTGTATGTGTGTCCCAAGTCAATCTTCCTCTAGGATGGGTGATGTCTCTCGGCTACAGACTGCTGCTCGGACCAGGGACCTGGGAGGCTTGAGGGCAAATCCCAACAATAACAACAGAGTCAACAAAGGCCTTGAGTACCTGGGCTGCTCTGGGTCTGTGGTCACTGGGACCATGGACTTGGGAGGCTCGGGGACCTGCCTGACCAGTGAGAGCCTGGCCAAGGAAGCCACTGGTGTGTCACCCATGCCCATGGCACTGTCACCAGCCAGCACCTCCGGGGCTGCGGGGGACACAGGCTGCACCAGGTGAGTCACCCTCTCTGCTAGAAGGGATTTGCTTGTGTTTCACCCCTGTGAACCTGCTGTGTTCATAAAAGCAACCTTTGAAATCTGCTGCACTTAATAAATTCAATCTCAATAAATTCTGGTTTCCTTGCTCCTTCCAGCTCCGCTCAGCCCTGCTGTGACCTGACAGGTATGTGGGGACTTTCCTGAGGTGTAACCTCACAGATGTCGAAACCTGCCACATCCACCCAGTGCTGCCCGGTGCCTCGAGTCCCCATAGGCTGGAAGACCTCATGGGTGACCTGCGTGGGAGGGCTCTGCTGCTTCTGCCTGCATTTTCAGTTTCATTTTCTTTCATTTTCATTTTCAGTGGAACTGCGCAGCTCCACCAGTGGCACCAGCAGCCTGTTCGGTGCCAGGGTTCTGGGTCTGTCTGCAGCAGCAGCCTCTAGAAGAGCCGCGGCCGCCCAGGCTGGAGCCCAGAGCCCAGTAACGCAGCATCGGGATTCGTGGCGGTAACTGCTGCGGTGAGTGTGGTGAGAGGAGTGACTGCGTGGCCGCGGAGCAGGGAGGGCTGGCGTGGGGTTGGCGTGGATTTGGGAGTGGGGTGGCCATCCAGGCTCTCTCTAGCTGAGCCCACCTGGGCACAGGGACAGCCCCAAGGTGGCCTGGGCAGCACGAGGGAACCTGCTGCGTTCCAGCAGCCTGCAAAGGGAGGGTCGGCTCTGCTGTGTGCTCCGGAGCGCTCAGTGTGCTCGATGTGCACATGCATCCCCTTCTCCACGCCTTGTGGCTGCTGGGGACAACAGTCCCTGCTGACGCCCCTCTGCTGCAGATGTCTCAGGAATCGCGGCGGCCGAGCCGCCCCACCGCCCTGCTGATCCCCGCGGCGCGGGGCGGGCGAGCGCGGCGCGCCGTGTACCTGCTGCTGGCCCTGTGCACCGCAGCGCTTTACCTCGCCGGGGAGCCCCTCGTGCCCACCGCTCGCAGCCTCGTCTCCCACTTCGTGGCCCTGCAGATCGGGGCGCTGCTCAAGGGCATCTGCTACCTGGCGGAGGAGATCTTCCACCTGCAGTCCAGGTGAGCCAGCGCTGTCTCCCGGGTTCCTGGGGGCACAGGGGCACAGCAGCCTCTGGGTGTCGGGAGGGATCTGCTCCTTGTTTCTGACCCCATGCGTGTCCTCTGTGGTGATGCTCTGCTGCGTACTGGCAGCACAGGCTGCTCTCCATCAGCCTTGCATCTTTCCCAGCTCCTCCTCTTCCTCCTCCTCCTACTTCTCCTCCTCCTCTCCCTTCTCCTGCCTGCCCAGCTCTCCCATTGTCTGTGGACATCTCCCTCTCCTCCGTGGTACCTCCCGAGTGTGCCCTTTCCCTGGGGAGCCAATCTCAGCCCCAGCCTTCCCCCACCACCCGCTGCCAGGGAACACGAGGCTGTTGGAGGTAACCTCTTGCTGCCCAGGGTGACGTTGCATCTGCTGCGCTCCCAGACCCAGGGGTGCTGCAGGAGCCCCTGGTGCTGGGCAGGGTCCCACAGGGCTCTGTGCTGCTCCAGAAGGTCAGTGGCACTGGCAGGGTGGTGGGACCGTCCCCTGGCCAGTGCCCCACGGGCTGCACACAGGGATGGTGGGCGGTCACCAGCCTGTCTCCTGTCTCCTGTCTCCTCTCCAGGCACCACGGCAGCTTCTGGAGGGCCCTGAGCGCCTGTGTCCCCCTGCACCAGCACCTGCCCTTGTTGCTCATCTCTGGCTCAGCCTACGTGGCTCTTTTCAATGGAGATGGGTGGCAGCTGGGCCTCCACCTCGTCCTGGCCAGCCTGGGCCAGCTCCTCACCCTCGTGCTGGGACTCCAGGTAAGGCACCAGCACCTCTTGCCCGGCCGGGTGTCCCATGGAGCACGGCAGCCCCAGGCAGTCACAGAATCCCAGCCTGGTTGGGGTTGGAAGAGACCTCTGGAGATCCCCCAGTCCAAACCCTGCAGGGTCACCAGAGCAGATCACACAGGTCACCAGGCAGGTTTGAATGTCTCCAGAGGAGACTCCACACCCGCTCTGGGCAGCCTGGGCCAGGCTCTGGCACCTCCCAGCACAGAAGTTTCTCTGCATATTCAGATGGAACCTCCTGTGTTTCAGTCTGTGCCTGCTGCCCCTCATCCTGGCGTTGGGCACCACTGAACAGTCTGGTCCATCCTCTGACACCCACCCTGAGATATTTATAAGCATTGATGAGATGCCCTCTCAGCTTCTCTTCTCCAGCTGAACAGCCCCAGCTCTCTCAGTCTCTCCTCATCACAAAGATGCTCCAGACCCCTCAGCATCTTTGTGTCCCTCTGCTCGACTCCTTCCAGTAATTCCTTGTCCTTCTTAAGCTGGGGAGCCCAGAACTGGACCCAGTACTCCAGATGCGGCCTCACTAGGGCCGCATGTGTCACCCTGTGGTTGACCAGAACTCCCAAGTTCTTCTCTGCAGAGCTGCTTTCCAGCAGGCCCGCCCCAACCTGTACTGGTGCCTGGGGTTATTCCTCCCCAGCGCAGGACCCCACACTTGCCCTTGTTGACCTTCCTCAGGTTCTGCCCCTGCACGTACAGCCCGGCAGCAGCAGAAACACTCTCATTAGCTCAGCCAAGGCGCTGATCTCGGCCCCGCGCTGCCACGCACGCTGGCGGGGCCCAGCTGCCATTAATGAGCATGGCCACCCCCAGTGCCGACAGCAGCCCTGACACCAAAAAATGTGTGGTTTTAATTCTGTCAGTCAAGCTGGTGCTTGCGGGGTCTGCAAAGGGTTAATTATCAGGTGTGCTGTGGTGGCAGAGCCCAGCCGGGACCCCTGTGGCCTGGGGAGGGCTCTGCTTCACCCAGCTGAGCCGGGAGGCCAGAGGGGTCACACAGGCGGCAGAACGGTGCTTTGGGGAGGGCAGCCGTCAGGTGCCTGTGGGGTGTCAACACCCATTTCTACCTAAATGAACACACAGAGCTGGCAGAGGCCACCAGTGGCCCTGGAAATCCCACCATGGGGTGCTGGACTGTCTCTTCCTGCATGCTGGAAGCACTGGGCAGATGCACGGGTTGCGCTGGGACACGCAATCCCAGTGGAGGATGCAGCCAGAAGGGTGTCCAGCTCACCCCAGCGTTAGCTTCCTCATCTGCAGGGCTGTGTGGGCCGCCGAGGACGTTTGGCCCATGGGGTGGTGGATGAGCCAGCAGGGCTGATCACTTAGAATCACAGAATGACTGAATGTCGGGGATTGGAAGGGACCCTGAAAGATCATCCAGTCCAATCCCCCCACCAGAGCAAGAACACCCAGATGAGGTTACACTCTTCAGATCTCACTGGAGGGGGCGGCTGCTTCGCAGTCCCTGTAGGGAACCGACTGGTGAAGAGCCCAGGTGGCTGCTGTCATCACCACCGGTCTGTCTGTCCTTCTCTCTGCAGAAGCCCTCAGCGGTGGAAATGTCTGAGATGTCTGAGACGTCCAAGCAGAACGTCGCTCATGGGCTGGCCTGGTCTTATTACGTTGGGTACCTAAAAATAGTCCTGCCACGTACGTAGCTCTTTCCCTGCATTATCATGCCTACGGATAGAAATAGCTCCTAATAACAATCCTCTCGCTTATACAGTGTCAGCAGGGGAATGGGGACTGAGGTAGAAAGCAGCTGTACTCACACCAGGCCCCTCTGCTCGATGTTCTCTTCCACCAGGGGTGAAAAAGTCGATGGAGGAATTCAGCAGAGCCAACCCCAACATGCTGACATGCAGGGAGACCTGGAAGCTCCACATCTTGATCCCTCTGAGCTGTGATATCTATGATGACCTGGAGAAAGCTGACAGCAATATCCAGTACCTGACAGACCTTGCTGAAACCAGCCTGAGCCGAGCTGGCACCAAAAAAAGGGTCTACAAACACAGCCTGTACGCAATCAGGGATGAAGACAACAAGGTAGGCTGAGGGCAGCCTCAGAGCGGTCAGCATGGCTCAGCCCAAAGGTCTTCCTGGCCTCAGATCCTGGCCCAGAGGTGGCTGTGAGGGCAGGACAGTGTCCCCTCTCCTGTTACATACCCCGAGCTCACAGATTCCATGAGATGGGGAGGTCCTGTCCGTGCCGGCCCCTGTGGCCCATCCTCCTGGCTGCCTCCTCCCGGGCTCAGCCCTTGTGGGGATGTTGGGCTCACCGAACCCCTCCTGGAGTTGATTTCAGTCTGGAAAACAGCAGGAAACTGAGTGAATTTTTCCTTTTGTTGTGAAGAGGTGCTTGAAAATGTCTGTGTGAGTCATTATATAATTTGACTCTCCCCTTCCTCCAGTCACCTCTTTTCCAGGCTGAGCCTCAAATCCCTCCACCTCCTGTTGCATTCATCTCCTTCCACACCTCCAGGCAGATGGGCCTCTGCCCTGCACCCCTGGAGGAGGGAACCCCCTGGTCCTGCTGACCCGGCCCTGCGTGGAGGTGTCAGCAGAGCGATGCTTCTCACCTGGCTCCCCCTACTTTGCCCTTTGATGGTGCTGAGCACTGAGCTGCTGGTTCTAAAGCCGGCAGGGCCCCCAGAGCCTCCTTCCTGGCCCCACTCCCAGGGAAGCGCGGTCAGCGCTGGGTTTCCCTGCAGGGATGCAGACACTGATGCTGTTTCATCTGCCGGGTTCCCGCTGAGTCACTCGCACCGAGTGACCTCCCGCAGCTCTGCAGCCCAGCGCCGTCCTGACCCGCTGTCCCCAGCTCGCTGGCCGGGCAATGCCGAGGGCACACATGGCAGTGACGCTGGCTTGGTCACTGCCGTGACTGCACTCCAGGCTGGCAGCTCTTCCTGCTGCTCTGCATTTACCCAGCGATCCCGTCCCTCATCCTTCGGACACACTCAAACTGTCCACTTTGCCCAGTATGAGAGCTACTGGTAACCCTGCTCCTCCTTGGAATTTTCATGGCCTTAGCAAATCTCTCCTGGTTTGTTTGATCAGCCTCCTTCCAGCTGTGCATTCACCTTGCCAGCGTTTATCCTCTTCTCCACTCTCCTGCTCTCCATTGGGTGCCCAGACTTCCCCATCTCTAGCAGAAACACACCCAGAAGGTGTGATCAGACACGGGCGAGGGGCGTCTCCAGGAGGACCAAGCTCCATGGGGAAAACCCCTCCCCAGGCCGGGCTTGGGAGTGCTGCAAAGCCAGCGGCTGCACCCCGGGAACCGCGGGAGGGAGGCAGCTCCCGGAGCCCACCCGGCGCTTGGGCACAGCTGAACTCAGCTCAGGGCAGGGGACACTGGGGCCAGAGCCGGTGTCCCCACCCCAGGGGTCCAGCACGCAGCACCAGCACAGGGCAGGAGCTGCCCAGGAGTCTCTGCGCAGCAGTGGGGGCCCCGACAGCCCTTTGCTGGGCGCTCAGTGCCCTGTCCTCACGTCTCTGTCCGCCCTCCCCGCAGCTCTGGCACTGCGCAGTGGAGTACGCCACCCCGCTGCAGTCCCTCCACGCCATGTCCCAGGACGACTGTGCCACCTTCAGCCGGGAGGACCGCCTGGAGCAGGCCAAGCTGTTCTACAGGACGCTGGAGGAGATCCTGAGAGGCTCCCGGGAGTGCGCGGGCACCTACCGGCTCGTGGCCTACGAGGGTGAGTGGGCCGGGGAGGGTTGGGGTCCCCATGCGCCCCCAGCCCTGAGTGACCTCGGGTCAGGGCAGATGAGGGGCAGGAGCTGGGATCTGTGCAGCGCTTGGCTGACACCCCCCTCAGAAACACGAGTCATAGAATCATTTTGGTTGGAAAAGCCCCTCAAGACCATTGAGTCCAACCATAACCCACCCCTGGCACTGCCCCATGTCCCTGAGAACCTCATCTCCGTCTGTCCAACCCCTCCAGGGATGGTGACTCCACCACTGCCCTGGGCAGCCTGTTCCAATGCCCCACAGCCCTTTGGGGAAGAAATTGTTCCCACATCCAACCTCAACCTCCCCTGGTGCAACTTGANCCCTTCCCCAGCTCCATTCCCTTCTCTCAACTCGCTCCACCACCTCAAGGCCTTTCTTGGCATGAGGGGCCCAAAACTGCCCCCAGGATTCGAGGTTTGGACTCAACAGTGCCCAGCACAGGGAACGATCCCTGCCCTGGGCCTGCTGGCCACACTATTCCTGATGCACACCCTCAGATGGCCCTGGGGGGTCCCTGCCCCTGACACAGGGATTTCTTGCTGTGGGTCTCAGGAGTGGGGAGGAGGCTGGCAGAGCTGGTCCCTGTGGGATCCCCAGAGGCACCTGAGACAAATGCTCTTCTTCCAGGGCAGTGGGAATGCTCCCTCAAGGCCGAGGTGTAACAGGGGCTGTCAAGGACGGAGCAGCTCCCGTCACTGCTGCTGTTCCTGCAGAAACGCTGGGGCTGGCAGCCCCCGGCAGCGGGATGAGTGCTGGAGTGTGTGGGCTCAGCACCGTTCCTGCTGAGCTGGGATGGGACAGAGAGGCTTTCCCTTCAGCCATCCTCCTTTCCTTCCCCTTCTCACCTCCGCCAGAGCAGCAGGGCTTGAGAACAGCTTGCTCCTTCTTGCTGAAATGAATCCCCTTGTTTTTGAGAGGAGATTCAATGCTCTTCCTGACGGGGAGGAGCATTTATATCCAACACAACAAGCACTACTGGGAATCCAGCACGTAGGGCCTGTTTTTTACCCTCCTTCCTGCACTCTGTGTTTTCATTTCTTTCTTCTGGCATGCTGAAAGGAGAAGTAAGAGCCGTATTTTGACTTCTCAGGAAATTCTGCATCTTTGGGGGCATCTCCCAGCAACCCTGCTCCCTGCCCAGACCACTGCCTCGGGCCAGACCGGAGACGATGGGTTTTGTCTTGCTTCTGTTGCAGAGTCGGGTGAAGCAGAGACACACTTCTTGTCCAGAGAGCTGCTCTGGCACCTGCGGCAGCAGCGCTGTGAGGAGTACGCCGTGCACGAGGGGACTTGCCCCCACGGCCCTTCCACGACCCTCAGCTCGACAGAGCTCAACCTCCAGATCAGCGCGTCAGACCTGCCTCAGCCCTTGCGGAGCGACGGCTTCTGAACCGCAGCGCTGGCCACCCCTCGCCCCTCACCTCACAAGCCTCTTCCTCCCACATCAAGTGCGGCCCGTGGCCGCGATCCCCAGCTCCTGCAGGAACTTTCCACCAAAACCTCCTGTGCACCACGTGGACTGGGAACAGCTGACTCAAACCACAGCCCTGTGGCATGGTTCCTATTTTCTTGTTTATGTATATCTCATGTATTAATTGTTGGTTTTCAATTTGCTTTGATTTGTGTCATATAAAGTGTTTTCTTCTAGAGCAAGTGCATTATCCTGAATCTTGGGCATGATGTGCTGTCTGCCCTTGGACATCTGCCGTGTCAGAAGGGGCTTTGGAAATCCCAGCCATGGTGTGTACATGTGCACTGGGTCCAACACCCCCAGCCATCCGGCCTGGCCCATCTGACATGGTATCTGCATGGGACTCCCGGCCTGATGCCACACACAAACATCCTCATGTTCCACCCACTCAGGATGTGGAAGGGGAAGCAGAGGAGACCAGGCCTGGGAGCTGTGACATTTGGTGGTCCCACGGTGCGGGAAGCCTCTCTGCCTTTGCTCCATCCAGCAGTTTTGTGCTGAGAGCCATCTGACACCCTTCGTGCCCACGTTCCTCCCGAGCCCTCTGCAGAAGTGTTTCTCCAGCCCCAAAGGGTGTACCAGACCCCTGGAGCGCTGGGAAAGGGGCAGGTGCAGCCCTGGGGGGGTTTGCATGGGGGTTCTGGTGCAAGACATCATATGTTGGGTGCTCAGCCCTCAGTGCCCAGGGGTGCAGGACCGCTGACCAGCCCAGCCAGCCATGCAGACAGCAAAATACCAGCGGTGCCCCCAGGGCTGGCCATGGAGGCGAGCCAGCTGAACTCCACAAAGGGCTCCCTGGGCTTATCTCAGAAACGCAGCCACACCACCCAGTACTCACCTCTGAGTGGAAGGAGAAAAACCCGGGTGTACTATTTTGGACAGCTGGATGGAAGCTTGGGTGACTGCAGTTCTGCTGGGGCAGCCTGGCAAACCCTGGCCCTGCAAAACCCTGGCCCTGGTCAGCCAGCACCAGCAGCTCAGGCACATGAAGCCTGTGGAGCCAACACTTCACAGCACCCGAGCAGACCCAGCAGCGCTGGCACCGCAAGGCACAGGGAGCCCACAGCCCAGCTCCTCAACCACCTGCTGAAGCCTCTGGGATTCAAAACGGCCCTGGGACCTGCTCAGGCTCCCAGGCAGGGAGCAGCCCAGGGCCAGCGAGCCCCTGGACATCCTTCCCCTCACACGGTGCCCATGTGGCACCAGGGACACTCGGAGCTCTGTGAGCCCTGTGGGGTACCATTTGCTGTCCCTCCCGAGTTGGTACCACTATCCTGGCCTGGACGTGTGCTCTAGGCTGAGGCATTCTGCCCCTAGCATGACCCCAAGTAAAGAGGGATCGGCTACAGCTTATTCCTCTTCTCATCTAAATCCACTCATGAAATAGCTCCAGTTCCATCCGCCTCTCCCTGGCTTTCATTCCCAGGATAAAACTGCTCTTACCTGGCAGCTGCCGCTCAGCAAAGCACCCCAGCTGAATATCAGGGCTCCATCTTTCAGGCACATGGCAGAACATGATGGGAGATGTTTCCCCAGCTCCAGAGCTTTCCGAGGAGATTTGGCTGCATGTTGGTCCGCTGGAACTGGGAATTGGAACCCATTTCAGGATTCAGTAAAACCTTAATCTGCAGCCTAATCTCTGGGTGCTGCATCTGTGCAAAAGACACAAATGGCAGATGAAAGGGCAGTGAAGGGAGGGTTTGCGGCAGCAAAGGCTGCTGCAAGGAGCCAGCAGTTTTGCAGAGCTGTGGGGGATCTCTGCCGAGGCTGTCGCCATGTGCCGGGTGCCACACCGGCCGGAGGGAGGAGGCAGAGCCGTGGAGCTGCAGGCGATGGACCTCCCACTCGTGGTGGGACACAAATGCCTGGGAGCAGCGAGCGGAGTCCTGCACCCGAGGGTCTGGCCCTGGGCTGTGGACAGGGGTCCTGATCACCCAGGTCTTGTTTGGGAGCAGCGTTGCCAAGGGCACAGAGCAAACGCTGTGGGCACCCGTTGAGATTCGAGGTAAATGCACAGCTGTGGCATCGGGGCTGCGGTCAGCAACACGGGCACGGGCAGGACCTGAGGGAATGGCAGAAGATGTGCCAGGGAGGGTCAGTGGGACATGAGGAAAAGGTCCTTCATCCAGAGGTGTGGACACTGGACCAGGCTCCCCAGGGAGGGGTCACGGCCCCAACCTGACAGTGTTCAAGAAGAGACTGGACAACGTCCTCAGACACACGGTGTGACCTGTGAGGTGTCCTGTGCAGGGACAGGAGTTGGACTCCATGATCCTGGTGGGTCCCTTCCAACTGAGGACATTCTGTGATTCTATGACTCTACAAATCCATTGAGGATCCCCGTGGGACACAAACCCCGGCTCCTTCCCGAGGCCCTGCTCCCTTCCCATCCAGGCACTTCTCATCTTGCCCATCACGGCCCGCAGGCAGGTTGGGCTGAAGGTGGCTGACAAGCCCAGGGACAGGCACAAGCCCAGAGGAAACCTGACAGCACAACCTTGTTCCAGCAGAGACGGTGCTGCCAGCCAAAGGCTCAGCTCCTGCCGTGCTCAAGGGCAAAGCCAGGGCCAAGCACACGGCAAGGCCAGGCCTGTGCTGGCAGAGTCGCAGGCAGAGCTGAATCGCAGGCAGGAAAATCAAACCTCGGAAGTGGAACCTGCTGCCCAAGCTGGCAAACAGTGGATAACCGGTTTCCCCTTGAGCTCCCTAACGGCAGAAATCTGCTGAGTTTTTGTGCTAATTGCAGCATTCCAGACCTGGCTCGGGACTCCCCAGCTGCGGGGGCTGCTGAAGGTGCCGTGGGGCAGCAGCCTGGCCGTGCTGCCGAGCACCGTGCCCCCATCACCGCTGTGCCCACAGCCACAGGTGGGCAAAGGTCCTGCATGTCCCCAGCCATCACAGAGCACTGCAGTACGGCCCTGCCGCAGCGATGCCCCGTGCCTCGGTGCCACGGCTGCCCGGGCAGGCAGGGATGTGCGAGGGGTGCCAGAACTGCCCCAGCACTGCCAGGGCCCCAAGAGGTGATGAACAGATTTAGGGGCAGAAGCCATGGGGGACAGGAGCACAGCCCCAAGCCTGACACAAGGCCCTGAGCCCCAGCTATGGCTGCTCCCCGGGCAAACACAGAGCCCCAGGGTGATCCACGGGTGGGCTCAGTGCAGCAGCAAGAGGTGGCTGGTGCTGCTCTGGCCCTGTCTTGTCCTCTGCTTCTGCATTGGATGAGACTCACAGAATAGTTTGGGTTGAAGGGACCTCCAAAGCTCCCCCAGTGCCCCCCCTGCCATGACAGGGACATCTTCACCAGCTCAGGTTGCTCAGAGCCCCGTCCAGCCTGGCCTGGGATGTCTCCAGGGATGGTTCATCCACCACCTCTCTGGGAACCTGGGCCAGGCTCTCACCACCCTCAGGGGCAACAATTTCTTCCTCATGTCCAGCCCGAATCTCCCTCCTTTAGTTTAAACCCAACATCCCTTGTTCTACTGCAACTGGCCCTGCTCAAAAGTGTGTCCCCATCCTTCTTATAGGTTCCTTTTAAGTCCGGAAAAGCCGCAATAAGGTTTCTCTGGAGCCCTCTCTTCTCCAGGCTGAACACTCGAACTCTCCCAGCTGTCCTCCCAGGAGAAAAGGACATGTGGGATGTGTGGGGTGTGTGGGACAAGGAGCTGAGCTTTCCAGCCAGCTCTGCAGCAGGACTGCTGGGTCTCAGGCATCCAGGCCTCAAACGGCTAAAGATCAACGGTCACAGCCGACCAGCCCCATCAGCAGCAGAGTGTTCTTGCCGGACGTTTTTGCCCAACACCCAGACTGCTCCGTGGCCTGAGAGTCTCCTCTCTGCCCTCGGGATGAAGGAACAGCGTGAGGGAGTGACAGAGCCTGGCACCGCATGGTTGTGCCCTCCGGCCGGGCTGAGGCCAGGGCTGAGCGTGGGGGCAGCGAGGACGAAGGTTCCCACAGCTCCTTCTCCCACCTCAGCTGTTCTCATCGCGGTTGTTGGTGCCATTGGATGTCCATAAGCCCAGCTCCAAGGTGGGCACTCCTTTCTGCAGCACGCTTTGGTCTTTTCTCCTTCTGGGTGACCAGAAATCACTATTAACTGCCTGTGGTGATCCATCCTGCTCCATACAGCAAATACTCATTTTTTAACCCCAGCACAGCTGATATGTGAGCTGTCTCAAAGACCCATTGCAGAGCAGGTGCTTGGGCTTTTACCATGAACTTAGAAAAACTCACCTGCAGTTCTTCCGCAGGAGATGCCTGTGCCTATTACAAGTGTTTTTACTCCTGCTCCTCTCCTTTACCTCGGATGAAAAGCCACCAGTGCCCACTGACCTGCCGTGGGCAGGAGTACGGCAACTGTCTGGGACAGAGGGATGGGGAGGATGGAGCACAGTGCTCCCGAATTCTTGTATTTTGGTTTGGGAATGGTGAATTTAGGATTTATTTTTATGGAGGTTGCATTCCCCTTACTGTGTGTAAGTCACTGCTTTGCTCAAAATCAGAAAAACTTACTGAGTCATTTCAATTCATTCCATTTGTGGTGGGAACTAGAGTTGACCAAGCACTGAACAAAATGCTTATGTACTTATCATTATCAGCAGCTGAAGGAGAAACACGTGGCTTAACAGACCAAAGAGCAAAACCGCAGTGGTTCCTGCCCTTGGCAATACCCTCACTGACGTGCGTGTGAACCCGAGCAGCTGATCCGGATGCTGGTTTTCTCCCTCTTGCTGTCTGTGCTTGTGGGACCTTGTCCCTGCAATGGCTGTAAAGAGAGAACTCCTATAATGCTCGTGGTCAGCAGCTGGACAATGGAAAATGTGCTGAGATTTCTCACTTTTGCTTACTTTCCTGGTAACTACTGTCTGCTAAAGCCTTATGCCAAGTACACACCTTGGCTGTAAAGTTTCTTTCTTAATGGGAGAGCCACAGTCAATTTTGACTCTTTAAAAATGTAATGCAGTGGCTCGAATATCAATGCTAGCACTACCAAAACAGATCTTCCAGCAGACCCTAAAACCTGACCCACTGGTGCTGGGATGCAGGAGGTGTTCTCAGCTTCGTTTGTGCTCCTGCCCCTGAGAGCTCCAAACCCATCTCAACAACTTGGGCCCTGAAGCCTTCGGGCAGAAACATACTAATTGTTTAAAAAGGTCAAATTATAGAATCATGGAACCATTTTGGTTGGAAAAGACCCTCAAGGTCATCAAGTCCAACCATTAACCCAACACTGGCACTAACCCATGTCCCTAAGAGCCCCATCTATACATCTGTCCAACCCCTCCAGGGATGGTGACTCCAGCACTGCCCTGGGCAGCCTGTTCCAATGCCCCACAGCCCTTTGGGGAAGAAATTGTTCCCAGATCCAACCTCAACCTCCCCTGGCACAACTTGAGGCCGTTTCCTCTTGTCCTATCACTTGCTACTTGAGAGAAGAGATCAACCCCCCTGGCTCCAAGCTCCTTTCAGGCAGTTCAGAGATCAGAAGGTCTCCCCTCAGCTCCTGTTCTCCAGCTGAACCCCCCAGCTCCCTCAGCCGCTCCCATCACACTTGTGCTCCAGCCCTTTCCCCAGCTCCTTATACAGAGCTCTACAAACACAAAATCCTCTGCGTCTGGGGCAGGAGGGGAGAAGCCGCCAAAGGCAGTTATTTCTCAAGCTTGACAATAGCTGAAAAAACTCATCAGGACCTACTTTCATTCACATCTTTAAATCTTATATCCATGTAATTTCTAAAGGTTGGTTGGCAACTGTGCAGGTCCAGAGCAAAGAACACTTAGCGAATGACGATGTTCTAGAACCAGCTGGCGCAGGGTGGTCACTTCAGGAGGCTGAAATAAAACAAGCTATTGGCGAAGAGGTGTGCACGGCAGCCAGGGAGGCTCCTGTGCTTCGCTGGAGGAAAACCCGCACGTCACCTTCTGCAGAGAAGCGCATGTGTGGATGGGATGGGTGCACCTTCCCGAGGCACCCACCGCAGGTGAGCGGCAGTGACTGCTCCACAGCGCTGCGCTGCCCTCAAGTGCTGCTTCTCAGCAATACCCACATTTTCAAAGTCGGCCTGAACTAAGCTGCACTTTTCTAGTTTTGAGGTTGTGCTCCACGAAAGGCTCTTGCAATTGCACCGATTTTTTTTTTCTTTATTTATATTTCATGTAGTAAAAATCCTGCTTGAAATATGGGCTTGTTTGAAGTGGCTGAGGAAAAGGGCAGGTTGTCTAAGCTCACACCTTCTGTGGTTGAAGTTTGGCAGCCTGCAAAGCTGGGAAGAGCAGCTCAGCACTGCAGCCATGGCTGGACCCTCACATCTCTTGGACCTAAAGTGGCAATTAACTAATTAACCGCCTCTGCTTTGAGGCGCACCTGCTGCTGACTGCACAGTCCCTTTGGTCTCCTCTTCCCAGGGGCTCAGTCGGACCAGTATAACACACACCCCCTTCAGCCCTCGAGCCTTCACAACCCTGGTGTAGCATCCATAGGGTCAACTCACACATAAAACCCAACAGCCCAACTTTTAATTAACTTGTCAGCCAAGCATCCGAAAAGCGTGTTTCTCGCAGTTCCTCAGTCTCACTCGTAGTTCTCCAGTGCCAATTCCCGAGCTGACAGCGCTGCTGTCCGCGTTTCGCTGGCTCCTCCAACACGTGTTAGAGGGAGCGTGGTCCCCAGCATGACTGCGCAGTGCTCGGCTCTCACAGAAAGGTGAACAAAGAAACAGGAAAAACCAGTTAAAGCCCCAAGGAGCAAAGAAGGTGCCAGTGTGGGGTCACGGGTGGCTCGGGGGCCCACACAGGGCAGCTTTTCACCGAGCCTCTTGCTGGCAAGGGAAAGCTGCCCAGCAGAAAAGGACCCGGGGGTGTTGGTGACAGGGGCTGAACGTGAGCCAGTGTGTGCCCAGGTGGGCAAGAGGCCACAGCATCCTGGCTGGGACCAGCGCTGGTGTGGCCAGCAGGCCCAGGGCAGGGACCGAACCTGTGCTGGGCTCTGAGGAGGCCAAACCTCAAATTCTGGGGGCAGTTTTGGGCCTCTCACAACAAGAAAGGCCTTGAGGTGCTGGAGCGAGTTGAGAGAAGGGAACGGAGCTGGGGAAGGGGCTGGAGCACAAGTGTGATGGGAGCGGCTGAGGGAGCTGGGGGTTCAGCTGGAGAACAGGAGCTGAGGGGAGACCTTCTGATCTCTGAACTGCCTGAAAGGAGCTTGGAGCCAGGGGGGTCGGGCTCTGCTCCCCAGGAACAAGCGCCAGGAGCAGAGGAAACGGCCTCAAGTTGCACCAGGGGAGGTTGAGGTTGGATGTGGGAACAATTTCTTCCCCAAAGGGCTGTGGGGCATTGGAACAGGCTGCCCAGGGCAGTGGTGGAGTCACCATCCCTGGAGGGGTTGGACAGATGGAGATGAGGTTCTCAGGACATGGGGCAGTGCCAGGGGTGGGGAAACAGTTGGACTTGATGACCTTGAAGGTCTTTTCCAACCAAAATGACTCCATGACCTGCCAGGACAGGAGCAGAGATGGAATGAGACAGACTCAAGCCCTTAATATTTCAGAACGGGTCCCCACACTGGGCGCTGTTCGCTGCCTCTGTGCTCTCCACCTCTGCAGGCTGGAGCTGCACCAGCACATCCACCCCCACAGCCCGTCACCACCAACACGTGCCAGATGGCGACACCGCTCCCTGCGCAGCCGTGGGGCAGCCCCACGGGTGAACCTCCCCACAGCTCTGGCAGGACAAGGGACACTCAACCCCTGCAGCCCTGGGCACTGTGAAACAGAGAAATAAACTTAACGGCAGAGTCAATTATAGTGTTAAGCAGCATTCTTTACTTTATCAGCGCTGGGGAACACTAGGGATCATCCTCTATAAGTGCTCCCAAGACTGGATGCTCTTGCGTTGCTTATATTCACATAATTATTACATATGCATTACAGTTTTTGAAAATTTTGACATACATCTATACTAAGAAATAATTAATGTTAGTTATAATTGTTTAGTTTCTTACTTACTATACATCTATTAATTATTAGTTAATATAAACTAAGCACTCTGCTTCTAAACAACGTATTACTTCATCTTCTGTCTCCCTCTTGTCAGGCAGAAGGATCTAAAACTTGAAAAATATCCCCTCATTTCGCAGGTGGTCAGAAAGCATTTATCTCATGTTAATTGGTTAACGCTGGGTACGTCTTTTATAACTTAATCACAGCATACATTAATTTGGCAGCTTCTCTTCAACTGCAGCACGCACAGATGGGGAGCAGCCCCCCAGTGCCGCTCCTCTGGGGGGGACACGGAATCGCAGAAACATTTTGGTTGGAAAAGACCTTTAAGATCATCGAGTCCAACCGTGTATCCAACACTGCCGAGTGGACCTCTAACCCGTGTCCCTGAGCACCACATCTGCACATCCGTTCAGCCCTGCAGGGGTGGCAGATCAGCCTCTTTCAGCGGGGGTAAATCCCCTTTCACCTGAGAGGCAGCGGAGCCGGTGCTCATTGTGAGGAGCCATCGAAGGAGGAATGTTGTTTGTACAAAACTGGGGACCTGGCGCCTGAGCCCAGCGGGAGGACCAAGAGACTGTGAACCCTTAATGTAAAACGAAGTCTCCGCGAACAAATCCTGGAATGCAAACTGATCGCTGCTTTTAAAAAGTTAAGCTAGGGGGAAGGGTAACCGAAGCGCCAGGAATACGCATTTTAAATAAATCAAGAAGGGGAGGGGGTTGTTAGAATTAGATGAGGCAGGTAAACTGAGGCAAGGTCGGGTGTCTGTAAACCTTCCTAAGGAGACAAACCCACACAGACGAGTACAAAACTCATCAACGAACTTTCTTTGTTGCTAAAGCTAGGTAAGGCTTCTCAGGAAGGATGAATATTTGTGATTACAAAGACAATTTAGGGCAATTCGCATAAATTAGATGCAAAATGAATTTATGTCTTTGGAGATTCATATATACATGATACCCACTATACATTTAGACCATATTCGTGCTTCAGTGGTACAAATGTCCAATGCTGAATACCACTATCTTTAAGAGAAGATCTGAGCTGGTATTTAATGGAAATGCAACCTTGGGCAGCAGTTTCAAAGTGATGTAAATAATATGTTGATCTACATAAACAGGGAGTTGACAGTCAGCCTTTGTGTAGAGATTGAATAGTCAGGGTTTTCTGGGTTTCATGGTTGTGTAAATCATGCTCA
Organism: Pampusana beccarii; assembly: GCA_013399365.1. Taxonomy (NCBI): domain Eukaryota; kingdom Metazoa; phylum Chordata; class Aves; order Columbiformes; family Columbidae; genus Pampusana; species Pampusana beccarii. The sequence continues at coordinate 102,777 of VWYH01003559.1, read as the reverse complement.
GAGTACCTAGGTTGCCCCTTGGTTTTTCACACTATCTTATCCTTCATGGCAGAAATTTATTCAGATTCAAAATTTTATCTGATTATCCGAACTCCAGATTGTTTTACTTTTTGTCAGATGCTTTTTCTTGTCAGAGAAGAAATACCACAAATCATGTCAGATATTAGTATTGAAATTATCAATAAATCGAAATGAAATAATTTATCTTGATAGGACACGTATAGTACAACACAACTAAAATTATTTTGGGGAAGAACATTGAATTACATTTAAAAGGCATGAGAATAATGGAGAATTCTCATTGCCAAGCAGTCTAATGTAGTGCCAGTGCCAACCAGCAGGGAACAGGGTGGGAATTTGTGGTTTATATGACTTATTTACTAATTATTTATGATTTGGGGTTTATAAGCAGGGACTTTTTGCTGTATTCTGTGTACCTGCCTTTAGGCAAGACACCCTACCTTCCAAAACAGTTATTAAAATATGCTTTACTGAGAGATCCCGCCTGGGCCTGTTCTATTGGCAAAGACGATCGTTTCCTACATTTACCAGAAGCCCATTTGACCATTTGCCATTAACCCACCCTGTGCCACAGGCCCCGCGCCCCGGGGCAGCGATCACACACACCCTGCAGCTCCCACCCGCTGGGACGGAGCAGGGCAGGGACACCAGCAGCTACCCCGGGCCCGCTGCTCCGGGGCCGGTACCGGCGCGGCCGGGCCCTGAGGGAACACCCCCGTGATGGCGGCGCCCGGGCCGCCTCAAGATGGCGCCGGGCGGGCCGGCCGCGGGGAACGCGTGCAGCGTCACGTGACGCTTCGCCGCCCAATCAGCGGCGGGCGGCGCTGCGCGGGCAAGATGGCGGACGATAAGGTGAGTGGGGCGGCGGGCCGGGCCGGACGGGCGGGTGCGGGTTCGGTCCCTGTGCCGGGTCCCTGTGAGCCCGCGTGTCTCCGCAGGACCCGCTGCCCAAGCTGAAGGACCTCGCTTTCCTGAAGGACCAGCTGGAGAGCCTGCAGCGCCGCGTGGAGAGCGAGGTGCAGGCGGGCGTGGGGCAGGTAACGCGGCCCCGCGCGGGGTGACCCGGGGGGTGACCTGGGGCGGGCCCGCCAACCTGTCCTGAGAGAACTGCTTAAAAAAATTTAAAAAAAATAAGCAGGAAGCGATTCCTTTGCCAATGTAACAGGCCCAGGCAGGATCTCTCAGCAGAGCATATTTTATTAAAGGCTTTGCAAGGCCGGGTGTTCTACCTAAGGTAGGCACACAGGACAAGGTAAAAGTTGCTGCTTGTATTCCCCGATTCCCGGCTGCAAATTTTCTCCCCTGTTCCACGTTGCTGGGTACAGGATTCTCAGACTACCCGACACTTCCCAGCCATCCTGCCTTAGTTTACCTCTCTCGCTGCTCCAGTTCTAACAACCCTCCCCTTATCTGTTTGTTTCCATTGAAGGTCTGGTTTCTTGGCTCTCTGGCCAACCTTCCCCCCAGCTTAACTTTTAACCACAGGAATTGGTTTGCATTCCAAGAGAACGACCCATTGGAGAGCAGTGTAGGGGAAAGGGACCTGGGGGTCCTGGGGACAGCCGGGTGACCCTGAGCCAGCACTGGGCCCTTGTGGCCAGGAAGGCCAATGGGACCTGGGCTGGATTAGAAGCGGGGTGGTCAGTAGGTCAGAGAGGTTCTCCTGCCCCTCTACTCTGCCCTGGTGAGACCACATCTGGAATATTGTGTCCAGTTCTGGGCCCCTCAGTTCCAGAAGGNAGGACAAGGGGCAATGGGTACAAACTGGAACACAGGAGGTTCCATTTAAACATGAGAAGAAACTTCTTCATGGTGAGGGTGCCAGAGCCTGGCCCAGGCTGCCCAGGGAGGTTGTGGAGTCTCCTTCTGTGCAGCCATTCAAACCCGCCTGGACACCTTCCTGTGTAACCTCATCTGGGTGTTCCTGCTCCGGCGGGGGGAATGGAGCTTGGCTTTTGAGGTCCCTTCCGATCCCCGACATTCTGGGATTCTGTGATTTAGCGCAGAGAGACTTTGTTTCATATTCAAGGTCTGGTAGCTGATGTCCCTCAGTCCCCACCTGCTGGGTCAGGCCTCACATCCACAGCTGCAAAAACAACATTCCTCCTTCAACAGCTCCTCACAAAAAACCCCGGGGCACGTCCCAGCCCCGCAGCAGCTGTGCCTGCTGGCTCACCCGCCCTCTCTCCCGCAGGACGGCTCCCTGCTGGCCTCCCCCTTCCTCAAGGGCTTCCTGGCCGGGTACCTGGTGGCCAAACTTCGCTTCTCGGCTGTCCTGGGCTTCATGGTTGGCACCTGCACGGGGATATACGCTGCTCAGAACTACGCTGTCCCCAACATTGAAAAGACAGTCCGGGACTATGTCAACTCGCTGAAAAAAGGCCGGGACTAGCACGAAGCCCTTCGGCAGCAGTGACTGTAGAGCGGTTACTCCTTGGTCAGCAGGCGCAGGAGGTTCCTGGGGCTTGCAGAGACGCGTCACACACACTGTTCCTTTCCACTAGAAAAGGGCTTTCCACCGCGTCAGTGTGAGACACCAGCAGGTCTGGTGATGAGGTGTTTATCAGAGCATCGTGACAGCTACAATCGCCCCACTGACCCACAGTAGCTTGGAAGCGTCAGCAGCCAACGGTTTGCCAGCTGCCTTTTCCCTGCCGCTGTCCCCATGTCCCTGCAGACGGAACAGCTGCCTGTGACATGTCACCACGTTCGGCACCGGTACACCCTTCTGCTGGGCGCACACTTTGCCCCAGGAATGCGCTTTGTGTGGCTTCTTGAGGAGACCTGTAGTGCTCTTCCTAATGACAGACAATCATTCTCCTCTACTGCGTCAGAAATGTAGCAGGAAATGTCCTGTTTTAATCAGGTTCATTAAATTCATGGTATTTAGTCTCTTCTTGAGTGTTCTAGGGTGCGAGTCTGTCTGGCCTGTTTGTGCTGATAGCAGCTTGCCCTTCTGGCTGCCGCCTGAAAATGGTGACACTTGGTAATGCCACTGGCCCCGCACGGCGGGTGCTCCGCAGGGGGCTCTGGGGGCTGATGCTGCTCCTGTCCGTAGCCATATACGGCTCTCATGCTCCCCTCCTCACCCTCTGCAAGGTGGATGGGACAATCCCCTTCAGCTCCGCGTCCGTTGTGGTTCTTGTTGAGCTGACAAAGCTGCTGTTCTCCCTCCTCTTCCTGCTGACCTGCAACCGGGAGCTGCTGCGTGTGGCCGTGTCGTGGCGCCACGTCGTCCCCTTCGCCCTCTCTGCGCTGCTCTACGCTGCCAACAACAACCTGGTGGTCCACATGCAGCTCTTCATGGATCCCAGCACCTACCAGGTGCTGAGCAACCTGAAGATCATCAGCACCGCGCTCCTCTACAGCCTGTTCCTGCGGCAGAGGCTGGGTGTGCGTCGCTGGCTGGCCTTGCTGCTGCTGCTGGCTGCAGGGCTGAGCTACAGCTGCGGCGGCCTGCGGGACCCCGGCAGCACCTCCGAGATGCAGCTGCACATCACGCTGCTGGGCTTAGTGCTGCTGGCAGTTTACTGCCTCATATCGGGCTTGTCCGCCGTCTACACGGAAGCCATCCTGAAGAGCCAGGCGCTGCCGCTCAGCCTTCAGAACCTCTTCCTTTACTTCTTCGGGGTCCTGCTCAATTTGATCGGTTACTTGTGGAGCAGCACGGAGGGCGGGTTCTGGGAGGGCTTCTCCTCCTGGGTGCTGGTGATTGTGCTCAGCCAGGCCTTGAACGGCTTGATCATGTCCGTGGTCATGAAGCACAGCAGTAACATCACCAGGCTCTTCGTCATCTCCTGCTCCATCCTGGTCAACGCCCTCCTGTCGGTCACCCTCTTCAACCTGCAGCTCACCCTCCTCTTCTTCGTTGCTGTCTCGTGCATCGGCCTCGCTGTTCACTTGTACTATGGGGTGACGTAGCTGTTGGCCCTGCCCTGCGTGCTCTGGGGTGCTCTAGGCTCCTCAGCGGGGCTTTCCCATCAGCCTCGCTGCACTGCTGATGGCAGGAGGCGTCACTGGTGCATGGGTGCAAGAGCAGCGCTGTGGGGGGAGGTCCCTGTTCTGGGGGGACGCTGGGCCCCACTCCAGCCCCGCTGAGCTCTGCCACGGGGTTCCTGCGCCCTGGGGTGGGCCCCAGCCTCCCCAGTGGCTCCTGAATGTTCTTGCAGCGTGTCACGTTTCAAGCTGCTTCCCCACCTTCTCCACACCAAAGAGCGCGCCCGTTCCTTGTGCCTGTAAATGCTGCGCTGCGGGCTCTGCGCACAGGCAGCTCTGCTGCACGGCCGCTGCCCGGCCAGCCTTGCTCTGACGCTGTTTCACCTCCCGTGGGTGTCGTGTCCCCGTGTCAGGGGAGCCGTGTCCACTCGACATGCCGAGCTGATCCCCAGCCCGTGGCCCCAGGGGAGCCCCAGCACTGCGGGAGGTCACCCAGCTGGGCTGAGCCCCTGCTGAGGTGGGCAAAGGTTTGTCCCTCTGGGTCTGCGGAGGTACCAGCCCTGTGCACGGGGCTGGGCGCTGCTCCCTGCAGAGCTGCACACTGCAGGCAGGGGTGTCTTTCCCCCCTCTCTGCAGTTTTCTATCCCCTGGCTGAAGGGCCCCTCTCCTCGGGCCTCATTCCCATCCTCAGTTGTGGTGTTGCTGCTCCATGCAGAGCAGATGGAGAATGGGGGATGCGGGGTCTGCTTTGCCTGTTCCGAAAAGGGGACACAGGGCTCGGGTTCGTACCAAGGCCATGGCTGGTGAACTCCTGGCTGTGGGAGTCACTGCTGGCCCTGGCCGGGGGTATTAAAGCTGCGGTTCAACAGCAGGTGCGTGTGTGTCCTCCCTGCGGGAAGGCGTCTGTTCGCTTAGTGGAGGTTTGGGGGCCGGGGGCGCGTTGGAGCCTGACATTGCTCGTTGTTGAAAGGACACCTGCTTTATCCCATGTGGCAGCAGCCCAGGGGCCACCAGCCCTGCCTCTGCACCTGCTCCTGTGGCTGGGTTGTGCCCCACAGCAGAGCAGGGTGGTTTGTCTGGGCCTGGCTGGTCCCCTGGCACCTGGGGGGATTACTTAGAATCACAGAATCACTTTGGTTGGAAAAGACCGTCAAGATCATTAAGTCCAACTGTTAACCCAACACTGCTAAGACCGTGTCTAACGTATGTCCCTAAGAGCCCCATCTATACATCTGTCCAACCCCTCCAGGGATGGTGACTCCAGCACTGCCCTGGGCAGCCTGTTCCAATGCCCCACAGCCCTTCGGGGAAGAAATTGTTCCCCAGATACAACCTCAACCTCCCCTGGTCCAACTTGAGGCCATTTCTTCTGGTCCTGGCGCTTGTTCCTTGGGAGCAGAGCCCGACCCCCCCCAGCTCCTGTTGTGAACCCCCAGCTCCGCTGCCCTTACTCTGAGCCCTCACCTGCCCAGGGCTCTCCAGGTGGGAGGTTCAGGCTGGGCTGGGTCGTTGCCAATGGAGCAAACAGCAGCTGGGGCTCTGTAAGGAGCAGGTCTGGGGGGATGTTCCTCACAATGGTGCTGCCAAGGGTACATGAGTCCTGGGGTTCTGGGACACAAGGATTTCTTCCCTGCCCTCCAGCTGCTCCAGACTGGTGTGAGCTGGTGGCCCAGCCCCACATCCCCACCTCGACCCACAGCTGTGTGCCTTTGAACACGCCATGGACCCCAAGGGCACCCCAGCCCCAAGGGATCCTGGGCCCCGTTTGGCCGCTCTTGCTCCAGTCGCGTATCTGCACACACGCTGCTGATGGCCGGTCCAGCCCGTGTCTGCTCGCAGGACACAGGGACTTGTGTGCACAACAGAGCGTGAGGGGACACAGGCAACACCCAGGAGCAGATTTTAATGAGAAGACAAGACAGACCATGGGGTCGACCTGCAGGGTCTGCCCAGGTGAGCACTGCCCACCTGTGACCAGCCCCCCCATTCCCCATCCTCCCGTACTCATCCCCCCTGTCCCCCTGACCCTCACTTTGGTCCTTCCCACAAACGTTCCCAGGAAGTTCTGCACATTCCCCAACCCGCCTCAGCACCCCATAATCAATTTTCTCTTTCCTGTGAGACATTTCCTGAATAACCCAGAATCTGGAATAAACCCATTTTCATCTTATCTGTTAAAAAGTTTCTGGTTCAACCTCTTCGAGGTCACACTTCAGGGGTTTATCCACCAGTGCCTCCAGAGCTCAGCTCTCAGTTGCTGTCTCTGTTAACCCCCCGCTCGTTAGTGTTTGTGCGCAGGGGTGTTTAATTTATTAATTTTTCCTGTCTTTTGTGGTTTTTCTCTTGTGCTGAACGGCAGTTGAACAAACACCCTCACAAACCCCATCTCCTCACAGCCAGGGCCCAGCCGCAGCCCCAGGGAGGGCATGGGGGAGCAGCAGAGGGGCTGCGGGGGACACGGGGTGCAGGGGGGCTCTGGGCAGGGACCACCAGACCCCAGCGAAGCAAATCTGATGGAGCTGAACTCCTGTTCAGTGCAGACGACATCACAGGAGCAACGGGGGCACATCAGGGCTTGGGGACCTGGAATTGGCCAGAAGGAGAACCCCTTTGGGAGGGCACAGCCCTGGGACGGAGCAGGACAAGGGGCTTTGCTTGGGGCCTTCCCCAAAATCTGTGTGGGCAGAGCCACAGCCACTGTGGGATAATGCTGGGGACAGTCCTGCTCCACAGCGGAGCCCGGACTGGGGACACTGAGAGACTCCCCACGAGCACATGGGGTCCTGCGGGTCTTCCCACGGAGCTCCTGGCCCCGCAGCCCCCGCGGGGACACGCTGGTGGCAACAGTCTCGCGTCCCCTTCACGCCCCGCGGCAGGGCCGGAGGAGCCCGGGCCGGGACCTGAGCAGGCAGACAGCCCCGGCCACGCCGAGCAGGGCCAGGACCACACAGACAGGGGCGATCACAGCAGCGCGGTCACACCGCAGCACCGAGACCGGCACGTCCCGCACCAGCCTGCCCTGGTAGTGCAGGGGGGAGCGACACGTGTAGCCCTGGGGCCAGCCCTCCCCAAGGCGCCCCGTGCCCCCCAGTGCCTGCAGCGCCCCAGCCCCCGCACAGGAGCAGTTGTAGGGGTTCCCAGCCGCAGCCACAACCCGCAGCTGCCTCAGGAGCTTCACCTCCTCCCACGGCAGCTCCGTAATCGAGTTGTTGTCTAGGTGGAGGGTGTCCAACGTGGGGTAATTCCTGACGGAGGGGGCAGCCTGCAGCATGTTTTGACTCAGGAAAAGCTTCTTCAGGGAGCTGAGGGAGATGTCTACAGTGTGGAGGTGGTTGCAGCTCATGTCCAGCACTTCCAGACTAGGAGGCAGAGGTGTGAGGACTTCATCCAAGCCAGTGTCGGACAAGTTAAATGTTCGGAGGGATGCTGGCCACTGGCAGGAGGAGGATGGGGCTGCCAGGAGCTTGTTGTGGCTGAGATCCAGATGCTGGAGCTCGGGCAGCAGCTGCAGGCTCTCGCACACGCCGTGGTAGGACGTCAGGTTGTTGCGTTGCAGGCTCAGTACCTGCAGCTGAGGGAAAGCCCCCTTGCAGAAGGTGGGCATCAAACCCTCATCCCCAAGGCTGTTTTGTGCCACGTCCAGGGAGCGCAGAGCTCTGAACGTCCTTCCAATGGCACAGGGCAGGCTGGTGACGTGGGAGCCGGTGACAGCCAGCTCCTGCAGCATCTCCAGCCAGCTGCTCAGGCTGGACAAGTCCTCCTCGCGGCCTGTCAGCGGGGCAGATGTCACATTGTGGAAGTGCAGGGACACGATGGGCAAGTTCTGGCCGGCCATTTCGTCCCAGTTGCCTGTCCCCTCAAAAGTGCAGCTCTCAAACACCAGCTCCTTCACCTGGGTGTAGGAGAAGAACCTCAGGACTCGGGCCAGGAGTATCTCAGGCACCAGAAGATCACCAAAAATGATTTTCCTGATGACAAGGGAGCCCAGCATTTCAATGGTGGAGGGGTCCAAGTCGCTGATGGGGAAGGCCACGTATTTCTGCAGCTCTCCCCCCCGGAACTCCACGACAGTGGCTGCTAGGCACTGGATGATGCTGCCAGCGCTCTCCTGGGACAGGTTGTAGCACACACAGTGCTCCTGCGTGCGGTTGAAGAAGCACCTGCCCTCTGCCTCCAACAGCCCCAGCCCCAGCAGGAGCAGAACAGCCACGTTCATGGTGAACAACCTAGGAACGAGGAGAGCAGCAGTGAAAGGCAGCGCTTGTGGTGGCTGAGACCATCCGATCCAGCCGACTGGATGGACTGGGCAGGTTGAGCCACCGCTCAGGGACACGGCGCTGCCCTCGTCCCTCCTGCCCAACCCGCCGGGCTGCTTGGCCACAGCTCAGGACAGAGCTCAAATCACCAGGGAACACCCAGGAGCTACAGCCGGGCAGGGAGGTGTTGGCTCTGGGCACACCCCACCCCAAAAGCAGGGTTCCAGCGAAGTAGGGTGGCTCCTCCAGGGCTCTGCACTCTCCTGGCCGGGCTGCACAGCCCCACTCTGAACCGAGCAGGAAATCAGGAAAAACTAGAAATGTTGAGTTACGGACAGTGAAGCCAGATCTATCAGTCTGACCGCAGGACGGGAGAGCCACAGCTGTTTGTTTCTCTGCATGCTGCGCTGTGTGATCTGGGGAAGGAAATTGCAACAGGGCTTCTTATTTTCCTTTTCCTCACTCAGCGATTTGATTCATTACCAGACTCAAGGGGACAGCAAAAAGTAATTTCTGAGGGTCTATGTTCATCCCTGTCAGCACCGAGTATCGCTTTGCTGTCCAGCTGACGGCATATCAACAGATCACAAAAAAAGCAGCAAGCAAAGTTAAAGGCTCCCAAGAATGTGCTGACTCAGCTGTGTCTGAGCACCCAGATGGTCGGTAACGAGGAGCCTTTGGGGGTCTCCAGCCCAACCTCCTGCTTCGAGCAGGTCTGTTGCCAGCACAAGCCCTGATCAGCCACAGCTTTTTCTAGCTGCGCCTCAAAACCCTGGGAGGACGGAGCTCTCCCTACCTGTCTGTGCCGCCGTGGGGCCGCAGCACGTCCCGGGGAGCAGCTCTGCTGGCGATGTCCCCCTGGCTGGAGGGGCAGCACGAACCAGGAATGCGTTTGTCCAGTGACTCAGCAGCCAGCTCACGCTGAAATGTTTCCTTGCCCCACGGCTGCTTCCTCTAGCTGCTGCCAAGCGCAGGGCTGGGGTGCCGGGGGCTGTGCCAGCGCTCGGCTCACCCTGCACCCGCTGCTCCCCAGCCTCCCGCCCCGGGACACCGCGGTGCTCACAGGCGTCTTCCTGCTGGCGCTGCCCGTCCTGCCTGCGGGTGTGGGTGGCCGGGGCCGGTGGGCACTCGCAGGCCAGTCCGGGCGCTGCCCTGGCTCCCGCTGCCCGACTTCCCCAGCAGGACCTGGCCGTGCCGCGGGAAGCGGCGTGATGTGCAGCAACCGCCCCAGGCACTTCTGCTTCGCTTCCTTGCAGCTGCGGGCTGGGAAGGGGGTTGGTGTAAGTGCCAACGCCGCTCGTGTTCGTAGGAGAGATGAGGGATGAGAGGAAATGGCCTCGAGTTGCACCCAATTCAAGTTTAGATTGGATGTTGGGAACAATTTGTTCATGGAAAGGGCTCTCGGGCATTGGAACAGGCCGCCCAGGGCAGTGGTGGAGTCACCATCCCTGGAGGGGTTGAACGAGCACAGAGATGAGGTTCTCAGGGACACGGGGTAGTGCCAGGGAATGACACTCCTGTCACTTGTTCCTTGGGAGCAGAGCCCGACCCCCCTGGCTCCAAGCTCCTTTCAGGCAGTTCAGAGATCAGAAGGTCTCCCCTCAGCTCCTGTTCTCCAGCTGAACCCCCAGCTCCCTCAGCCGCTCCCATCACACTTGTGCTCCAGCCCCTTCCCCAGCTCCGTTCCCTTCTCTCAACTCGCTCCAGCACCTCAAGGCCTTTCTTGTTGTGAGGGGCGCAAAACTGACCCCAGGATTCGAGGTTTGGCCTCCTCAGCACCCAGCACAGGTTCGGTCCCTGCCCTGGTCCCGCTGGCCGCACCAGCGCTGCTGTCTCCAGGGAGACCCCGTGCCCGTCCCTGCAGCCGGTGCTGTCACCACCGCTCCCCGGGTTCCGGCCTCGCAGCGGGGCCGCCCGCGCTCCCTTTGCCGCCGCAGCAGCAGCGGGATGGCGGGGGGGCCGAGCCCCGGGAAGGGCAGGGCCTGAGCTCCTGTGCCGGGAGCCGGGGAGGCCGGGGTGCCCGAGCCCGGGGGTGCCCAGGCTGCGGGCGGACCTGCCGGCCGAGCCCTCGGGGGCTGCAAGACCCCGGCCGCGCTTCCCGGGGCTCCGGCACCCGCCCCGCCC
>VWYH01003559.1:23466-86436 GCA_013399365.1 Pampusana beccarii | reverse complement strand
CCTGAGGGTGGTGAGAGCCTGGCCCAGGTTCCCAGAGAGGTGGTGGATGAACCATCCCTGGAGACATCCCAGGCCAGGCTGGACGGGGCTCTGAGCAACCTGAGCTGGTGAAGATGTCCCTGTCATGGCAGGGGGGGCACTGGGGGAGCTGGGAAGGTCGGTCCTGTCAACCTAAACCATTCTGTGATTTTTGAAGAGCATTCACAATCCAGGTGGTTGGTGGGCACGTGGCTTTGGGGACACACCTGGTGGGACCTCCAGGAGGACACAGGGAATCCTCTGGATTCCGGCTGTGTGGCTGAGCCCATTGAGAACCTGCCTGCTAACGAAGCGCACATCACTCACTCCCTCTCTTGCTTCTCGTTCCAGGTCCTGACGGTTCTGTGCAATATCGCGGAGAAGGGCCCAGCCCTGTGCCGGCAGCTGCACCAGGCCCTGCCCCTGCTGCTGCCCGCGCTGGCGCTGCCCGACACCCAGGCCGTGGGGCAGGGCCTGGAGCTGCTGCACCTCCTCTTCCTGCACTGCCCGGAGGTGAGTGCGGGGCTGCCCACCCCCATCAAGCATCCCCAGGGATGGGGATTATTATTATTTAATTAACAGTGCCTGTAGGCACTGCCACACAGCCCCTGCTCTGTAGACACGAGCCTGCAGGGCAGCACTTGGGGGGTGAGGGTGGAAGCCCTGCACTGAATGCAACTCTTTTGGGAGAGTTGTACATTTTGAGGTTATTTTGAGGGGATTCTTTTGACTCAGTTGTGCTTACTTAGAGCTCTGTGCACTCCCGCCCAGCGAGCAGCATGGCTGCTGTACCCGACTGGGGACACCAGTGTCTGGTGGGCTCTGGGGATCCCTGGGCGGCACCATGGGGGGTCGGGGCACATGGGACCAGCCAGGCAGCTCTTACCCCTCTCCTCTCGCCCAGGCGGCTGCTGATTTCATCAGGCAAGGCGGGCAGCGGGCCCTGGAGCAGCACCAGAGCAGTCCAGAGCTCCAGGAGCAGGCGCGAGCGCTGCTGGACATGGCCGGGCAGCCCCCGGGAGCGTCCACCGCCGGTCCCTGCCACAGCACAGCGTCTGCCTTCCCCTAGGCCTCCCCCCGCGCTCCCCGGAGGAGCGAAGCGTTTGTTCCCCGTGTCCAGCTTTCCCAAGGGCCGCTCAGGGCTCTGACCGCCAGCAGCAGCGCGCAGGCTGCCTCGCGCGTCCCCGGAGCTTGGTGCAGCCGCAGAGCTGAGCTGCAGCTGGGCCACAGTGCCAGGGGTTGCTGGTGATCAAACCTGCTGCATCAGCCCTTCCCCCAGAAGCTCCTTTGGGTGTTAAACCCAACACGCAAAGCTCAGGGTAAGCACGTTGCATTTATGCAATTGACAAGTTAAAGAGACATGTTATACAGTAAAGATCATCAGTCAAGTCTTCAGCACGCGCATGTTTACTGTCTGTCTTCACGCTTTACTTTTCACAATGTTCTCCAAGGCCTTGGCAACCTGGTCCACGGTGAGGTTGTCCAGCGACACGCTCTTCTCCTTACCAAACTCTGCAGGAAAGACGGGATGAGAGAGGGGGCAGGTGCCTTGGTCCTTCTCTGGTGCAAGAGCACCCCAAACCCCAGCTTTAGGTTTCAAAGCGGGACTATCATCACAGCCTGGGCTCCTGTCACCTCCATTTCACACCCAGCACCCATGTGCCTCCCTGTGCCCCAGTTATCGCTGCCACCTTCTCTGTTCTCAGCCTTTCCCTCGGAGAAAAGCCAGTGCAGTCTCACACGGTTCCTCACCTCTTGGTTCACTTCTGCTGCGCAGCAGCTGGGCAGAGGCCACCACTGCATCTCAAAGCAACCAGGTGCCTCTCAGCCCGCTCACCTTGAGATGCAGTAAAACGGTGCTGAAAACCTTGCTGTTGCCACAGCTTCCCCAACCCGGGTGTGTTTCCCTGCTGGGCACATACAGACCAGACCCAGCGGCTCTGCTGGCACCTGCACTCGCACTGAGAAACTGGTGTTCAAAAAGTCATTGTGTGACTTTGAAATAAAGTTTCTAAACTATTTTTGCCTATTCCCAGGCAGCAAAGCCTTTACAGAGGAGCTTTTCTTCTTTCTCCTTGGCATTTGGGCAGGAACAACCCCAGGTTACAGTATAAGCTGGGGAACGACCCATTGGAGAGCAGTGTAGGGGAAAGGGACCTGGGGGTCCTGGGGACAGCCGGGTGACCATGAGCCAGCACTGGGCCCTTGTGGCCAGGAAGGCCAATGGGAGCTGGGGTGGATCAGAAGGGGGTGGTCAGTAGGTCAGAGAGGTTCTCCTGCCCCTCTACTCTGCCCTGGTGAGACCACATCTGGAATATTGTGTCCAGTTCTGGGCCCCTCAGTTCCAGAAGGANGCAATGGGTACAAACTGGAACACAGGAGGTTCCACCTAAATATGAGAAGAAACTTCTTCATGGTGAGGGTGCCAGAGCCTGGCCCAGGCTGCCCAGGGAGGTTGTGGAGTCTCCTTCTGTGCAGCCATTCAAACCCGCCTGGACACCTTCTGTGTAACCTCATCTGGGTGTTCCTGCTCCGGCGGGGGATTGGACTGGATGAGCTTTCGAGGTCCCTTCCAATCCCCAACATTCTGTGATTTCACTGAGAACACAGTGAAAACAAAGAAAAAAACAAACTTTTTTTTTTTATAGGAACTCTACAGGGGTGGGAGGTCACAGCCAAGAGCTGCCAAACCGCCCACCGAACCGCAGGTCCCTCCGCGGCCGCCCGCTCCCACAGCACTGACCGGCGCCCCCGAACCCAATTCCCTCGGCCCCGCTCCCCGGCCACGGCCCCGCTGGAGCGGCCGAACCCGGGGACACCCGTACGCACCGTAGCGAGCCCAGAGCCTGGGCTGCACCCCCGAGCACTCGCGGATCAGGATGGGGAAATCTGGGTTCGCCTTCTTCAGGGTCACGTAGTGCTGCTCGATGAAGTCTCTGCGGAGGGAGGGATGGAGGAGCGGCGGGTCCCCGCGCTGAGCCCGTCGGGCCGGGCAGGCTGAGGCCAGACCCCCGGCCCCGCTCACCTGGCTCCGCGGCTGCCGGCCGAGCGCTGGCACAGGTGGATGCGCAGCTCCCGCAGGCCGCGGCCCAGCCCGGCCCCAATCCCCTTCACCACGGCCGCCGCCATCTTCCCTCCGCTCCGGACAGCAACACGGGGGCGGGGCTTCGGTGACGGCCAATCGTAGCGTTCGCTAGTCGCACATCCGCCAGTCGCTGTGCCCGCCGGCCAGCGGCCGCCCAATGCGGGCAGGAGGGCGGGCTGAGTGGGCGCGGGGTGCGCTGGGAGCGGCGGTGCGGAGGGGCCGCGGAGGGAAGCGCGATGCCGGAGCGCGACAGTGAGTGGGGCGGGGGACACGGGCACGGACACAGAGGGACACGGGCACGGGGGGACACGGGCATCCCGGGACTGGAATATCCGGCCTTGGGGCGGGCGGTGCCGCGGCACTCGGAGGAGCTGAGGAGCGGCGCGGTGGGGCGGGCGGTGCAGGCCCGGCCCGGCTCGGGGGGGAGCGGGAGGACCCTGGGGGTCACGGGCACCCCGGCTTTGGAGCCCTTACCGGGAGAGGGTGTCAGTCCGGGGAGCTGCGGGAGCTCTCGGGATGGCGCTGCGGAGCAGCCTGGGCTGAGGAGGCGCTGGGGGCCGGGACACAGCGGGGATGTTGGGGTGACAGTGACAGCGGGGCAGCTCCGGAGATGGGGCCACGGGGCGTTCCTGGGGGTGCGAGGGCAGTTCCGGGAGGTGGGATCGGGGTGTGGGGACACCCCAGGGAGGCACTAGGACCCCCCAGAGGGGGCTTAGCGACACTCGGGTGGGGGTGGCAGGGTCCCGACGTGGGCAGTGACACCAGGACCTGCATAACCCTGTGTCCCGGTGGGGCCACCCCAGGGTGTTGGGTTCGGCGCAGGGGCTGGTTGATGGATTCTGAGCGCTCTCCTGTCCCCCAGATGAACCGTTCTCCAACCCTTTGGCCCCTGATGGCCACGATGTGGACGACTCGCACTCCTTTCACCAGTGAGTATGGTACTGGGGCACTGGGGTGGGACTGGAGTCATCAAATGTCCTGAGTTGGAAGGGACCCACAAGGATCATGGAGTCCAGCTCCAGTCCTTTGCACAGGACACCCCACAGGTCACACCATGTGTCTGAGGATGTTGTCCAGTCTCTTCTTGAACATGGTCAGGTTGGGGCTCTAACACCTCCCTGGGGAGCCTGTTCCAGTGTCCAGCACCTCTGGGTGAAGAACCTTTTCCTCATGTAGAACTGACCCTCCCTGGCACATCTTCTGCCGTTCCCTGGGTTCTGTCCCTGTCACAGAGAGAAGAGCTCAGCCCTGCCCCTCCTGCTCCCCTGCTGAGGAACCTGCAGCCCCATGAGCTCTGAGGACTGTGGACTGGAGCGGGGCTGTGGGACCCTGGGCAGGTTCCCCCGTGTAGCGGGTGGGGGTGACAGGTGTGCTGCAGCCTCCTGGCTCCTTTCACCAGGACCCTGTGCCCAAATCCATCACATAAGACTCGCTGGCAAACCCTCTGCCTCCTCAGAAACATCAGGCTGCCGGAGCTCGCTGGGAGGTGACTGTTTCTGTTTCCCCTTTTCCTTGCAGGTCCAAGCTGACAAATGAAGACTTCAGAAAGCTTCTTATGACCCCGCGGGCTGCGCCAACATCTGCGCCACCATCCAAATCTCGCCACCATGAGTGAGTAGGGCTCCGTGTGACAGGGTTGTGGGACAAAGTGGGGCTGCCCTCCCTCTGGGGCTCTGCTCCTGCGTGACTCTCGCCCCCCGCGCTCTGCAGTGGAGTATGTAAAGGGGCTTTTGCTAATCAGTGTGCAGCCGGGGCCTGAGGAGCAGACCTTGGCCTTCCTTTGTGCTCAGGTCCATGCGGGGTGCACGTGTGTGTTAACTGCAGAGACAGGGGGGTCAGGACTGTTTTAAATAACAGAGCAAATATTTTATGGCTCTTAAGATGCTTCGTGCAGGAGGCAGATTTAAAGTTTGTTCCGTGAAAATTGGTGCTTTCCCCTCCTCTTCCTGCTGACAGAGTGGACTTAGGGAGAAACGGGACTGTGCCGTTCCCATCTTTGAGCGTCTCCGTGCGCTGCTGTGTCTGAGGGACAGTTGTGTCTCGCAGCCCCCGTTTGTGTGGCTCTGCAGCCTGTATGTGTGGTTTATCGCTCTTTTGCAGGATGCCCCGGGAGTACAATGAAGATGAAGATCCAGCCGCTCGCAGAAGGAAGAAAAAAAGGTAAATGGAGAAAGCAACGCATCAGGACTTGTGTTTGTATGTTGTGTCCCTCCCATGGAAGCAGCTTCTGAGCTCTGGGGCTACCAAAGGTGGATTGTTTTGGGGCTTTGGAGTCAAGCAGAGGGAGAAGAGCTCGGAGTGACTGTTACTGCTTGTGAGAACAGGTGTGGGAGGGTGGCAGCAGGACAGGGGGAGCGGGAGAGGCTCTGGGGTGTCTGGCAGAGCAGGGCCGTGGTGGGACGTCTGTTGGGGCATAGCTGGGCAGCACGGCTGCACTCAAACTTTTCCCTTTCCAAGGGGACACTGAGCTCCTCTTCGGAGAGCCTTGTAACAGCAGCGTCACCTTGTCTGGTGCCCTCCAGGCGTGTTGTGTCCCATGGTGCTTTAGTATGTTTTTTGCGGAAGGGGTTGGGAGCAGAACAGGCACATGTGGGGCCATGGGGACTATTACCTGACCAGAACATCGGAAGCATGAACCTGCTGCTCTAACACAGAGTTGTTTTTCCCACCCCAGCTACTATGCAAAACTGCGCCAGCAAGAGATCGAGCGCGAGAGGGAGTTGGCGGAGAAGTATAGGGATCGAGCCAAGGAGAGGAGAGATGGTGTGAACAAGGACTACGAGGAAACGGAGCTGATCAGCACAACTGCCAACTACAGAGCTGTGGGGCCCACGGCAGAGGCGTACGTCAGCCCGCAGCACGGCCGCGTCTTGCCCTTCTGCTCCAGAGGGGCTGCCTCCTAATTGACTCCATTTTTGTTGGACAGGGATAAATCTGCAGCGGAGAAGAGGAGACAGTTGATCCAGGAATCCAAGTTCTTGGGTGGTGACATGGAGCACACTCACTTGGTGAAGGGTCTTGACTTCGCGCTGCTGCAGAAGGTGAGCACAGACATCACCGTGCAGGCAGGGAGGATGGGCAGAGGGTGGGAGTTGCCACTTAGGGTTGGTTTTCTCTTTCTGGGAGAGACTGATGAGCGGCTGGGGAGCTGGTGGAAGTGGGCTTACTGGTTCTGATGGGCGGCAGTGGCATGGATTGGTCTGTAACGGATGGATTTGCTCTGTTGCCAGGTAAGGGCTGAGATTGCCAGCAAGGAGAAGGAAGAAGAGGAAATGATGGAGAAGCCCCAGAAGGAAACTAAGTGAGTGGTTGAGGATTTTGCTCTCCTGCGTGCAGCTGCCTCCCAGAGAGGAGGATGCAGAGGGGGCACACGCTTAGCATAATACTTCTGTTTCTTTTCTCTTTCTGTTCAGGAAAGATGAAGATCCTGAGAACAAAATCGAGTTTAAGACCCGGCTGGGTAAGGCTGTGTGGATGTGGCTGTTCCCCACCTTTTATTGTGGGAAAAATGGTGAACAGGGAAATGAAAACCTTTAGTCATTGGAGGGGGTCAAGTCTGAGGTGTAGGCGTCCTGAATTTGAGGGCTGGAGGAACCATGTCTCTTGGGGTGCGATTCTGGTGTTTGTGATCAATTAAATACACTTCACTTGGGGCTTGTCCGTTGCTCTCCTACGAGCAGCTCTCCCATGCATTCCCTTCCCTGCAGGTCGCAACATCTACCGCATTCTGTTCAAGAGCAAGGCCTACGAGCGGAACGAGCTGTTCCTGCCGGGCAGGATGGCCTACGTGGTGGATCTGGACGACGAGTACGCCGACACCGACATCCCGACCACGCTGATCCGGAGCAAGGCTGACTGCCCCACCATGGAGGTACCAGCCAGTGGCCGGGCTGCCCCACCGCGTCGCTCTGAGCTCTCTGACAAGGAGTCACCCTCTCTCTTGGTTTCTCTTCCAGGCACAGACCACGCTGACCACCAACGACATTGTCATCAGCAAGCTGACACAGATCCTCTCCTATCTCAGGCAAGGGACCCGCAACAAGAAGCTGAAGAAGAAAGACAAAGGTAGGAGCTGAGGTGAACCAAGCAGACAGATTTAGCACTGGCGGTGTACACTGAGAGAAGGGATGTGTTTGGTTCGCTGCGTTCCCCTGCGCTGTGAGGCAGTGGACTCAGAGGAGGGATTTCTTACAGCTCCCCGGGCGCTGTGTCCTGAAGGCAGCTGCTTGGTGGTGAGAGCGCAGGGGACTGCTGAGAAATGACGTCTGCGGGGGTGGCTCCTGCTGCTCTGCTCCTCCTGGTTGAGGACCAGGTCCTTGGGGAAATGTCCCCTATTGGGGAGGGACACACTGGCTTCCTGGGGGGGGATGTGGTAACCAAAGGGAAAGTCATTACACCCTCCAGGTCACCACTTCTGGGGCTTGGAAGCCAGACTGGGGACAGGGAAACAGCTGCTCATAGCATCCACTTGTGTGTTAAGCCTGATTCTGACACAAACTGAAACAATCCAGGTGGAGGACTTCAAAACTTCCAGTGGAAATGGGGTGCAGAGCAAGGGGTAAGACAGTTTGGTTTGTGTTCAGACTACAGCCAGAAATTACAAGTCATGGAACCTGTGCACTCTGAGGTTAAATGGAATTGAGCACTTTTCTTTAGAGGAAAGAGCGAATAAGAGGAAAATAGTATTACTTGATGGCAGCAATTATAAACCTTAGAAAACGGCTGTAGCTTAGTTAGGGTGCTGGTGAACCCAGTGGGACAGCTCTGTTCCGAGTTTTTGGGTACTGTGTGCCAGGGCGATTCTTGGCAGGATTGCAATCAGGTGGCAGAGTGGATGATGCGTCTCTCACTGCTCTTGTGTCCTCGCAGGGAAGCTGGATGAGAAGAAGCCCCCTGAAGCTGATATGAAGTAAGTGCCTCCTTGCCTGCAGGCTGGGGTATCTCTGCCTTAAAGAAAATCTGTTTTGTCCCGCTGGGTTTGGTGCTTCTGGAGCCAGCTGCCCCTTTGGGCCTGCAGTTTGTAGGATGAGACTGGAGGCAAGCTCTGGTTTTTATTTTAAGCTTGAGGCAGACAAGGGCTGTGTGTCCTGGTCTGCCAGCAGCAGGTCCAGGCAGCAGGAATGTGGTGATGCCTGTGACAGATGCAGCAGCTGGTTCTGTTGGGCATCCTTGGCTCTGGGTGTTGGTGCTGTGTGCTCGTTTATTAGGTTCCAGTTCAAAGCGGAGGTTTGTGGCCTCTTCTCTCACACCACCCATAACCACAAGCTCTTTTCCACTTCTAGCATCTTTGAAGACATTGGGGATTACGTGCCCTCCACTGCAAAGATGCCACGGGAGAAGGAGCGGGAGAGGTACCGTGAGAGAGAGCGTGACAGGGACCGGGAACGTGACAGGGACCGAGAACGTGACAGGGAGCGTGAGCGTGAGGAGGAGAAGAAGAGGCACAGCTACTTTGAGAAGCCCAAGGCCGATGATGAGGTGAGCCTCTGCTTGTGAAGCCCAGGCTGTCCCACATCTTTGCCTTTGGGGAGTGCAGCTGGGGGTTGGTGTGGCCATGCCGGTGGCTTTGGGTGTCTCTGGTCACACTCCCACACGGGCCGGTGTTCGGCTCTTGCTGGGGTCTGTCTCTGGCGTGGGGCTGGTGTGCGGCCGGGCGCTTGTCCTCTCCCTCAGCCAGTACGGCAGGACTTGCACCAGCCAGTGGCGTTGGAGGTTCAGCTCTTGCCATAAACCATCTTAAGTGGAGCTGCGCATCCTGCAGCACTGTCACATTGCCACTTTCAGCCCTCCTGGGTGACATGGTATCTCTCTCTGTTCTTTGCAGCCCGCAGACATCGACAAAGGTGAGTCGAGTGCTCTAGACACTTGGGTGAGGCTGGACGTGTGGGTGAGGCCATGCGGGGCTGCAGAACCGCTTGGCTCGCTGGTCTGTGTGAGCCACCTGCCCTCCCACAGGCTGCTGCGATGGGGGGAATTGCCGGGAGGGTTTTAGGTGAAGAGTCTTGTACCCCCAGCCCAGGTTGCGTGTGTGTGCAGACCCATCCCTGGCAGCAGAGCAGCTCAGCCTTACCTTGGCTGTAAGCTGAGGAGGGTTCAGGGTCTCCAGGATCAGCCAGACCTTGTCTGGGCATGAGCTGGTTTTGCTGCTCCTCGGTGTTCTGGCTCCTCTTTCACCTTGCATGCACCCCGTCCTCGTGTGCGCCCCATTCTCGCATGCGCCCCGTCCTTCTGCCCGTTCCCCTGGCCCAATGAACCAGTTGTGCAGAATGGGGCTCTTCCCAGCCCCACGTGTTACCCTGAGCTGTTCCTCCCCAAACGTCAGCCTGCTGCTCTCTGCCCCAGGACCCGGCTCAGCCAAGGAGCTCATCAAGTCCATCAACGAGAAGTTCGCTGGAGCCACTGGCTGGGAAGGAGCAGAGCCATATCCTTTAGTGTCTGTGCAGCCGGTGGCTGTGGGTCTGGGTGTCTGTCTTTTCTCACTTGGGAAGGCTCTTCCTCTGGCAGCAGAGAAATGCTGCCCAGACCTTGCTGCTCGTGTGCCAGGTCCAAGCTCTGCAGCCCCTGATGGGGTTTGTTGGGGCAGGAGGTGGCTCTGCGGCCGCGGTGCTCAGTCCTGAGGTGCACGGTGTTGCTTTCCTTGACTGTTGGCACGTTGAAGAAGCCAGAAGATAAGAAGCAGCTGGGGGATTTCTTCGGCATGTCCAACAGCTACGCCGAGTGCTACCCTGCCACGTGAGGAAGCGCTGGGAGCTGTGGGGTGGGAGCAGGGTGTGCCGAGGGGCAGCGAGAACCTCAACATCAGCCCCATGGCTGTGGGGAGGAGCAGGCTTGGCTTGGTCTGGGGTGGCAACCAACTGCTCAAACACTCCCCCAGTCCCTGGTTCTGGCAGACCCGGCCTGTTCGTACCCAGTCTCTACTGGAAACGGCTGCCTGGAGGCTGCTGCCCCTCCGTGCCCCGGGCTGGCTGAGAGTCGCTGGGTTCCCTGGTAATTCCTGTGCTCGTTGTGCTCTGGCCATAAAGCAGTTCCTGGGCAGGAGAGGAGCAGTTTTCAGCTTGCAGAGTCATCTGAGCATTCGCAGTCATGGGTGCCCCATGGTACAGCTCACCTGCGCGGCCTGCAGCTGGAGGAGCCTCTGTCTCCTGGAACTGCGTGTGTTCGGTCTGAGGCCATGAGAGACGGCTCCCACCAGCCTGGCCCCAAGGTCTGATCCATGGAACTGCTCCAGACCTTTTCCTTGCTTCTCTTTTCTTTACAGAATGGACGATATGGCTGTGGACAGCGATGAAGAGGTGGACTACAGCAAAATGGATCAGGTATGCTGGCACCAGCTTTAGGGACGGCCACTGAACTAGGTGTCCATGCAGGCTGAGAGGATCCCGCTGGCGAGAAAAAGGGCTTGTGCAGAGGGTTTGGACGCCCTGGAGATGAGTGCTGAATGTGTTTTGGGGGTTGCTGTTCTGCCGTGTGCTTGGGGATAGGTGTGATCTATCATCCCAGGGGGCAAACATGCAAAAGACTGGTGCACTTGACCCAGGGGTGCTGGGGAGGTGTTGAGGAGGTGTTGGGGAGGTTGCTGGTCCATCCCAGCTCCCTCATCCACAGGATCTTCTGTGTGGGTTTTTCAGGGAGGGAATCTCAGAGCCAAGGCCAGACTGGGTGCACAAGCCTGTTGAACTGGGGCTGATGGGAGGTTGAGGTCTTGCCTGGGCGCAGGGCTGTGTGGGAAGCCCTGGCTACCTCAGTTGAGGAGCTGCTCTGAGTTGTTCTTTCTCTGCAGGGTAACAAGAAGGGACCTCTGGGGCGCTGGGACTTCGACACCCAGGAGGAATACAGCGAATACATGAACAACAAAGAGGCTCTGCCCAAGTGAGTGCAGCCCTTGAGATGGGCTGAGGGAGGATTCTGGGAGGGGCTGGCAGTGCTGGCCAAACCTGGGTGCTGGGGGAGCTTAAATCGAGACGGGGGTTCCCCTGGCGAGGACCCAAGGAGGAGCTGTGGGTGCTGGACCTGGTGGCTTTGCTCTTAGGCCACTTTTGAGGGCTCATGCCCAGCTGCTGCTGTCAGAGCCCCAGGCTGGTTCTGGAGTACGGGCTCATGACTGGGCAGACGCATCCGTTCCCCCAGCAGCCCGTGGGTGCCCTGCGGGCGCTGAGCTCAGTCTCGGCCCTTCCCCAGGGCGGCTTTCCAGTACGGGATCAAGATGTCTGAGGGACGTAAAACCCGTCGCTTCAAGGAGACGAATGACAAGGCAGAGCTGGACCGGCAGTGGAAGAAGATCAGTGCGGTGAGTGCCCAGTGCTGGGGTGTCGTCTGTTGGGGTCACCAGCTGCCAGCAGAGCCCAGAAGAGCTCTCACTTCATTCTGCCCTGGTCCAGCCCACGTCCTGGCAGCCATGCACAGCCAATGTGTGTGTGCAGCAGGGCAGGCTCTCTCTAGAAGCTGGATTTGCTCCTTGTCAGGGCATCAGCCAAATATTTGGAGCTTCAGGACTGCAGAGGCACCAGGAGCTGCGTCTGCAGCTGTTGCCCTGGGAGCGGTCCTGATGGGAGCTTTTTGCTCTGGGCTCTGCAGCAGATGGATGTGTCCAAACCCAGCAGCTCTGAGCCATCCAGAGGGGCTTGGAGGGCACCAGACGTGTTTAGTCGCTTCGTTTTCTAACCGGCAGAGCTGGGGTTGTCCTGGTGGGTGAGCTGGCTGTGAGCACCCCAGCAGTACGGGATGGGCTAGGGGAGGGTGAGAACAGAAGGTCCTTGATGGCCGAAGTGGAGCAAAGGGGGAACAGGCCCAGCTTCTCCAGATTTTAGCAGCTTGGGGACAGCTGTAGCTCACCTCAGCTTGCTCTGGTCTGACTGTGGCTCTCTCTGGGTGGATCTCACACCCTGTAATCCTGTTGCAGCTGTGGGCAGCTACCTACCCTGAGAGTAACAGGAATTTGTGCTTTCTCTGCAGATCATCGAGAAGAGGAAGAAGTTGGAGGCCGATGGGTCAGTGCAGTTGTCTCTGCTCTGGGCTTGGCTGTAGGGCAGTGCTGGGGCCTGGCTGTCCCTGGCACCTGTCCCAGGGGCTGGGGGGGGCAGAGACCTCCCTGCTGCTCTCAGCAGAGTGGCTGGAGGGAGAGCAGAGCACATTTGGTCCCCTGGGGGTGCTCCTGCCCCGCTTGGTGCAGCAGAGCCTGCAGCAAACCTCTCCCTGGGTGGGTGCTGAGCAGGCCCCAGGGCTGTGCTGGAGCTCTTCCTTCACCAGAGATTCCTGCCCTGTCCCCCTGGATGCCCCAGGAGCTGTTGGCCCCCTCCATGTTTCTGTGGGGTGAATCTGTGCCCCTCGGTGCTGTGCTCTGGAGGGGAGGGTGACAGAGCTGTCTGCCCTGCATCCTCACCTCCCTCCTGCCCCTCTGACTCTTCCAGGGTTGAGGTGAAGCGGCCCAAGTACTGAAGCTTCCAGCACCATCTCCTCCAGCTCCTGGAACCCTGGCCTGCTGGCTGCCGCCTTCTGAAGCGTGCTGGTGTGATCTCCTGCCCTGTCCACTTTCTGCTCTGGGCTGGGCCATTTATGCCCCACACTGTGTGCTGTAGGGCTGTGCTGAGGCTCTGCCCTCCAGTGTTTGCTGTACGTCATGTGTAAATGTTGTAGCTGTAATAAAAATGAATTGAATTTGCGTTCACGTCTGTTTGTGTGGGGAGGGAAGCAGGTGCCTGGGCTGGGCTTGGATCGGCAGGGTGCTGGGCTGCTTCTCCCACCTGTGGGGCCTGTGTGGGTCTCATGGGGCAAGTCCTAGATAAGGAGTTTGTCATGGGAGGCAGCAGCCCCTGTCAAGGCCTGAAGAAAATTAACTAATAAGCCTGTTTGGGGAAAATATTCCCAGCTGAGCAACCTGTATCTCAGGGGGTGGGGAAGAAGTGGGACCCTCCTGTGGGGTATGAGCAACAGCACGAAGCAGAAGCCTCGTGTGAGGGCTGGCAGCAGCGGGGCCATGCGGGGCAGGGTGGGTGCGATGGGGCCAGCAGGAGGCTGGAACAGCCTCTCTGGGCAAGGGCAGGGACGCTGCTGGTGGCCCCGGGCGGGACCGGGGGGGCCCTGCCAGCCCCAGCCCTCGAACGGGGTCAGAGTGACGCCGGGTCGCAGTCCCAGGGCGCAGGGAGAGCCCGCGGGGTTCCCGGGGTGCAAAGCAGGGCCTGCGGGGCTCCCGCTGCCCAACAGCTCGAAAGGCGGAAAAAGCGCCGGGCGGGGAAAGGCCGGGGCGGGTCCCGGCGAAACCGGCCCGAGGTGCCCGCGGGATCGGGCCGCTCGACCGGGAGAGACACCCGGAGCTGGTGACACCGCGAGGTCCACGCGTGTCCACCCCGCCGTGCGCCACGGGACAAAGGCGCCCGGCGGTGTTGGGCGGTGCCATGTAAATGAGGGGGCGGGGTTATACAAACGAGCCCCGCGCCTGCGCCGAGCGCCGACCCAGCATGGCGGCGGCCGAGGAGGTGAGCATGGTGGGGGGCGGTGCGGGCCCAACTCCGGCTCTATAGCCCCAACTCCGGCTCTATGGCCCCACCGCCCCCAGCCCCACCACCCTGCTCCCCCCAGGGCTGCTCTGAGGCCGCGGGCAGGGAGCCGCGCCTGCGGGAAACCCCCGAGGACATCTCCTTCGAGGCGACGGCCAACGCCATCGCCCTGCACCCGACCCGGCCGCTGCTGGCGGCGGGGGACGTGGACGGCGACGTCTACCTGTGAGTGGGGGCTGCGCCGGGGTGGGGGGTGCCGGGTGCAGGAACCGCTGGGCAGTGGCTGTCGGGGCTGCCCCGCTGAGCCTGCCCGGTGCCGGCAGGTACTCGTACTCCTGCACCGAGGGGGAGAACCGGCAGCTCTGGTCCTCGGGGCATCACCTCAAGTCGTGCCGGGACGTGGCGTTCTCCCAGGATGGGCAGAGTGAGTGCGGGGGCTGTGGGGTGGCAGCGGGGTACACCAGGGCTGGGGCCGCTGACATAGGTCTCCAGAGCTCTTCACCGTGTCCAAGGATAAGGCCATCCACGTCCTGACCGTGGAGGAGGGGCGGCTGGAAACGCGCTTCCCCAAGGCCCACAGGTAGGTCTGCGTAGGTGGCTCGGTCCAGGCAGCAACCCCTTGAGCAGCGTCCCTGTCCGTCCCCTGCCACTCAGCCCTGGGCTGGGCAGGCAGAGCCTGGAGCATTGTCTCTGATGCTCTGGGTGCCGTTTGACCATGACGTGAGTTGCGATGATGCCAGCCTGGGGCTGGGGTCTCCGCAGCTGTGCCCTCAACTGCGTGCTGCCCATCGACAACCACATCTTTGCCACGGGCGACGATGGCGGGGGGCTGAAGGTGTGGGACCTGCGCAAGGGGGATGCCATCTTGGAGGCCCGTCAGCAGGAGGAGTACATCAGCGCGATGGCCGTGGACGGTAACGGGAAGATCCTGCTGACTGCCAGGTACCGGTGGCTCCATGGCACCAGAGTCGGGCCCCCCCAGACCCATGCAGGACCTTGCTTAGGGCTGGCGGGAGTGCCTTGCGTCGTGTCCTATGCTTGTGACATGCTCCTTCCATCTCCTGCAGCGGTGATGGCACTCTGGGTGTCTTCAACGTGAAGAGGCGGCGCTTTGACCTGCTCTCGGAGCCGCAAAACGGGGACCTGACATCTGTCGCACTGCTGAAGGTTGGAGCTGGGCCCGGCCACAGAGGGGTCCCTCTGCACACCCTGGGTTTCTTGTTCTGCCGTTTCCTTACTGTCCTCACTCTTACCTAGAGGGGGAGGAAAGTGGCGTGTGGCTCCAGCGAAGGCACCATCTACCTCTTCAACTGGGATGGCTTTGGGGCCGCCAGCGACCGCTTTGCGCTGAGGGCCGAGTCTGTTGACTGCATGGTGCCCATCACGGACAGCATCGTCTGCGTGGGCTCCTTGGATGGAGTCATCAGGTCAGGGGGACCGGATGGGATGGGGAGGGTGCGGGACAAGATCAGCCGTGATCGAGAGCAAGGGGAGGGGGTCATACATGGAGCCCGTGCTGGTGTCGGACCAGGGCTCTGCCTCCCCAGGGCGGTGAACATCCTGCCGAACCGCGTGCTGGGCTGCGTGGGGCAGCACCTGGGGGAGCCCATCGAGCAGCTGGCGGTGGCCCCGGGCGGGCAGCTCCTGGCCAGCTGTGCCCACGACCAGAAGGTGAAGTTTTGGGACGTGTCTGCCCTGCGTGGGCTGGTGGTGGATGACTACCGCAAGAAGAAGAAGAAGGGGGGGCCGCTGCGGGCGCTCAGCAGCAAGGCGGCGGGCAGCGGGGAGGATTTCTTCGCCGACCTGCGGGACGAGGCGGAGCTGGCCGCGGCGGGGCCGGGGGAGGACGGTGACAGTGACAGTGACAGCAGCGGCTGAGCGGCCGGGCGGCGGCGCTGCATTGCCTCCGCGCGGGGGTGGGGCCGTGGGCGGCCACGCCCCGTGGGCGGCCGCGCCAATGGGGTGCGGCCCTCAGCGGCCACGCCCCGAAGGCGGGGTCAGCACCGCATGGGAGGGCGCTGGTGGTGCCGCCGGCGGCAGGGAGCCGGCATTCTGATTGGTTGTTAGGGCTGCCACTCGGACTGCGCTGCAGGGAGTTCTCATGGGGACAAAGGGTATCGGGGGCGGGGCTTGGGAGGGGGTGACCCGGCGGTTCTGGGGTGTGGGGGACCCGGGGGGGGAACCTGGGGGTGGCTGGGGACGGGGCGAGGGGTGTCCCTTGAGGCGAGGGGGGGTTGGGGGGAGCCCTTGGGAAGGGGGCTGGGGGAATGTGACTGAGGGTCCTGGTGGGTGGGGAGCTGGCTCAGAGAATGGGGGTCTCTGGTTGTTGTGGGGGGACATGGCTGGGGGGATGCAGCCGTGGAGGGGACACGTTGTGGGTACGACTGGGGTTTGCTGGTGTCTTTGGGGGGACTGGGGCGAGGGGGAAGGAGGTAACATGGCTCCTGCAGTGCCTGACCTGGGCACATGGGTCCATCCCTGTCCCGAGGAACTGGAATTGTTCCATTGTTCCAGTGGGTGTGTTAATTAACTTCGACATCCACCCTATTTAAAATAAACCTAGTGCCTTTCAGTTCCTGGTGCCTAGTGGCCGTGCTTTGCTTCACCCCAACTTCCCTGGCACCTGCCTACAGGATGTGGCGGACAGAGGGGACAGGGTGGCCCTGGGGAGCATCGTGACTTGCTGGTGCTGGAGGGACCTGTGGTTTTCCCACTGCCCCAGTGGTGGGGGGCTGGCCCTGGGCAGAGCAGGGGGTGCCACCAGGTCCATGGTGGCTGGTGGCCTTGGGGGGGGGCTATGGGAACCAGGGCAGATCGGCACCACCTTCCCTGTTGGCTGGGTGACATCTGCACCCGTGGGGTGGCCCTGGCCAGACACACTCCCCGCAGCCACCCCCACACACCACCACTGATTTCCCCCTGGAATGTCCAAAAGACACAGCGATGTCCCTTGGGTGCTGCCAACGGGAGACAGAGGGCCCAGATGTGCATCAGAAGGTCCTGGTAGAGCTCTGGGAAGCAGTGAAAGACACACGGACCCATCTGAGCTGCACCAAACGGCCTTGGATCCCCACAGGCCACATCCTAATGCTCTGGGAAGTCCCTGGGGCACTTCAAAAGCACTGGGTGACTGGTGGTGAGTACAGCGTGGTCCTTGGAGGACACTTGAAGGCCCTTTGGGGTCCTCTCGTGCTGCACTGCAAAGGCAGCTGGGCAGCACAGAAAGACACGTGGAGTCCCCTTAAGTGCACCAATATGCACTGAGGACCCTGGCGAGCACAGTAAGGCCCTTGGAGTCACTGGGGAATAACAAGGCACATGGGGCCTCCACACAGGAGAAAGGACTAGCAGAACTCTGGACTCGGAGGGACCCAGGTGCTCCCCAAAATGCACCTGGAAGCCCACAGCGCTCATCTGAAACCACTCATAGACCATCAGGCATGCTGAAGGGCACTCGGAGGCCCCAGAGAATAGCAGAAAGGTGCTAAGATGTCCCAAAGATACACCCAAAGGCACTTCTACAGGCAGTTCATCAAGAGGTGCCTGTAGAAGCCTGGGGCACACCAAAAGGCACTGGGAAAGACCCCGGTGAGAAGCTGGGACACAAAGCTCCGGGTGCCAGGGGCTGCTGTGCTCTGGCTGTGGCTCCAGAGCCTGGAGGCTGCAGGACAGGTCGACATCCCACTCCATCTCTTCTCCTGCCACTGGAATAGACACCAGTGCGGGGGGAGGGTGCAGAGACGGCGCTGGGCATGCAGGGAGCTGAGGACACGGGAGCAAAAGACATGACACAGCCAGCGCTTTTCAGGCTCCTTTAATACAAAACGAACAGCAGGCGGCTGGACCTCCCTGTCCTGAGGGATCATTCATGGGCAGCCGATAACCCGCGGCTGCTGCCCCGCGCCGCAGGCAGCTCTGCACCCCAGCCCAGACTCTCCTCTCGCTAAAGCAGCAGCTCCCCCAGCCGCCTTCACCAAGTCCCTTGTACAGCCCTGTCCTCCCCGGAGGCCGTTCCTCAGGAACCCGGCACACCAACCGAGGCCACACACGGTCCCCTGGTGAGCTCAGGCCAGTCCCCAAGGTCCCCTCCGTGTCCCCATCTGACACTGGCAGTCTCTCCAAGCAGCTGCTCCTTCTCCCAAGACCTGGACTAGGCCCCTCCACCACAGCAGAGCAACACAAAACAACATAAAAGAAGGCAAACTTTGGCAGGTAAACCTATGGCCCCAAAAACCAGAACTGTCCCCAAAGGCCGGCTGGGGATAGGGCAGCTGTCACAGACCAGGCCAGCAGCCCCATCTTCCCAAGCCGGCTCTCAAAACAAACCCCAACAAACTCAAACAGCAGCTGGAACGGGACCAGGTCCCCAGCGAGGCTCGCACGCTGCTCCTGCGGCACTGAGGCTGGTGTCTCAGGTTCAGCTGGTGGCTCGGGCAGAACCGCCTACGTCAGCTGGCCGGCTGCTGCGGAGGGAAAGCAACGGGCTGAGCGGTGCTGTGAGGAGCAGCACCCCAAAACCCCTCCCCTTGCTCCTCTGCTTACAGCCAATCCCACCCAGAGCTCCGAGCCCCCGGGGTCACCACTGGCCGGGGGTGACCAGGCTGGGTCCCCCCACGCACTGGAAGCACCAGAGCTCCGCGCTCCCTGGTGCTCCAGGACTTGGGAAGGGCAGGGGCTCAGCACCGACACCGTACAAGGACTCACCCAGAGCCCGGAGAACCTGCAGTGCCACCATGACCTTCGCCTCCTCGTGCCCGCTCCTGCCTGGCCCATCCTGCCGCACCCACGTGAAGCCGCTGAAGGGCACGGGGCACCCCGGGATCACCACCCGGCACCAGAACCGCTGCCACCCGTTGGGGTTGGCCTGGACGAACTTGGTGAGGAACAGGGGGGTGCCCAGGCGCTGCCTCCGGCACACGGCGTGCAGGCGCTCCACGGCGTTGCACAGCACGGGGCACAGAGGCACCGGCTTGGGGACCTCCGGGCACTTGCCCCCTGGAACCAAACTGAACGGTGGCTTCTCCTTGCAGGACTGCAGCTTCTGCTTCAGGTTGGGGTTCAGCCAGTTCACCCTCATCTGCACCCCGCTGAGCCTTACGTTCCCTAGGAGAGACCGGCAGCAGCTAGCAGCAAATGCTCATACGCCCCCCGCCAGTATCACCCCATCCCACCTCCCAGCATTTGGCAGCAACCCCCATGGGTGGTTTGGCCCTGGCCCACAGTATACGAACGGCACAAGAGCTTTTCTCCTGCCTCCACAACCCCTCACGCAGCCGTGGGGCAGCTGCTTCTCCATCTTTTGCTACCCAAGTGGACTCCGGGCTGCAAAGCTCAGGGGGCTTCAGGGGCAGCCGGCCCTTGGGGACAGGCACAAAGACATCAAAGCCAAAAGCTTCTCGGCTGGGACAAAAAGGGGTACAAATCAGGACTTTTGAGGTTCTGGTTAGATGTCTGGGCAGTGCAGCCACGGGATGGGGCACTGAAGGGTAGGACAACCCCATCAGGAGGGTTTAATAATGTGGTTAAAGCTCTGGATGCTCCGGACTGGTACTGGTGATGCCCCTGCTCAGAGCAACTGCCCGACCCCTCCAGCAGCACCCCCCTCCAGACCCCACGAGGTCTGCAGGACCGCTGCAGATCAGCCCCACGCAGGACAGCTGCCCACCCACGGGACACCGGGAGGGAACAAGGGACATCTCGAGACTGAAGTCACCTCGCAGCTGAGCCTGGAGGTGGGATCAGTCCTCAAAGACACCATGAAAAGCAACCAAAGCAGCATCCCACTGCACCTCGGCCTCCCATTTACCTTCCATGAGCGTTTTCTTGGCCATGGCAGCAGCCTGGTGCGAGCTGTATTTCAGCACAGCGAGCTGGGCCTGTTTCTGGCAGGGGCTGACGTGCAGGGTGACGCTGAGGATGCCCTTGGTCACCTGCCGCAGCACGGCCTCCAGCTCCAGCCGGCTCACCGAGGCAGCCAGGCCGTCCACGCTCAGCTCACACTTCTCCGTGCTCCTGCACACCACGATGGCGCAGCCCTCCCGCACCTCGAAGTTGTGGAAGGCCGTGATGGCCTCCTTGGCGTCGCGCTGGTTGCCGTACTTGGCGTAGGCGAAGCCGCGGTTGAGCCCGCTGAAGGTCATCATGAGCCGGAACTCGTAGAGCTTCCCCACGCTCTGGAACAGCGGGATCAGCGCGTTCTCGTACACGTCCTGCGGCAGCTTCCCGATGAAGACCTCGGTGCCGGCCGGCGGGGGGCCGCCCACCCAGCCTGTGGGTGCACAGCGACGCGGAGCACGTGGTGAGACCCACCTCACCTCCGTGCCCGCCGGACACCCTACGTGCCGAGCTCCCAGGGCACCACACACTGAGATGCTCTTGTCACGTACCTGGGGGTGGGCCACCGTATCGCCTCTGCCCGTTGACCTGCACCAGGTTGATGCCGGTTTCTTTCGCCCAGGCACGCAGGGCCATCTTGTTGGCCCGGTTGATACTGTTGGTCCACATCTGAGGAGGGAGATGACGCTGTCGCTCGTGTGGGCAAAACATTTCCAACCTCCCAACTGGCGGCGTCCCCACCTCATGAAGCAACTACAAGGCCCAGCACCAGCCAGCGCGTGGAGGAGCAAACGCAGAACCCCTGTGCCCTCAGGAAACCTGAGGAACCTCTCAACACCGTACATACTACCCTGCCCAAGCCCATCACCTTTGGTAGAGCACCCAGACACCAGCAGTTCCCTGTGGATGCCGGCAAGGGCTCTGAAAGTCAAGACAGGCAGCAGCTGGTTGGCGCTGCAAGAGGCGGCTGGAGCACAGAGCCAAGGTGACCCATCACACCAGGGGATCCCAGGCAGGCTGGGACCTCAAGCCAGTCAACCCTCTTCCACCAGCACCTCCTCAGGCTTCTGAGGACATCAAGGAAGGTCTAGAGACACCATCCATGTGGCAACATCATCGGGGTTTAGCTCACTAAGTACTGCGAGGTCTCATTAGAGCTCTTGAGACTGAGTGGGGTTAAGCCTCACTCAGGCTATAGTCAGGCTGCACCTTCACCTGGTGCATCTGCAGGCACATCAGCAGATGGTAGTACTCTCTCTTCAAGGGGTTTCATCTTTCTTGAAGACGACAAAGCACCTTCGGATGAAGGTGGGGACCCATACAGAGGGAATCTCTGCTGAAAGGGCACAGGAAGCCACACACACCAGAGTCTCTTGCCCCGGCCCCACAGCTCCCGGGGCTGGGCCCAGCACCGGCACCTCCTCGTCCCCGAGGTCCCCGGTCCGGGGGGTGCCAGGGCCCCCGGAGGGGCAGGACCGGCCCTGCCCCGGCGCAGCCCCCGCCGGTCGGGTGTAAGGGGGCTCATCGCCACCCCGCTCCCCACGGGGCAGCGGCGCCGCCGCTCCCAGCCCAGCGCGGGGGGACGCGACCGGGACCGGGACCGGCGCCGCTGCGATGGGGCAACGCGCCCGGACGGGTCTGAGGGGCTCCGGTCCCCGCCCGACGGCCCCCGGGGCTCCCCAACAGACCCCCACGGGTGCTCCCCAGCAGACCCCCGGGCCCCTCCATCCCGGGAAGGGCCGCACGGAGATGAGCCGTGTCCCGAACCGGGGCTCCCCGCTCCCGCGGCAGCACCGTGGCCCCCGGGCCGCCCACCTCCGCCTCCATCGCCGCAGCTGCCGCTCCTGCCGCTCCTCGCCGTCCGGGCCGCGCTCTGGAAAGTTCCAGCGCCGCCGCTCCGCCCATCGCGCCGCGGCCGCTCCGCCCCGGGCGGGGCAAAGGGACCCGCAGCGCCCGCCCCTCCCGCGTTCGTTCCACGCGGGGAAGCGGCGAGACGCGTGGGGCGGCAGCGCGGGGAGCTGGGGACCACAGGCACCCGCAGGAGGCCACGGGACCCGGTTCAGCCCCGGCCGGGGCCGCTCGGGGGGCTCCGGCCCGGCTGGTGCGGGCTGCGCTCTGCACGGGGGAGGCAGCAGCGGGGGAGCCAGAGGGAGCGTCCACGTCCCCTGTGACATTTGCAAACCAGCTCTTGCTCAGCGAGGCAGGAAAGCAAATCCCTGCCCCCAGCAGAAAACACGGACAGGAGTCGCAGAGTGGGAGAGACACATTTATCATGTTTCTGGGAGCAGCGCCTTTACATTTTGCTGGGGATAAGGTCACCTCCCTGCAGCCAGAGCAGAGACGGGGCGAGAGGTTTATTCAAAGCGACGGGAACAAGAAACTGCAGCCAAGACCCCGGGGTCTGCTGACAGCTCAGGGCTCCGCGTGTCACCACAGTGACAGCAGACCGGCATTTGCCAGAGCCACTTGCAAAACATCTTCCCAGCCGCACACTCGAGGGCTGGGGCACGGCCCAGGAGTCGGTGCAGCCTCTGCACTCCCGCCGGGAAAGGGAGGGGACGAGACAAGAATAAATACAGCTTTTGAAGGTCCCCCTCAACCCCACTGCCACCTGGCCTGGCGAAGGCATTTACAGGAGGAAATCTGTCAGCCAGAATCCAACAACCAAGGAGACGTGGCCGGGAGGGGTCAAGGCCGGTTCGTTCGCGTCCTGATCTCCTCAACCAGGCTCTCCCTGGGAACGTTGACCTACGCAGAAGGAGCACAAAGTTGCTTCAATACAACCCAAGCAGCTTGACACACCTGGTCCCTCTGGTCCCAGAGGGATGGCCCGCACCGCATTCGCGGCCCTGTGTCCCGGCAGATCACACCGTGGTGCTGTCGCCAGTCCCTCTGCGGGGATCGAACGGGCTGCAGCACACACAGAGCTGAACCTGAGAGCCAGCACTGGCCTGCAGCCCTGCCGAGTCCCCTCCTGCCCAACAATCCGGAGAGCAATGCTCTTCCCACTCTTTCCTACTGGTTCCACAGCCAAGGCCAGTGCACAGATCAGCACTGGTCCCAGTCGTGCCACCTCCAGGACCTTGAGCGATGGTCCCATGCCCTGGACGGAAAACGTGAGCAGCCCTACAGCCCAGTGAATCGCCCCTCCGCGTTCCAGACTCCTGAACTGAGGAACAGCTGGGAGTTCAAGGAGGCCACATGATGGGAAACTGCCCAGAGCCAGAGACAACAGTGATCCGCGGCTCCAGGAAACAGCAGGGGGCGAGGAACTGGAGCGTGAGCTGTTGGAGAAGCCCCTGGGGAGACCACTGCCTGAGAAGATCTAATGAGGGAGCCAATGGATAAAATCCTGAGAACTTGTTAGAGTGGGGTCGGTGGCAGTGACACCAGGGCACGTGCTCCACAGCAAGTCAGGAGGGGCTGAGGAAACCTCAGCCAGTCTCCAAAAGTGCACCCACAAGCCACTATCAGTCCCCAGGCCTCACCTCCAGCCTGCCAGCCCTGGCTCCTGCATGGCAAGAGCCTTCCCCACCACACCTGCATCAGCAGCTTTGGTAAGCCGTGGAGACACTTCACTTCTCAGCCTCTGATCTCCCCTTTGGGCACCACACTCCAAGTGTAGGCTGGCAAGGCCACCTTGCTGCGCACAGCCCGAGGGCACCGCGGCAGAGCGGGTACGGGTGGGTCTGGAGGGATGAAGGGTCAAGCAGCCACCACCCCCCTATGCCAAACCACCCTGGGCCTCACCTCCTCCCTGGTTGCCACGACCCGCAGCTTCACGACTCCATCCTTGAGCTCCTGCTCACCCACAATGGCGACGAGAGGGATGCCTGTGTCCTCGCAGTACTGCAGCTGATTCAGCAGCTTCGGGTTCTTCTTGTACAGCACTTCTGCCTGGAAGAGAATCAGAGTACACCGCCATGATCAGTGCTGGCCTGGTTCTCTGCACCCCCTCAACCAGGCACTGCTGGGCTAATTGCTGCTAATTGCTGTCTGGTGAGTGGGGGGGGGGGTGAGCTAATGGAGAATGTTTGGCCTTACAGCTAACAAGTAATGCAAAGGTACTCACAGGACACTGCTTGTCCTGGGAAAGCAGGAGGTCATTACAGAATCTCAGCCTAGTTGGGGTTGAAGTGGCCTCTAGAGATCCCCCAGTCCAACCCCTGCTAACGCAGGGTCAGCAGAGCAGATCACACAGGTCGGTCCAGGCGGGTTTGAATGTCTTAGAGAAGGAGACTCCACACCCGCTCTGGGCAGCCTGGGCCAGGCTCTGGCACCCCCAAGCAAAGAAGTTTCTCCTCNCTCTAGGCTCCTCAGCATCTTTGTGTCCCTCCACCGGACTCCCTCCAGTAATTCCTTGTCCTTCTTAAACTGGCAGCCCAGAACTGGACACAGAACTGCAGATGAGGCCTCACCAGGACAGAGCAGCAAGGGACAATTCACCTCCCTCGACTTGCTGGTCACGCTCTTCCTCATTCAACCCAGGTACCATTGGCCTCTTGGCCACAAGGGCACATTGCTGGCTCACGGTGAACCTGTTGTCAACCAGAACTCCCAAGTTCTTCACAGTGCTGCTTTCCAGCAGGTCATTAGCTCTAGTCCACGTCAGAGCAGGGCTGACACCTGCGCTGTCCCCACAGGGTGAGCAGCCCAGCCCGGCAGAGCGCTCGGGCATCCTCCTCCGCTCAGCCACCGAGGGAGTCTGCCCAGCACAGGGCCCTGCCGCACAGCCGGCCTTCGGCCTCGGAACACAGCCCAGCTCCTCCCTGGCCCCGCTCTCCCCTCCTTGCAGGGCTCTGCATTTTTTCGCTTTTTGTTGGAAGCAGCACAGTATCCCAGCTGCCACACAGAGGGGCTGGAGCGTTGGCTGCTTTGGGAATCTGTCCTGAGAAAACAGAGCAGCCCCTGCAGCACTACATGGCTGACCAAGTCATGCTGGATGGGACTCTGAGCAACCTGAGCTGGGTGAAGATGTCCCTGCTCATGGCAGGGGTGGGACTGGATGAGCTTTTAAGGTCCCTTCCATATGAAACTATTCTATGATTCTGTGTTGCCCAACCCTTCCTGGAGAAGCCCTGATTCGGGACACCGAGGAGGCTCTGCTCAGGGGGGCAGCCTGCCGCCCACCTTCTCGCTGTGACTCCTTCCTCCCAAAGCAAAGCCAGATCTGCTCATTCCTGGCACAGAGAGTTGACCAGGCAGCTCCTGACTTTGCCATCAGCTGGTCATACCTTGATTCCAGCATCCCACAGCTCGGAGACGAGCTTCAGCCGCTCTTCAAGGAGCTTCTTTTGGGCAGAGGCCACCAGCACCTGTGTCTCCGTTGTCCTGATCTTTTCCTCAGATGCCTAGAGAGGGAACAAGACTCAAAAGATGCCATGGACATACAGAGATACCTGAGACCCTATGAGCAGGACAGGTCACAAACATCAGTTTAGTGGTGAAGAGGATCAGGCTCAGTGGGAGGAACAGCATCAACTCAGGAGAGTCAGGGAGGCCCCACTGACCCCATCCTGGAGCAGAATCTCACCTTCTGCAGCTGTCCCATGACAGGGGGTTAATGCAGCCTCCCTCCTGCTCTGCAGCTGTGCACAGACTGGAGGATGAGCTGAAAATGAACAACTTCCCTGCCAGCTTCTGCCTAAAGACTGTTCCTCCACACCCAAGGGCCTCCCACAGATCTGCTCCGAGCAGCTCAGGAGCAGCAGCCCCGGGAGAAGCTGGACAGGGGCAGCTGTCTGCTCAACAGCCGAGCTGGTAACTGTGAGTTGGATTTAGAGCAGCAAGCTGAGATGCTCCAGTGCTGTCAGGAGCCACCTGTTTCCATGGCAGATGCTGGATACTCAAAGTGGCATTTTCCTGCTGCCGCATCACTGGAGGGAGAAGCCTTTAAAAGGTCACCTGCAGAGGAACAACCCTGGCCAGGACTGAAGGTGGTGGGGGAAAAATTCACTTTCCACTTAGAAATCCCAGTTGTGTCTGGCTGCCAAGAGAGAACTCCCCACAACAAGTGTGTGCAGGAGGGAAACGTGCAGCAGTGTTTTGGGACCCTACACAGACCTGTTCGACATCCACAAATGGGACAGAGGACAACCTATTGGTACGGCAGCTCTGAGGAGGGGGAGTAGGAAAAAAGTATCCGGAGGACTCCCAGAAGCACCATGCTCTCTGCCCTGGGACATCCGACCATGTCTGGTGTCCACAGTGCCTCTGGCAGGACAGGAGACATGCGAGGCTGCTGTCCCCTGCCAGCCCTGCAGCAGTGCCACCATCCCAAAGAGGACGTGGGGTCACAGGGACACCCAACACAGCAGGGGACACTGAGGCACCTGACCTGGGTTCCTGGTGCTGCTGAGAATTGAAGTGGCCCCTCCAGATGCAGCTCAACAAGCCTGGGGGCTGCTGGCAGAGGGGTCTTGTCTCCAGCGGGAGCCCCAGAGATTCTCTCCCAAGCCAGAGAAAAGTGGGGATTATGTCCAGGTTCTGACTCCTGCTGCAGGGCACAGCAGAGGCCTGGCTGGCTTCTCCAAAGACTCAGTTCAGCATCTGCTGACCTGGGGTGCATGGGGAAGATGTAAATCCTCACTCATTCTCCATGCATAGTTGAGCACCAAAGGCACCTACCTCCACCCTCTGCTCCAGGATGGAGAAGATCCGCTCGATGCCAATGCTGACCCCCACGCAGGGCACCTTCCGTCCCTTGGGATCAAACATCCCCACCAGCCCATCGTAGCGGCCACCTCCGGCCACGCTCCCAACGCTGACGGGTTCCTCCACATGGTCGTTCTCCTGCTGCAGCAGCACGGCCTCATAGATCACCCCCGTGTAATAGTCCAGACCCCGTGCCAGGCTCAGGTCGAAGGAGATCTGCAGGACACAGGGAAGCCCCGTCACCGGGTGCACTCGGGGGCCACGAGGGCAGCTCCCTCCTGCCCCCGCACTCCTCACCTTCCCCGCAATGCCAAACAGGGTCAGGTACTCAAACAGCAGCTTCATGTCCCCCAGCCCCTCCTTGGCCAGCTTGTTCTGGGACAACTTTGGGTCCTGGAGGAGCCGCTCGATCAGGTCCAGCCCACCTGTGGGAAGGAGCCGTGTCCGTGCCTCACACGCCTCTGGCACTGGCCATGCCCAGCCTGGGGAACAAGGCCAAGGGCTGGACCCCATCGTGCTCACCGTGCAGCTGGACGTATTCCCCGATGCGATCCGCAGCCTCAGGAGAGAGCCCCTTCTCTCCCACCATCTCGCTCCTCACTTCTTCCCACGGCATCTGCGAGGGGAGAAAAGAACATCAGCCACTGCTGCAGGGCTGGGGTCTCTCCTGGGGAAGGTCTCTGGGGTCCTGCCCAACACAGATGAACAGACAGATCTGCCCTCAACACCCCACCATTGGTGTCAGCGTGCGTAAGAGGTGGATGAGAGAAGCCGCAGATTAAACGCTCTCAGAGCGCAGTCACACAGTCACAGCTCCACTCCTCACACCTCCGCACAGCCTGTGTCCCAACCCTGCAGTCAGCAAAACTGCCGAAAACTCAAAGCCCCAGAACAAATACTTCGGGTTTGATTCATGGCCAGAATCAAACACCAGTACTGTAACAACACCAAGGTTGAGAGGTGTCTTGCTGCTGTGGTTTCCCTGTTTCGGTACTTAGCCATAAACTCCAGTCAAGAAAGCATTGCGGGTTATGCCTACCCCTGGCAAGGTGTGAGGAGGTGGACGGGTGATGCAAAACCCCAGTGAACGCGGAACACGCTGCAGTTTTCCCACTGACCAAGAGCTCAAAGAGAACCAGAGTCTTGATCACATCCAGCTGCACTGAGATAAGTCACGGCATTTCAGTAGGAAAAGAATGATCCCATTCTAAAAAAAGCTCAATCCTCCCTATAGCTTTTCCATGTATACAGAGCTCCAAATGCTATAGTTTGGTCAGGCCTTTGCAACAGATCTCACTGCTAACAGGATTTTAGGTGAACCTTCCTCTAGTTGACTTAATTCAACCATCTGACAAGGCCTCCAAAGGAAAACACAGTTCATCCTTGAACAAAGCAACACGAACACACCAGACAAGATACAGGGGCACCTCGTTTAATGGGGTTTCACAGGAAGGTTAGGGGCAGTCAGCCCACAGTGTCCCCTACATGACTCTGAACACACAGAAATTCACCTCCAAATTCCACTCCCAGATCTCAAGCCAAGAAAACTGACTTTTAAAACTGCATTTCATTTTAACGGTCCTCTTCCTCAGCTATTAGTGGAGGGCTGTATTCACATTTACACAGTGATCTCCAGCATCTTTATATCTGACTAGGGTATGCACTCAAGGCCATCAGCTGCAAATAAATAGTTCATAGAATCATTGAATGTTCTGAGTTGGAAGGGACCCACAAGGATCATGGAGTCCAACTCCTGTCCCTGCACAGGACACCCCACAGGTCACACTGTGTGTCTGAGGCCGTTGTCCAGNCCCTGCCCCTGCTGCTCCCCTGCTGAGGAACCTGCAGCCCCATGAGCTCTGCCCTCAGTCTCCTCCAGGCTGAACAAACCCAGGGACTTCAGCCGCTCCTCATACGGCTTCCCCTCCAAACCCTTCACCAACCTCATGGCCTCCTCTGGACACTCTCCAGTAGCTTTGTATCCTTGTTACCCTGTGTCCCCAGCCCTGCACACAGTGAATGCTCCAGGTGAGGCCGTCCCAGTGCAGAGCAGAGCGGGACAATCTCCTCCCTCCTCCTGAATCCCTCAGAGACCTCCGGAGCAGCCAGTGCTCCAGGCAGCTCGCCGAGCACAAACCTGCAGGTACCTCCTGGCTGGTGCCACACAGGAGCGGCTGCACAGAGGGGGCTGGTTTGTATCGCACCAAACCTGAGCAAGCCACAGAAACAGTGACATCCACACACAGTGTGTTTTATAAAAGCACCTGTGCTACATGCCCGAATCGGCAGAGGTGTAAATGAACCGATCAGGAGACAGGATGAGCTACCACCATCTCACAGCACTGGGAGACGACGGCACTGAGCAGCACGTTGTCCCTGTGACCGTGTCCGCCCTGCTAGAACGCTGCCCAGTCCCAGGCTGTCCCTCACAAAATGTCTTTGCACTGACAGCAGCCACAGCTTAGTGTGACGACACACAGTGAGGACACCCAGTGCAGGACAACACCAAACAGACCAGCCTTTCCCTGCCCAGGAGGCAGGAATGCGCTGCTGGGGTTATTTTTCAAGTCTGTGTTTCTGATCTCTTACTCCTTCTCACTCCAAATCCTTTATTTCCAGGTAAGATACAGAAACCCCACCCATACACGTCCACCTCACTTCTCTCGGCTGTCTCCTTGCTGCTCCCCACCACCTCCCGAGGGTCCCACAAACAGGCTGGTGTCCCCCGCTCCTGCTGAAACAGCCTGGCCAGCACCAAACACGTGCTGCCGACTCTGTGTCCTCAACAGAGACGTCAGATGTCACATCACCAACCAAGGACAGCACCAGCCTGCAGGACAGGGTTTATGAAGAGGGTCTGGGACAACACAACAACTCAACTGTGGGTTCCATGGGCTCTGCCCTGTCACCTGTGCACTGACTGCCTCACAGACATGGTTACAGCCTGTCACTTATGATGGCACTTCTCTACTCCTGCATTACCACGGAGATTTACTGTTTATGTCACACTCACCTTGCAACCGAGGGCTGAAATTTTAATTAAGTTTGGACTGGATCATCTTTTGAGATCCCTTCCAATCTGGGCTGTTCTATGATTCCAGGACACAACTGTGACTTCTCACGCAACCCGACAGAACCTGATGCATTTGAAAAGGATTTTCAATGCCCTGTGCCAGTCTGGGGGCAGGTTTTCGTGATCCTGGTTCGTAAGCAGCAGCACCTTAAGAAGGCCAAGGTTTGGAATGTTGAACCTCCCACGTGAAGAGGATTTTTCCCTCCCTCCTTTCCATTTGTCAGGACCTTGGGGGATACTGGAGGAGAAAGCATAGAATCCAGTTTTCACATGTGACCACTGTGCCCTGCGTGCCTCCCCTCCAGAGAAAGGAGGGAAGAAGAACAACTCGATGTTTATCAGCATTTTCCAGCCACTTCTCACAGACCATGGGAAGAGCAGCCCCGAGGGACAGAAACTCACTGAAAGCCAGCAGGGGCAGTTGCAGCCTAGCGCTCCAGCTCGTACCTTATCCAGTTTGTCAACACTGGAGCAGATCGTTCGGAACTTGCTGTCTGGGACACCGCAAACTGCAAACATCCCATCAAGGATGCGCCGATCGTTGACCTGGGGGAGAAGGAGCAAGTCATTGACTATGAACTCAGATGCCTCAGATGTGTCCAGTTTCTCTCCTCTCTAATTTTAAGCATGGAAGAGAAACTTGAGGACGTCTGAGAAGAGGCTGCTCTGCCCACAGCAGCCCAGGTGGCACAACTGACCCCTGTCACACGGGGTACAGCTACCGCAGTCTCCTCCTAGAGCCCCAGACACCGAGAAGGAAAAACAACGGGGCCTGTGAGTCCTCTCATGTGAATATGTAAAAACAGCTCAGGAACAGACCACGGCCTAAGGAAGTTAATTCAGTGCATTACCCTGCTCTCCCAGTGTAAGAACAAAGGCACATCTAATTACATTAAAACCTTGCTAAGGACTTTTTAATAGTATAGTGAATTCCATAGTTTAATTATGCTCTGTAATAATGGGTACTTGAGGCCAAAGGCTTGGCTGGATGCAACATTTCCATGGGTAGTGAAAACATCTACAATTAAATCAGACAGAAACAAAAGCTGCTCAGGAATTTGCAATCCTGAAGCATCAACATGGACCAGCCAGTGGCTCACGGGAAAAATAACCACCCAGGGGTGCCACACCAACAAAATGAAGGTGTTTCGAGTCAAATAGCAAGCTTAGCCTGCAGCAGGGTACGACTCATCTTCTGGAAGAGGCCTCAGCCCCAGAAAGGACCCGGGGGAAGGCAGGAGGCTGCAGACAACACGGTGCACAGTGAGCAGATGTCCCTGCTGAGCTGGGACAGGGACCCTGGCCCAGAGCCTGTGCTCTACTGCAGGCAGGAATGTGACAGTCACCTGCCGGACACTCTGCAGGGGACGGAGGTTGGTGCTAGAGAGAACTCTGCTCCCTGCAGCCTCGGGAAACCTCCCGCGTCCCCAGGTAAAGGTGAGTCTGAGCTGAGGTCCAGCCCATTCACATACACACCATGAGGAGGCAGAGAGGTGGGATGAGCTTCTGGATCAGACCTCAGCAAGTGTTAGAGGGGGAACAGGGGCTGCTGCGGAAAACAGGAACAACGACCACTGCTTCCCACCGTGAAACCCACCCCATCTCACCTTAACGAGAAAGTCCCCGAGCTGCAAGTCACTCAGGATCTCGTGCACGATCTTCAGGCACTCGGCATCAGGAATCATCGGGTCAAACTGGCCGGCGATGTCAAAGTCCTAGAGCACAGGAGAAGAGCCATAAGCAATTCTGCATCACTGGTGTGGCTGCAGCAATACATCCTCGACTCTGCTGTTCACAGCAGTTTGTTTACAAAAAGCAACAGAAATGCAGTGTAAGGGAGCACCAGCCCTCGCCAACAGGACCCAGAAGGGACAAGATGACCCTCTATGGGGCCAGATGGGATCCACCCAAGCGTGCTGAGGAAGCTGGTGGAGGGGATCACAAAGCCACTTTCAATTATTTATCAGCAATCCTGGCTCACCAGGGAGGTCCCAGTTGACTGGAAGCTGGCAAATATGATGCCCATCTACAAGAAGGGTCAGAAGGAGGATCCAGGGAATTCCAGGCCTGTCAGTCTGAGGTGCTGGAGCGAGTTGAGAGAAGGGAACGGAGCTGGGGAAGGGGCTGGAGCACAAGTGTGATGGGAGCGGCTGAGGGAGCTGGGGGTTCAGCTGGAGAACAGGAGCTGAGGGGAGACCTTCTGATCTCTGAACTGCCTGAAAGGAGCTTGGAGCCAGGGGGGTCGGGCTCTGCTCCCCAGGAACAAGCGGCAGGAGCAGAGGAAACGGCCTCAAGTTGCACCAGGGGAGGTTGAGGTTGGATCTGGGAACAATTTCTTCCCCAAAGGGCTGTGGGGCATTGGAACAGGCTGCCCAGGGCAGTGGTGGAGTCACCATCCCTGGAGGGGTTGGATAGATGGAGATGAGGTTCTCAGGGACATGGGCTGGATGTGGCCTTGGCAGTGTGAGGTTAATGGTTGGACTCAATGATCTTAAAGGTCTTTTCCAAGCAAGATGATTCTGTGATTCGTGGAAGGCAGCAGTGCTCTCGTGTCCATTGCACTGCAAAGAGTTTGAACGCTGTGCCGTGGACGGTGCAGACAGTTTGTGAGAAGCCACCCTGCTGCTCCCTGCTTTCTGCTTCTGGAGGTGTGTGACCTGGTCCCTGCCTCCAACACAGCAGTTCGCTGCGTGATAAACTTTGAAACAGAGATCTTTGAAAAACAACAAAAAGGAGACAGCAGAGTGATCATCATCAGTAAATAAATAGAACAAAACAACCAGGAAGGGGAGGAGAAAACTACTAATTATTTGGTATGACCTAAGTGCCAAATGTTTTGCCTTCATTCTTAGGATGTTCTTTTTTTTTAATACACATGCCAACCAAATTAATGATCAGGGAAGAAGACAAGAGAAGTGATCTCAACTGAGGCAAATCTGAAGTTTCAACTGCCAAGACAGAAAAAGAAACTAGAAAGGCTGAGTGGTCTCCACCAGAGATTTCCAGACGAACTGGCACATAGAACTAAAGTCCAACAGCAAGATGGTTTAACAGGCTGATACCCTATGACTGGAAAATAGCAAAGACAACATCAGTATTCAGAGAGAAATAGACAGAAGCAACAAGAGACCTCTTATTTGACTCCCATTTATGAATCCCCCAAATGCAAGCTCTTCAGTGAGATTTTGAGTACAAGACTAGTTTTGATTAAGTGGCTAAATTTCAACACGGCTCCATCAAGCTTCCAAAATAAATGGAGGCAATGGAGGAGGAAAGAGATGAGATCACGTCAGTTAATCCCAATCAGCTGAGTACAAGGGAGGCTGATGCAATCCCTGTGGAGGTTGGGCAAGGTCTGGTACCGTCAGGAAAGTGCTGCTACCACTGTACGCAGCACAGGCAAAATCTCACTGAGAAAACCCAACTGGGGCTGCTGAATTATATTTAAAGATGCAGAAAAAGCTACTAGGCTGAGCAAAGAAGCAAAGGGTCTTCAGGTGGAGAAGGTAACAGAGCTTGATTTATGTGGCCGAAGCAGGGGAAGATTTCTCCAAACATTTCCCAAATGTTTATCTGGGAAAGGGGAAGAATCCTTATCCTGGGATGACAACTACCCTTCAAAGAGCTGCCCTGGCACAGGGAGAAGGAAACTCTCAGACACAAGTTTAGCCTGGATATTGGAAGACTATTTCTAGCTCGCCTAGGAGGGAGGTCTGGGAACAGTCTTTCACATGAAACAGCAAAGACCCCAAGTTGTCTGGAAACAGGAATTTACCAAGCCAAAGCTGGAAAGTATCCATGTGGGTTCTGTAATGAAACAGGAATATTCTCAAACAAGAATTTGTTTGCACTATGAGGCTCTGGGGCTGTGTTAGTTCAGCGCTATGAAGCTGTTCCTCAGGGCTCTCACACTCATCTGACAAAGCCACAAAGGAAATTGCTTTCTTACCTGCTCTATAATATGGCCTCTGGGTTTTTCCCTTCCTTGGAAATAAGGATTGACTCAGCGCAGGACAGAAGCAGCATGTACTGAGTCCCTCACCTGGCTCACGTGTCCTGCCAACACACCCAGGAGTCCAATTCTTCCCAGAACTGGGATCAGAAGGAAATTCCTCCCCTCCACCAGGCTGGTGAGCACCCTGGGATGGAGCAAGGGGGGGCTGCCCTCCTGCATAGCGTGAAGCAGGGGAGGTACCTGGAGCTGCATCACAAAAGGTCCCCAACACACCAGCACCCCGTGTCCTGGCCATCATCCTCACTCCCACCCTCCCACTGTTTTTCACACCCATACGGGCACACTAAGGATTAGAGGATCCTCCTGAGTTTTCCACAGCCACAGGGAAGACCACTGCAGGGTAATGCAGCCTTGAGTCCTATGTTTTTATGGTGCTACATCCCCAGGCGCGCTGCCAAGCCCACGGCCTAGCTCAGCAGCCCCTGCCCACGGCCAGACTCACACACTGGTAGAACTCCCTGTAGCGGCCCCTGGTCATGGCCGGGTTGTCCCGCCTGTAGACCTTGGCGATGTGGTAGCGCTTGATGTTGGTGATCTTGTTCATGGCCAAATAGCGAGCGAAGGGCACCTGGGAGGGTGGGGTTAAGGATGGGAGCAGGGAGGGGTGACCCACCCCATTATCAGTCACAGGCAGCGCTGGGTCCTCACTATCTCCCCAGCTCCCAGCACAGTGTGGCACACACCCGAGGGGCAAAGCAACTGCGTCCAGTTCTGGGCTCCCCAGTTCAAGAAGGACAAGGAATTACTGGAGGGAATCCAGCAGAAGGACACAGATTGTGAGGGGTCTGAAGCATCTTTCTGATGAGGAAAGACTGAGAGCTGGGGCTGTTCAGCCTGGAGAAGCTGAGAGGGATCTTATCAATGTGATAAATATCTCCAGGGTGAGTGTCAAGAGGATGGACCAGGCTCTTTTCAGTGTTGTCCAACGACAAGATGAGCACAGACTGAAACACAGGAGGTTCCATCTAAACATGAAGAGAAACTTCTTTCCTTTGGGGTACCAGAACCCTAGAACAGG
Organism: Pampusana beccarii; assembly: GCA_013399365.1. Taxonomy (NCBI): domain Eukaryota; kingdom Metazoa; phylum Chordata; class Aves; order Columbiformes; family Columbidae; genus Pampusana; species Pampusana beccarii. The sequence goes on along the minus strand of VWYH01003559.1, from coordinate 52,245 downwards.
CTGCCCACAGCGGGTGTGGAGTCTCCTTCTCTGGAGACATTCAAACCTGCCTGGACACCTTCCTGCCCAATCTGTTGTGGTGACCCTGTGTTAGCAGGTGGGTTGGACTGGATGATCTCCAGAGGTCCCTGCCAAGCCCAACCAGCCTGGGATTCTGTGCTCAGAGATGGCTGGACTTGTCCAAGATATGGCCTACACATGCTGCCAGTAAGTGTCCTTACAGGCACCTTCCAGCAGCACCTTAGGCTGGATCTCAGCCTCACGTGGACTGTGCCCCATAGCAGCCTGGTCTGGAGAATTCCCCCTCACCTCCACAGGCAAGCGGTACTTCAACAAACAGAAGTAACATACAGTAAACGACTGAGCAAGGGATCTGCACCCACTGAAGCACACTGCCTGCTCACGCTCTCCTTGTCGGTATGGGGCCAGAGCCAGGGGCCTGTACCCCCCAGCTCCTCCTCCCGCTGCCCCAAAATGAGGACAGCAAAGGTGACACGGCCCCTCGGCACTGGTTGCAGCAGGATACTGTCAGGTCATAGCGTAGGGACAGCAGCTCTCCTCCTTGATCTTTCAGATCGTAGATGAGCTTCGAGTCCTCACCATATTTCCCTGTCAGCGTCTCCTATAACAAAAAGACACAGGAACAAACAACCTTTTCAGTGATGGGATCAGCCCCAGAGCGCACAGAAGACATGGCGAGAGAGGGAAAACACCTGGGAGATGGAAGAAGGAAACTCAGCCCTCAACACATCACAAGCTTTCAACTGCGGGATCCTCATCAGCTGCATCCTCGCTCACCTTCAGCTCAAACACTGGTGTATCAATGACTTCTGCTCCGTGGCGCTTGAAGCAGGCGATGATCGCGTTGAAGACTCGCTCGCGAATGGCCATTTGCTTGGGGCTGTAGTCCCGTGTGCCCTGGGGGACATAAAGAAGAGCAAAGGACATGTTGGGTTAGAGGCATGCAGAGGAGACAGATGTGAGGGGCAAGGTGATGAAGCGATCATACTGCCAACAAAACCAGAGAGATCTGGTCTAGATAGCAGATATCGGGAGAGATGGTAAAAACCAGCACCCAAAACCACTGGAAAACGTCAGGACACAGCTCAGACATGATCTGCCATGGTCAGCAGAGCTAAATCTCAGTCAGGAGTTTCACGATGCAGGAAACAAAGGCACCAACTCAGATCCAGCAGTCAGAGAGCTCAGCTGAGGATCTGTCCGCAGCTCTGCCTCAGATGTCTCAGCCAGAGCCCTGCACAACAAACCACCTGAGAGGTGGAACCAGAGGACACAGCTCTGGAGCTGCAGAACAACCAGCACCTCTGCAATGTCCACACACAGAGAGAAACCATCTTTCCAAAGCACGATACCCGTGAAGTGTCCACCTGGGATATGATCCCCTTTAATTCCTTCACTGTTAATAGTCACCAAATTATTTAGATGACCACCTTCAGGCTCTCATCAGCACATGACTCACAGTTAATTAACTGCACCTCCCACTTTCATTTTCCAGGGACTGGCAGTTGGGTAGGAGGTTCCTAACACCCTGGCTGCAGGTCACACAGCAGCTCTCAGCTGGGCACCAACACAGCTGAGACAGGCTGGAAACCCACGCTGTGTTTCCCTGCCACTCACAGAGCTGCAAAATCCTCTCTCCACATCTTTAAAGAGTGAAATACCCTTCCACTTTCCAGTCTCACACCACATTTACATTCACTAAAACACACAATAAAGCAAATGAACAAGTGAGACAGTTTTGAGGCATTTCCTAAGTCAGTGGTATTAACAGAACCTGTTTTATTTGTGAGCAACATTTATAATTTTTTCCATGCCACAGCAGGCAAATGCAGTTGGTCTCTGGTCAGCTGCTAGTGATGAAACATTCAGATTACAAAAAAATTTAGCATAAATTGCACTATGGACACTATTCTCAGGGATCTGGAGGCTGAAAAGCTCCCCCTGAAGGAAAGGTCCTTCTGCAAGAGGACACAGAAATGTCAGCAGCTGGCCAGAGCCGCTCAGTATAACAGGATTGCTCATCCTCATGGACTAAGGCAAGATCAAAAACCACAAGACCTTTCTTGCTCCCCACATTTCAACATGTGCTGAACACTCCTGGCAAACAGCGCTGGGCACCTGCGTTTCTTTGGCTTGCTTCTGCTCTGCAGTTCCCCCCCGATGAGCCTCGCAGCGGCAGAGCTGCACTTTGCAGTGCTCTGTGCTCACCAGCAGCTTCACCTGCTCTGTCCGGGGAACAGGAGCAGCCTGAGGATCCCTGATCCACAAGGCCCACGTCTGCAGGGACTAGTGGGATCAGTACTACACAAGCTGAAGAGCCTGAGCTATAAACTCATCAGGGCGATGCAAGTCATGACCTTACTTCAAACAGCGCAAACTGAGCAGATATGAGACCTCTCACACTGGGGAGTCACAATAAACCTTGACCAAAATGGGATTTAATTTCCTCACCACACCAGCTGGTGGTTGGCTTGTCACAGGAGCACCAGAAAGTCTTTGAGTTAGCAGGGGATCTGGGTCAGATACTGCCAGGGGTATTTTCACCCCTCTCTCCCCTACTGCTAAAAGCAAAAAGGGAAACAGAAACGAGAACAACAAGCAGGTCTGTGCAGAGGTTTTGCACCCACAGGTGCGGGGGGGTGCTGGGTCTGTGCACGGGAGCAGGTCGTGCACACAGAGCAGCACGTGAGCGCGCGTGCTGTGGAAATTACCTTCGGGGTCTTGAGCACAAACTTGTGTTTCCCCTCATCTCCCCCCAGCTGCGCCTTCATCTCCAGCAGTTTCGCGACTTCCTTGGCAATCTGGGGAGGGAACAAGGAGGGAGCTGGGGGTCAGCCCACCTGCCAGCCCCAGCATTCCCAGTACACCCAGCCTCAACACATCCACTGTTCCCAGTCTCCCACAGCAACCTGAGGGGCACTCCCTGCTCCTCTCCAGTACTCCCCAATTCTGCTACAAACACCCCAATCTCAGCACCCCCAAGGCCTCCACCACCCTCACCACCTGCCTCCTAGTCCCCACCTCCCATCCCACCTGCTTCTGCACCACCCCAGGCCCAGCACCCACAGGTCCTGCTACATGCACCCCAGAAATGGCGGCCCCAGCAGCCTCCAGCACCCTCCTCCCAACACCAACCTCTCCAACCTAATACCAGTATCACCAGTCTCCCCAGCCCCTCTGCTCTCCAGCCCAGCTCTCCCATCCCCCCCAAACCCTTCTTCCCAGTGCCATCACCCAGCTCAGCGACACCCACACCAGTGCTCCCAGTTCCCCACAGCTCCTTCCCAATAAGTGGAGCAACCCCAGCCACACCCCACCCAGTCACCTCAGCAGCCCCCTCTCCAGCCCAGCACCCCCGGTTCTCCCAGCCCCTCTTCTCCAGCCCAGCACCCCCAGTGTCCCAGTCCCCTCTCCCTGGTCCAACCCCCCTCCCAGTCACACCAGTCTCCCAGCACCCCCTCCCAGTCACACCGGTCCTCCCCAGCGCCCCATTCCCAGCAACCCCTGAGCCCCCCAGCCCCGCACCCGCAGCCCGGGCGGGCTCTAGGACCCGCCGCACCTCGTCGGGATCCGCCTTGTCTTGCTTGAGCCGCCGCACGACCTCGGCCTGGGCCCGCACCGCCGCCTCCTCCGCCATGCCGGCTCGCACCTGCGCACTGCGCCTGCGTGCCCCCGCCTGACCGGCCGCGCCTGCGCACTGCGGCGCCCGCCCGTTGCCACAGCAACCACCTCACCCCAGCGCCCGCGGGGAGAACCGCCGGGGCACGAAGCTCAAACAGCCGCCCGAGCCCCTTTCTTTTTTTATTTTTTTATTCTTTTTTTTTGTTAAATATACAAAAGTACAGAGTTCTTCCACGCTCTCCCCAGCCAGAGGCTGCCTGCAGCAGACCCCTCGTGTCCTCCCTCAGGAGGCCCCGGTGCCGCAGCCCCGCGCGGGTCTGGCCCTGCACAGCCAGCAGAGCCTGGCTGCAGGCTGGAGCTGCCCTGCAGCCCTCACAGGGCGGGGGGTCACATCCCCCACCACCCTGCCCTGTGTCCTGAGCCTGCAGGCACGCAGCACCTCCCAGCTCTGCCCCTCGGCAAGCTCAGCTCAATCCTGCTTCAGCTGCTCCACATCCACCCTCCGCTGCCACAGCCGGTGTAACAGGCTGCCCAGCTACAGGTACTGCAGTGGTAGGCGCTCACAAGCTTGACCCATCCTTCAGAGCCATCAACCAGGTTAACCTGCTGGCTGCGCTGTCCATAACTTTTAAAACCCGCTTGCTCCTTTCCAAGCGGGGATCTCGTGTCCACACTGCCTTAGCCCAGGTAGATGAGCCTCAGGCTAGCAGATGGTGGCCAGACCTCAGCGGGAAGGGTGCTGGTGGGTCCACTTGTACAGAAGTTCAGTCAAGCAGCTCTGGCCAGAGAAGTCCTAGGGCTCCAGCCTTCTTCTGATCTCATCAACAAGCTTTTCTCTTGGGATATCAACCTACAAAGCAAATGGAGAGGAAGAGGTAGCAGCACCGAAACCCTGAGCAGAGCACAGTTCAATCTGGTCCTAAGGACTTGCTGCGGATACTGACACAGTTGGTGCTGGTTTTCTGGAGCAGATCTGTGCTGCAGCTCCCCAGAGGAACACCAGCACTGGCGGAAAACCCAGAGCCTTTCGGTAATTGCTAGATTTTGGAAGCGCTTTTGAAACCTGGTGGAAAAAGGCATTCTCACCTCCTCTCTTGTTGTGACATCTCGCAGCTTGACAACTCCATCTGTTAGCTCCTGCTCCCCTACAATGGCAGTGAGGGGGATCCCCATGTCCTCGCAATACTGCAGCTGCTTCAGCAGTTTAGGATCCTTCTTGTACAGCATCTCTGCCTAGGAGGGAGCAGAGAAGGTGAATCATTAGTGCAAAATTTGCTCTGATGGATCCTGGAACAGAACAGCCAGCACCAAAACCCCACAGAAAACTCTGCCTCATCGCTCCTACAACGAGACATTCCCTTTAGTGCTCTTGGCTGTCTCCTCAGATCTCTGCCTGCTACATCTCAGACAGCCCTGAAGAGACACACAATGAGTGGGGCTGGTCTTGCTGTGCTGCAGCTTCCGCAGGCTCTTCCTCCCGCACCCCTACCAGTGCTAAGCCCACGTCCTTTACCTTGATCCCTGCATCCCACAGCTCGGTGATGAGCTTCAGCCTCGCAGCGAGCAAGTGTTTGTGGGGTGTGGCCACCAGCACTTGTGTCTCAGTCGTTCGAACCTTCTCCCCGGAAGCCTGGGGGGACAGACATGCTCAGGGAAGTGACGGGCTCAGAGGGAACCTGCAGCTCATCTACTCCTGTCTTCAGACCTTAACTCGGCTCCCCACAACACACACACTTACAAGCGAAACATCACCCTTCAGTGACTGTTCCTGAGCAAGGACAACCTTCCAGAAGCAAAACACGTGCACAGGTAAGACAGACTGGGCAAGTGCAATGAGTCCCCCAGAGAATCTGCATTCTGACATGCTACGTAATTGTGTGCTGCTGCTTCCATGGGACCTTGCCCTTCCTTCCTCCCTCCCTCTCAGATGGGACCTGGACAGCTTTCTAATGTCTTCTTTGATTCTTCAGCTACAAACAAGTTGCTACAGCCCTACTTGCTATGAATCCCAAGCTCAGAACTAAATGCAGAGTGATTAATTTCCTCACAGGCTTTCCTAGGGTGCTCGTTACAGAACAAGTGCCACAGCTGTTACTGAATTAATCTCTTCACAATCCCCAGGACAGAAAACTTCACAGGCAGGAGACAAGAGCAAAGTGGCTAAGGAGAAGAGTTCTGAGCCAGGACCAGAGCTCAGGACCCATCCCTGACGCATCCTTGGCAGCTGTTACAAAATGCTGCCTTCAGCTGCACACAACTGCATCCTGACAGGCTGCAGAACAGGGCTCTGTCTTCCGTGCACAGACATTCCAGCAGAAGAGCACCCATCTTCTCCACCCAAATCCCCTCCTCCTGAACCCTGTGGAGCTGTGGAGCTCTGCAGCAAATGACAGACACGTCCTAGAGCCTTCCCCGTGCCACCCACCTTCACCCTCTGCTCCAGGATGGAGAAGATCCGCTCAATGCCAATGCTGACCCCCACGCAGGGCACCTTCCGTCCCTTGGGATCAAACATCCCCACCAGCCCATCGTAGCGGCCACCTCCGGCCACGCTCCCAACGCTGGTGGGCACATCCACATGGTCGTTCTCCTGCTGCAGCAGCACGGCCTCAAAGATCACCCCCGTGTAATAGTCCAGACCCCGTGCCAGGCTCAGGTCGAAGGAGATCTGCAGGACACGGGGAAGCCCCGTCACCGGGCGCACTCGGGGGCCACAAGGGCAGCTCGTCCTGCCCCCGCACTCCTCACCTTCTCCACAATGCCAAACAGGGTCAGGTACTCAAACAGCAGCTTCATGTCCCTCAGCCCCTCCTTGGCCAGCTTGTTCTGGGACAACTTTGGGTCCTGGAGGAGCCGCTCGATCAGGTCCAGCCCACCTGTAGAAAGGAGCCGTGTCGGTGCCTCACACCCCTCTGGCACTGGCCATGCCCAGCCTGGGGAACAAGGCCAAGGGCTGGACCCCACTGTGCTCACCATGCAGCTGGACGTATTCCCCGATGCGATCCGCAGCCTCAGGAGAGAGCCCCTTCTCTTCCACCATCTCGCTCCTCACTTCTTCCCACGGCATCTGCAAAGGGAAACCAGAACCTCTGCTGCTGCAGCCACTCCCAGTAGCTGCTCTCAGTACCCACTGTCTCCACCAGCCCATGTATTAGCAACACGTGTGGGAAGACAGCAGCTGGCAATCTCACTAACAATCCACGTCTCTCTCACAACAATTGTTAACAGAAACCACTGGATATGCAGGGATCTATTCTCAACCACACCAAAGAGCTCCCCAAATCCTTTACAAACACCCATGGCTCAGCTGCTGTGAACCCCTTTCTGATGAGAACAGCCACAACACTGTGACATCCGCCCCTCAGACTGGCCGCAATCTCGCCATGAGCACAACCCTTACCTTGTCCAGCTTGTCTATGGTAGAGCACGTAGATATGAACTTGCTCTCCGGGATGCCGCAGACGGCAAACATGCCGTTCAGAATCCGCCGGTCGTTGACCTGCGGGGGGAGAGACACGCTTGGAATCACAGAAACACAGAATGGTTTGGGTTGGAAGGGACCTTCACAGCGCATCCAGTGCCACCCCTGCCATGAGCAGGGACATCTTCACCAGCTCAGGTTGCTCAGAGCCCCGTCCAGCCTGGCCTGGGATGTCTCCAGGGATGGTTCGTCCACCACCTCTCTGGGCAACCTGGGCCAGGCTCTCACCACCCTCAGGGGCAACAATTTCTTCCTCATGTCCAGCCTGAATCTCCCCTCCTTTAGTTTAAAATGATCACCCCTTGTTCTACCACAACCAGGCCCTGCTCAAGAGTCTCTAGTTCAGGGGAGATCCCCCTCGCCATTTCTTCCTGCCCCAGCGGTACGGGCAGCTGCAGCTGCGGGTGTTTCCTCTGGACATTTCACCGGCACCTCAACCCACCAGGAGGGGTAGGCACAGAGCGGGAAAACCACCCAGCTCTGGTCTCACCTTAATGAGAAAGTCCCCAAGCTGCAGGTCGCTCAGGATCTCATGCACGATCTTCAGGCACTCGGCGTCGGGAATCATCGGGTCGAACTGCCCGGCGATGTCGAAGTCCTGGGGGCAGAAGAAGCAGCAGTGGCTTCTGGCCCAGCTGAGACACTTTGGCTCCTCCGAGCAGCCCCGCAGCAGCCAAAGGCAAACCAGCCAGCAAAACCCATGCCAGTACCCACGCAGTCTCGGCCTCTCACACGATAGCCACTGCAACACTCACGCACTGGTAGAACTCCCTGTAGCGGCCCCGTGTGGTGGCCGGGTTGTCCCGCCTGTAGACCTTGGCGATGTGGTAGCGTTTCATGTTGGTGACCTTGTTCATGGCCAAATAGCGAGCGAAGGGTACCTGGGGCCGAGGAGTTAAGGACGGGAACGCGGAGTCCCCCTGAGCCGCACAAAGCTGAACTGCACAGCTCCCGTCTGCCTCCCGCTATGCAAACTGGTCCCTGATCTCCAGGGAGTGCCAGCCAGGGCTGAGGATGAATGTGGTGAACTGCTCAGAGCTCCACCAACACCAGGACAACTTCATTTCCTTCTGCTGAACCACAGTATGTCAGCATCTCACACACACGCACCTTGCCAGCTCATTTCACCCTCTCACGGTGCAATCAGAGAGAATTTAATGTATAGCACAGATGTACAGACATGCAGAGGGGACCTTTTTGGGGAGACATGAAGGCGGAGAAGGCCCTGGAGGAACACCTGCTTTGTACCTGCAGCAAACAGCCCCTGGGACACTGGAACAGCGGGATGAGCAGGACAGGAGCACAGAGCTAGGGACTGTAACTGGGAAGAGGTACGGTGGAGCATACTGGTGCATATCAGACTGTGGAAAACAGAGAGCTTGGCTGTGGGGTGGTTTGAGGTGGTGCGTCCACCACTCAGGGAAAAGGGGGTTCCCGTCACCCCCATGGGACCACAGTGCAGGACCCAGGTGACCCAACCAGGGCAGCAGTGCCCTTGCTGTGTCCCTGTCCCCTCCTCGGGCGCAGGATACAGTCAGGTCATAGCGCAGGGCCAGCAGCTCTCCCCCCTGGTCCTGCAGCTCGTAGATGAGCTTCGCCTGCTCCCCGTACTTCCCCATCAGCGTCTCCTGGGGAGATGGGACAGGGCTGGGGAGATGGGACAGGGCTGGGGAGATGGGCAGCCAAGGAGCTGTGTCCCCATTCCCTCTGGGGTGGCTCTGGGGTGCAGGGTCCCCCAGGACAGGGGACAGAACACAGAGCCTGTCATCCCCAAACCCCACAAGTGGAGCAGAGAGGGGAACAGGACACATCCCCCCCAGCCCCCTTTGGCACAAAAAGGCCCAAGGCCCCGTCCCCCCACACAAGGGGTTCCCATAGCTGTGTCCCCCCCAGCCCCATCCCAAACCTGCCCTTCAGCCCCTGGAAATAGGATGCTCCCCAGACCCACAGCAGGACGGGGGACCCCCCGGGGGCAGAGGGGCCGTACAGCCCCGGGGCCACCCCCACCCCGGGGGGGAATAGGGGGTCCCGGCGCCGCCTCACCCGCAACTCCAGCACGGGGGTGTCGATGGCGGCCGCCCCGTGCCGCTTGAAACAGGTCACCACGGCGGCGAGGAGCCGGTCGCGGAGCGCCGTGTGGGCAGGGGGGTGGTCGCGGGTGCCCTGGCCCGGGACGGAGAGCGGCCGTCAGCGGCGGCAGCGGGGAAAGCAGCGCCCTGTAAGTGCCGGCGCGGCCCCCGCTCCCCCGTTACCTTGGGCGTCTTCAGGACGAGGCCCCGGGACGGGAGGCCGCGTTCCCCGAGCCGGCCTGGCCCAGCCTGGCAGAGGCTGCCCAGGGTCCCGGGGCGGCGCGGGCCCGCCAGGAGGCGCCCGGCGGCGGCGAGCGACCCCAGCCGCAGCATGGCCGGTCCGGGAACCCGGAAGCGGCTAGGCCACGTGACCGCCCCTCCGCGGCGCTCTAGGCCAGAGTGCGGGCACTCTTTGGTGCTCCGGCGGACTAGCTCGCTTTACGGCCCGGGCAGCCACCGCGCGACAGTTTCCGTGTCGTCGTCGCTCGCACCCTCAACATGGCGTCGGGTAGCGGGGTAGGTGTGGGCAACGGGGGAGGTGTGGGCAGTGGGGCGGGGGCGGCGGGGCCGCGCTCTCGGTCTCTCTCTTGCCCGGTAGCCCCTGGGCTGTGCCGGCGGCGGGGCCGGGGCCGCTCGGGAGGAGCAGGCGGCGCCAGGGCCGCCCCGCCCGTTCGGGCCGCGCTCGGGCCTGCAGCCCGGCCGGGCGGTGAGGGACCGTGGCGGGGCCGGGGCTGGTGCGGAGGCCCCATCTCTGCTTTTCACCGCGCGGTCCTCGCTGTGCGGGAGTGGCGGCAGATTCGGGGCCCCCGCAGAGGCCTCGATGCCTTCAGGGCTCGGAGGAGGGCGAATCCCCCCCCCGATCTTCCCGTTGCCGCCGGGAGGTGTGCGGGGATCCGACCCGCCCCAGCCCCAAGCGGAGCTGCCCAGCTGCCCTCAGCCCATCCTGGGGCCTCCTGGGGCTGGACCGTGGTGGAGGCAGCTCCTGTTCCCCTTCTTGTCTTGCTTGTTCCTTTGGCTCCCCCGGGGCAGCGCTGCCCGTTTCTCTGCTCTGCTGGAGGTGCTGCTGCCGTCTGCCCTGCACGGAGAAACTGCCTGTCCTGTGCCTGCGATTCACAGAATCCCAGAATGTCAGGGGTTGGAAGGGACCTGGAAAGCTCATCCAGTCCAATCCCCCCACCGGAGCAGGAACACCCAGATGAGGTTACACAGGAAGGTGTCCAGGCGGGTTTGAATGGCTGCACAGAAGGAGACTCCACAACCTCCCTGGGCAGCCTGGGCCAGGCTCTGCCACCCTCACCTGGAAGAAGTTTCTTCGCATATTTAAGTGGAACCTCCTTTGTTCCAGTTTGTACCCATTGCTCCTTGTCCATTTCTGGATTCTCTGATGACTTCTGCATGACTTGTTTATTTTAGCGGTGTTGCTGGATTTGTGCGGCACAGCAGTGAGCTGTGGCTGCCTTCACGGATCCCGCAGGATCCGGTGTTGGGAATGCCAAGATGGGATGGGTGAAGTGGGTGCCGTTGGAGAGCCGGAGCGGTTCAGACACCTCCAGTGACACCCCAGAGAGTTGTCATCTCCGCAGGGGCTACGCTTTTCTGTGTTCTTGGCCACTTTTCACTTCCCTTGAAGCCGCTTGCTGAGGAGTGGTGAGGGGGGTCGGGGAGTGGGATGTCTGCCCGCTAGGACATGGGGCCTGGGGTTTATTTGTGTCTATGTCCTGTTAGACTGAGCCTGAGTTGAGACTTATCTTGTAGTCTTTGGTGTTGATACTGGCAGATTGTTCCTTGTGCACCCCCACAGGGAACAGGAGGCTTTGGGGCACTTCTGCTTTTTAATTGTTGTTGCTTATTTGGGAAATACTCTCTGCCACCCGAAGCAGTTCTTAGATAAAGATTTTAGGGTTTGTGGCCACCTTTGTCTCCACCAGACCAGTTCACAAAAGCTCCTTCGGATAATGTCTAGCCAAAATTTTGTTTGGGGTTTAATTTCTTTCCTAGTGCCTGAAGGAGGGAGATTGGTAAAAGATCTGAAAAAGTCTCTTTCCCTTTTATTACAGCAGAGAATGAAGCAGCAAGTAAATTGCCTCCTGTCCAGGCTCCCCCCAGCTATGATTTGTGATCATGCGCTGGCGTGCAGGATAGTCTAGATTCTGGAAAATACCCCCAAACATTAATTTACACTCCATGATATTTTCTTTTCTTTTGCTCAGGGTGGTTAATAAAACCCGTTATGACATGCTTAAAGTGCTTAAGAAACTCTGGGAATAAATGAGAATTTTTCTGCGCCTCCCTAAGGCATTTTCATTCCTATCAGCAGTTGTTCGTTCCATTTGAAGGATTGCCCGAGGAGAAAACCTTAAATGACTGTGCTGCTGCTGCTGTGGCTTCAAATGAGATTTATTTCCTTTGGATTGTGATTGGATTCTTGATTTGGCTGAACGGAGGAGGCGGTGGAATGAGTAGGGGGGGTCTTTCTGTCCTGGAGGTGTTTTAAAATACATCCATCCTTTTTTAATATGAAGCTGAGAGCCTCTCACTGCCGTGCCAAGAGAAATGCAGCTTTCTGACCAAACGGGAGTTCTCTTCTCTAGAAAAAGAAACGTCAGAGTTATGACCGTGACAGTTACCAGGTGCACACGGGGCAGCCCCGGGGAAGAGGCTGCACTTGTTTGGTGAGACTGGGCTGGCATGGAAATGGGATTCTTGTCCAGTCACTTCTGCCCTCAGTGCTGGTGATTAGGTAAAAATTCCCCCTCAAAAGAACAGTTTTGGTTTTCTGCAGTGCCGGCTTCACCTGAATTGGGCTTCTCTTCCCATGACCTGTCCTGTCGCTGCCCCGCGGGGCTCTCTGGGGAGCTGGGGCAGGACCACGCGGTGTCCCTGGTGTCTCCACACCCTGCTGTGACAGATGGACGTTTCAGAGCTGTTTCTGGTTTGTTTGTACACATCTCACTTGTAAAACTCATGCTGGTTCCTGTGATTTCGCAGCAAACTCAGTGCTTCGGTTCCTGTAGCGTGCAGATGTGCGGCCGATCTCTGCAGGAGCTGGTGTGCGCAGCCATCCGAACTCCTGCGTTTTAATCAAACTCTTTGTAGCTCGTGTTGTGTTTCATGGCTTCCTCACCCCATATTTGCAGCTTGGATTTAGTTACTTTTGGAAGGGGGGTGTGTGACCTGCTAACTCCTGCGCTGTGTTTGTCAGGTGGCACTTTTGAGGTCTCAGGTCAATCCGCTGAAATCCCATTTCTGTCTGGTTTTCAGAGCGAAACCCTGGCTGATCATCTCAGGAGCCATTGAGATTAACTTGTTACTTTTCTCAGTGCTTTGAAATCTTTCTAAAATAAGTAGATATGTGCATGCTCTATCATTCTCTTAAGCTACATCCTTAATTCCTAGATATGAAAACAGGACATGGGGGTATGTGTCATGTCCTTAATTTACTGCTGCAGCTGCACAGGCCAAGCAATTTCACCTCTTGCCCCAGTCTCCCCTCAGAGCTACTGAAACTGATGATAAGCATTAATACCCTTTGTTTCCTTCTCAGACTAAGAACTTTGACTTCCGCCGAAAGTGGGACAAAGATGAATACGAGAAACTTGCAGAGAAGCGGCTCACGGAAGAGAGAGAAAAGAAAGATGGTGCGTGGTGTCTGGCAGTGAGTCACCCCAGCCCTTTGCGTTTGAGAGGGACAGAGCGGTTGGAAATGAAATCCGGAGGGAAGCAGCAGCAATTCAGGGCTGCCTTGCTCCCATCCTTTTTCCTCTGCCTGCCACTGAATATATTTTTTGACAAAAGAATGACTGAGAACCTTTGCCTCTGTCTGCGTGTTCCTTGGGGAGGGAGAGGAACAATCAGCCCCTGGAAACAAGATCTCAGAATATGACCCAAGTCAGAGCTGGAGACACCTCACGGATCTATTGGTTCTAATAGGAACAAGGAAATAGTGAGGAGGAAATGATCTTTTACAGATTAAAAAAAAAAAAAAATATGTAATTTCTGCATCGAATCAAGTAGTCCCAGGTTCCCAGCAGGCCCCTTTTCATCAAGGGCACCGTGAAATCCGGCATGTCAAGCTTGACCTTTTCTGATAAACACTTTGTTTTGTGTGTACGTTCTAGGCAAGCCAGCTCAGCCCGTCAAAAGGGAACTGCTGCGGCACCGAGACTACAAAGTGGACCTGGAGTCGAAGCTGGGGAAAACCATCGTCATCACCAAAACCACCCCGCAGTCGGAGATGGGCGGGTAGGTCAGGGTGGTTATTTTGCAGTCCCAGGGCTGTGCTGGTGAGGCCGGGGGGCCCTGAGCCCTTACAGGGATCCCCTCCTGGGTTTGGAGCCTGGTGCTGCTGCATGTTACACCTGAACAGGGTCTTCAGGGGGAATGCGTGGAAGAGCCGCAGCAGGATGAGCCCTTACCAACATTACTACGTGACACCAGTGTTGCTCTGGGCACCCATAGCACCGACTGCAAGCAAGACCCTGTCTGCTGGTGGTTTGAGTTTCTGATTTGGATTTCTGTGCCGTGGGAAGGGGATAAACACCCACCTACCTGTCCCTAGGGATGGTATTAGGTTGGTGCAAAACTAACTGCAGTTTTGGACCATGAATTTTAAATCGTTATAACTAGGCTTGGACGCATCTTCGTTATGTCACTGTGCTCCTCAGCTTCAAGGCTCTCGTGTTGTTTGCGAAACTTCTTGACCCACCACTGCACTGTACATTCGTTAGCAGTTCCTGGGCTAAATGCGTTGTTGATGTTGCAAGTTGTATTTGCTGCTTTACGACCCATTTTGAACTCAAATAAGAAAATGGTTCCAATTTGCTTTTTGTCTAACAGCATTTCCATAGTCTAAATGTAAAATAAACAGCAAGTAATAAGTCAGTAGCAAAAAAACATGAAGTGAGAAAAGCACATTAACTTGATGTATAACATAACCATATTTATTTTAGAATGTATTCCAGTATCAAATGGCAATTTCAACAATGCAAAAGCCGCATTTCCTTTTGCACTAACCTAGTATTTGGCCACTGCTTGTGCAGATCATGGTCAGCCAAGGCAGAAAGGATTCTTGGCTCATCCTAAGCCATGGAGAGGTTGAGAAGGACGCATGACGTTTGTGCCTGGTAGTGCCTGGCCAACGTAGCCAGCAGTGCCAGGGAGATGCGCAGCCCTGAGCAGCGCCCAGGACAGGAAACACAGGCCCTGGCTGGGTTTCTGCAGCAGCTTTTATGCTGGGCTGACAGCACTGCTCTACGAAGCAGGGACTTGTGAGGCCATAGAGATGGGGGGACTTTCCCTGCAGCCAAGCCTGGGCCTTGGAGGAGGGCAACAGAGCCCAGCGGTGTCACACAGTCCATCCCACACTGTTGGTTCTGTCTGGAAAGGGAAGATGCCGTGACTGACAGATCACAGATCAGCTGATGGTTTGGTTTCTGTTGTCTGTAGTGGTGTCGGTACCTCCAGTGCAGCCCGGGCAGCACTGGCAGTCTGGCTCATGTTCCCTGGGCCTCCCTAATGAAAGTCTCTTCCCTCTTGCCCAGGAGAAAGGAGCTGTATCACAAACAATGTGCGGATTTCACACAGTAGGTTGTCTCAAAGAGTTGTGAGATGAGGTGGTCTTATGCTTTGGAGTTATTGTTTTCTCTCTCCTGACAGGTATTACTGTAACGTCTGTGACTGTGTGGTGAAAGACTCCATTAACTTCCTGGATCACATCAATGGCAAAAAACGTAAGGATAATTTTTGTGCCTTAGAATCGCAGAATCATTTTGGTTGGAAAAGACCTTTAGGATTGTCAAGTCCAACCATTATCCCAACCGTGGCACTGCCCCATGTCCCTGAGAACCTCATNCTTGTTCCTGGGGAGCAGAGCCCGACCCCCCTGGCTCCAAGCTCCTTTCAGGCAGTTCAGAGATCAGAAGGTCTCCCCTCAGCTCCTGTTCTCCAGCTGAACCCCCCAGCTCCCTCAGCCGCTCCCATCACACTTGTGCTCCAGCCCCTTCCCCAGCTCCGTTCCCTTCTCTCAACTCGCTCCAGCACCTCAAGGCCTTTCTTGACGTGAGGGGCCCAAAACTGACCTCAGGATTCGGGGTTTGGCCTCAGCAGTGCCAAGGACAGGGGACGGTCCCTGCCCTGGGCCTGCTGGCCTAATTTCTGATACAGGCCAGGATGCTGGTGGCCACCTTGGCCAATATTCATGTAAACTGGTGAAGATTTTCCCAGTGAGACAGAAGTGAAAGCTTCACTTGGTCTTAATGAATTATCAATTCCAAGCTGGTCCCCGAGCTCCAGGGTACGATCAGAGTTTACACGACTGTGGTTTGCTGAGGATGAGCAGAGACCGGAGTGGGGCAGTTTTACCCTGGAGCTGGGTCCAGTGATGTGGTCCTGTTCGTGTCTCTGGTTCTTCTCTCTGTTCCCCAAGATAAATGCAAGAGATCAGAGTTCCCAGTTAATCAATCTGTTCCCTTCCTGTGTTTAACTTGGAAAAGAGGGTTGTGCCCTAATTGAACTGGCTCCATTTCACAACTGGGCATTGCTACTCCTCAAGATGTTCAGAGAGCGGGGAAGTGGAAAAAGTGAAGGAGCAGCAGGATGTGCTGACACACGCTTGGCACATTGTTCAGCTCCTCAAAGTGATTCTTGGCTCCCTGTGGAAGTCAACAAATGGCTCCTTCACCAGAAGGCAGTGATGTGTGTGACCCCAAGCTGCACACTTGGCTGCCTGAATCTTTGAGAAATTGGGGTTCAGAAGAGGAGCTGAAGGCCAGTTTTTTGTAGCTATGGGAAGAAAACCCAATGTGCTAAAGCCCTGTGCTTTTATATGAATGGGAGGAAGACGCTGAAGTGCTTTGTTTGATGTGTTGGGAAATGAGCAATAAGTCCATCTGAGAGAATCTGACTTTGCGTAGGCCTGAGATGAAGGGTTGAACTGAGGTTGGGCTGATGCCCAATTCTTGGGGACAATATGATTCACAAAGTTTGGGAGCTTTTGAGCGAGTCAGTAAGTCTGGCTGAAACCTGAATGTTCCTGGCTGCCCTCATACTAGTTCCTGGTCTGTAGTTTGAACTTCCAAGTGCTGCTATGTCCCTGGGACAAACCTGTGCTGGGCTCACCAGGCTGGTTGGATCCACTGGGCAGCGTGGGCTGGAGACATCACCGGGGCTGGTCCCTTCAACCTGGGCTTACCCAGGAATGGAAACTTCAGAATCTGCTCTAAGCAGCCACTGAATGTGAGGCCTGGCTTGATATGTCATGTTTCTGCTTTAGCTACAAATGTCCTGTGCAGCAAGAGCTCTTAGAGCCACTGCTGGCTTGTTTGGTTTCTCCCACAGCTGAGAGGTGCCAGCTGGCCAGGATTATTCTGGGCCGTTTTTCTACACGCCAACCAGCCTTTTTTTTCCACTAGTTCAAGATTAAATTTCCTGAAGCATCAAAACATCAACAGATGAGTAGCATACTAAGAGGGAACCTTAAAAGAATAGTCCGTGTCTTTCTTCTTGTTAGAAGTAACATAATGTTGTAATGATCAGCTGGTTTAAGTTATGGCAACCCCCTGAAGCCCATCCCCTTGGACACAGAAATCCCAGTCTGTGTAGGAATCTGGGACCAGCTGAGGACAGAAAGCACGTGTCTCTCCAGGGGAGGAGGCTGTGCTGTGTCACACTCCCCATGCTGGTTTGGGTCACCTGGGTGGTGGCACAGTGCTGTGCTGGGCTCTGCTGCTTGGGGACACAAGAAACAATCACAGAATCATCGAATGTCCTGAGTTGGAAGGCACCCACAAGCATCATCGAGTCCTAGCTCCTGTCCCTGCACAGGACAACCCCACAGTTCACACCATGTGTCTGAGGACGTTGTCCAGTCTCTTCTTGAACACTGTCAGGCTTGGGGCCGTGACTCCTCCCTGGGGAGCCTGTTCCAGTGTCCAGCACCTCTGGGTGAAGGACCTTTTCCTCATGTCCCACTGACCCTCCCTGGCACAGCTTCCTGCCGTTCCCTGGGTTCTGTCCCTGTCACAGAGAAGAGCTCAGCCCTGCCCCTGCTGCTCCCCTGCTGAGGAACCTGCAGCCCCATGAGCTCTGCCCTCAGTCTCCTCCAGGCTGAACAAACCCAGGGACTTCAGCTGCTCCTCCTACGGCTTCCTATCCAAACCCTTCACCAGCTTTGTAGCCTCTTCTGGACACTCTCCAGCAGCTTTATCTCCTTGTTACCCTGTGTCCCCAGCCCTGCACACAGTGAATGCGCCAGGTGAGGCCACCCCAGTGCAGAGCAGAGCAGGACAATCCCCTCCCTGCCCGGCTGGCCGTGCTGTGCTGGATGCACCAGGACACGGGTCCCTCTTGGCTGCCAGGGACACTGTTGGTTCATGCTCGACTTGCCATCAACCAGAACCCCCAAATTCTTCTCTGTGGAGCTGCTCTCAAGCCTCTCGTTCCCCAATGGACGATGCTGCTCCCTGCACTGTCAGTGGGGTTGGCACATGAGCTGGTGTGGTCAGGTCAGGCTGGAGCTCTGAGCCTGAGGGCGTACGGCCTTGACCCTGAACATAGTCTGGCCTGAAGTTGCTTTGAGGGGAGGGGTGACAGGCTGGAAGGGGCAGCTGTGCTGAGGAATTTAAATTGGGATCGGGGACAATGTGCAGATTCTCAAAGGCCATGAGCGTTGCTGAGCGTGACTGGTTCCACTCCTGTTTTCTAGACCAGAGAAATCTGGGCATGTCCATGCGGGTGGAGCGCTCCACACTTGACCAGGTGAAGAAACGTTTTGAGGTGAACAAGAAGAAGATGGAGGAGAAGCAGAAGGACTATGACTTCGAGGAGAGGATGAAGGAGCTCCGTGAGGAGGTGAGGCTGGGGAACAACTGACAAAGCAATTCCTCCTATGAACTGTTTTGTGAGGAAATGAAGCCAGGTTCCTAATCTTGTTCCACAGAAGCCCTGTTCTTGATAGCATGGACTTCTTGTCTGCTGCTGTGAGTGGAGTTTGTTTCATTGTTCTTTGCTTTTTAAGACATTTGCTGCTGCTGCCCCTGGAAACCTTTTTCCCCTCTTCCTGTGTGAGGATAACTTTTGGTGCTTTAGGTTTCCACTGAGAGTGCCATAAGCCTGACACTGCACCCATGTTTTGTGTCCCATTGTGTTTGAACTTGTGTGCTCTGCGAAGCAGATCTGTGTCCTTGTCCCTTCCATGGTTCTTGGAATTGCTGGGATCCTTCTCCACATGGCACGTTGCTTGTGGGTGGGTTCCTCAAGTGTGGAAAAGCTTTGTGAGTGGTGAGGTGTGCGTGGAGGCAGCGAGAGACAGGAGATTCCTCTCAAACCTGGGCTCAGGCGTCAGCTCCCTGACATGAAGATCAAGTTTATTTGAAAACCTGACAAAGGTTCAGGAGCTTCTGTGGATGCTTCTCCTCCATCAGCAGTCAGATACCAACTAAATGTTAAAAATCGCTGCTCATTTGAGTCTCTCTGCTCAAGCCCAAGCTTTGTGTCACCACAGAGTGCTCTGCTGGGGTGCGCACAGAGCAGCCCTGTGCTCCGCTCTCGAGCTGGCTTTGGTGCTGCTGAGCCTGGTCTGTCTGGGAGAGGTGGGAGGCAGGTGCCTCAGCAGTGCTGAGGGTTGAAAAGCTGCTGCCAATCCACGCGTGGCAACAAATAAATCAGCATCAGCTTTCGGTGTAGCTGTCCCCAGGGCACGGCTGTCTGCAGCGGCTGCGGCTGGCGATGGGGACGGCAGGAGCGGCTGCTGAGCTGGGAGCCGGAGCCCTGGTTCTGTGTTGCCCGGTACAAGGCTGGCGCCGTTCCAGGGCTTGTGATCCTCGCAGAGCAAAACGCTTTGATTAGAGCAACACAAACGCTTTGATGCCAAAACCCCCCCGAGCTGCTGAGAACTTCGGCTTCTGTTCCAGTGAGCAGCTGTCACTCTGCCAGGCTGAGAGCCAACAGGCAGTGACATGCGGCAGTGCAGCCGCTGGAACGGGGCGTCATACAAGTGAAAGGCCCCTGCTTCAAAAACAGCTTCCTCTTGCCTCAGTGTTGATTCCAGACAAAACTTCGGACATTTGTTCGGAAGAGAGTGTTTCATAACACCTCTTTTTGGCTACATCTTGTGTGTGGGACTCCCCTCGCAGGGTGGTCGATGGGGTGGGAAACCTCCTGGGAAATGCAGACCAGGTTTCTGCTGGCTGCTTTCATAGAATCGCAGAATCATTTAGGTTGGTAAAGACCCTTAAGATCATCGAGTCCAACTATTACCCCACCCCTAGCACTACCTTGTGTCCCTGAGAACCTCATCTCTGCGTCTGTTCAGCCCCTCCAGGGATGGTGACTTCACCACTGCCCTGGGCAGCCTGTTCCAATGACCGACAGCCCTTTGGGGAAGAAATTGTTCCCCAGATCCAACCTCAACCTCCCCTGGGGCAACTTGAAGCCATTTCCTCAGACACAACTTGGGTGCAGTTGGTAGGACCTGGATTAACTGTGCAGTGCTTGGTGTCTCAAAAGTTTCCTCAGCTCAGGAGGTTCAAGTGATTTTGCTGTTCTATCCCTTGCTGCAGGAGGAGAAGGCCAAAGCCTACAAGAAGGAGAAGCAGAGAGAGAAGAAAAGGCGGGCAGAGGAAGATTTGACATTTGAAGAGGATGACGAAATGGCAGCCGTGATGGGTTTCTCGGGTTTTGGCTCAACCAAAAAGAATCACTGAGCAGCTCTGGACTCTCCTCTTTCTTCAAACAGATTGTTTTTACCCAGGGGACTCTGGATAACTCTTAACAGACTTGATTGAGGACTTGTATGTAAATCTCCCAGTAGAGGTTGGCTGGAGGAGTTGAAAAGCGATTCCATGCTCTACCTGCGCTGCAGAACAAGCTCCGCCTGTCATTAGCTTCCCTTCTCCTTCTGTGTCCTAGATCCGGCTGCTCCTCGCTGCTCCGTGGCCCTGCGCGCGCAGGGAACTGCTCTGCTGGGTACGTTTTTGTGTCAGTGAAGTGCAACAGTTCTGTACAGATGGCCTGGTTCAGGATTCGTCTGGTTGTTCCGGGCCCTAGTTTGTTCTAGTTATCAACAAAGCTGCGTGTTTGAGACGCAGGGAGTGATTCCGATGCTTTTTTTTGGATCGTGTAGGTGAGGGAAACGTGCCGCAGCGAGCGGTGCTGAGCGGTACAACCTGCATCGTTACAGCTTGTGCTGAGCAGAGCTGGTGGCCGCATGGAGTCGGGGTCGCTGAAACTTTCCTGTGTATTTTATCTGCAAGGGATCCTGCCCTGCTTTTCTCAGTGTTTTGTCCCATCACTTCGGTATCTTTAAGGCCAGGGAGAAATTCCTCCCTGCAACTGATCTAGGATAGAGTGAATGAAAGAAAGGTGTGTGCAATTTGCCAGAAATAAATGGTTCGTTTTAATGGGTCCTTTGGTGGGAGTTTGATTCTTTTGTTGTTTCCAGAGCTGCTGCTTCTCTCCAAGAAGAGCTGCTGGTGTCTGTCAGGCTGTGCGGTGGCCTTGTGGGGACCTCAATGGAGCAGAGGCAAGGCTTGTCACTCTCTCTCTCCGCTCAGCTCCCCTGTGCAGGCACTTGCCACCATTCCTGGCTTTTTAAAGGAATTCTGGCGATGGGTGTAAGAACATGGAGGGGAAGGAAGGACGGGACTGGGACCTGCGTTGCCATGAGCCCATCCAAGAGCAGGCTGGGCTGCGGTCCAGACTTTACCAGCCTCAGTATATTAAGGGTCATTTTTTTCCTGTCTGCTGGTATCAGCATCTTGTCACCTCTGCCCTCCCCTACATCCACTTCATTTCTACTTTTATTTACCTCATGCAAACCTTGTGTGACTCATTTCCCTCTACAGAGAAGATTTATATTTCGCGTGGCTGGGTTTTCATAGCTCGGTTTCACTCTCCTCTCTCTTTTTATGTATATTGATGAGGTCCTTGCTCTTGCCCTTCTCTGTACTCATACAAATCTTCCGACCCGGGGAAGGCTGCAGTGTGTTTCGCCTGCTCGTTCTAATACATCTAGAACAAATCCTGTAATGCTTTGCTGCTGTTTTAATTCCTTAATCTTAGACCGCTGACAGCTTCATTGCCTCGGGTCTTTCCGCTTCAATTCAGATTATAATCCCCGTTGAAGATGCTATTGAAATGATATAGAGCCAGTCAGAGACAACTGTCCTTGGAGGTTTGACCCTTTTAACTCGGCACTCCTTTGACTTCGGTGAGCGCTCTCTGAGCAGACGAGCCGGGAAGGCGACTTTCATTCCAGCCACGTACCTAGCGCTGTTCAGGCTGCAGCACGTGGCTCCGGCTGAATGGGAGAGAGGAGACGCTTGTGCCTTTGTGCCCTCCGGGGTGCGAGAGGGATGCTGCGGCGGTTTCATACGCATTAAAAGTTTAGGACGTTTCAGAGAAGATTTAGCAGCAGCCATTTTATCCCAGCCACCAGCTCCACAGGCAGCCAAACTCTCGCCGCAGCCTGAATTTGGTTTGTGGGGTAGGAGAGGACTCTCATTAACGAGATGCTTCTTTGGTAAAAACCCTGTCGTACCCACACTCCATCCCGAGGCCATCGGCGTCCTCTGGGCTACAGCCCCAGTGTCCCTGCGCCGCGGCCGCCTGGTCCCAGCGCCGGGGCTGCTCGAGCTGTGGGAGCGGGGCTCTTTGTCTCTGCGGCTTGCTGGGAGCACTGGGGTGTGCGGCAGCAGATACAAGCTCTCGCTGGATTCCCAGCAGCGGGAGCTGCCTCTAGCCAAGGATGAAAAGCTGGTTTCATGGGAGGAAATAATATTTAGAGAAGAGACAGATAACATTCCCTATGCCTGCTGGATTAACCCTTTGCTTCCCCCAACGTTCTCAGTGACTCTTCCTCAGCACTCGATGAGGATTGTGTTGGGTGTGCCTGTGGGGGTCAGGGTTTGGGGTTTAATTAGCGAGGGAAGGTTTTAATTAGGGAGGGAGGCTGCAGCTCAGCAGCTCTTCCTCCCTGTGACCCCTACCAGCAAAAAGGGCTGGGTGCTCTGTGCCGGCTGCGGGGCTGCATCCCCTTTCCCTGCAGCTCTTCCACAGGTTACAGCTGGGATCTGGTGGAGTAAAGAACATGTTTCTCATGGTTCCCACATCCAGGCTGAAGTGTCCTGCCTGGTCTCGCTGTGAAAATGTTTAGAGGTGCCTGGAGCCAGCACGGTGCTCGTTCTCGGTGCCTGGGCAGAGGGTGCAAGGCCCTGCCCTGGCCACAGAGCAGTTCCTCGCGCTGTGCGGCTGTGGGGACCCGCGGGGCGGATCTCCCGGTTCAGCAGACCTGCCTGCAGCCCAAGCAGGCTGGGCACTGCGCTCAGCTGAGCCGGACTGTTACAGCTCCATCCCGTTAAATATTGATGGTGTTGCTGGAGAAGCACTGGGGCGTCACTGCAGAGCCCAGGGGAAACACAAATCTGTTGTCCCCACCACGTCATCTTCCGTGGGCTCACCACGGGAGTGGGGACTGGCACTAAAGCACTGTGGAGGGGCTGAGCTCCACCGCCCACACTGAGAAGCTGCTTTTCCCCTTCAGAGGGGCCTGGGAAGCTGCTGTGCCCTCCCCTGCTGTCCCACCTTCCCGTCGCTCTCCTCAGGTCCTGCTGGGGACCAGAGCAGCAGCCACCAGGTCCAACCCAGGATTCTCACCAGCCCAGCAGAGTGACTGGGATCAGGGACCTTGCAGTGATTCTGGAGGTGTCCGAGCCTGGCCCCGAACATTATTCTGCTTTAGGCAGCTGAACCGTTACCTGCTTCAGGGACTTCATTAGCAAAAAGACTCAGCTTTTTAGCAATTCACACCAGTTTTACACCCGGCCCTCCCAAAGCAGAGGTTTAAGAGCTTGGCAGGAGCTCCAGTCCTCCCACTGCTCAGGCCATGAGCTACCGCTGCCGCAGTTAGGCAGCCGCTCTTGCCATTTGCCATCATGCAGCTCAACAACTTCCATGGGGAATATTGCCAGAAACCCCCTCCTGCTTCATTTTGACCCGGTACGGTGGTGCCAGGAGGTTGTGCCACCAAACCCGCTCTGCTGGGGCAGGCTGTGAGGCTCCTGGCTCTGCACCCAACCTCTGCTGCGGCACTATCCCACACAACCCTCGAGCCCCCAGCTCCATGGACACCCTGTTCACTGAGTGCCACCCCCCTCAGTCAGCGCTTGGCCCAGCCTGTAACCTGTCCTGCTTTCCTCATGGGGGGGACAAGATGTCCCTGGGGGAGAGCCTGATGTGTGCAAGAACAAAAGTGCAACCACTGGTTGGAGCTGATGTTTCCGCAGGAAGGAGCAGGAAGGGAGGAGACGCTGGGATAGGGGAAGGCAAGAGACTTATGGGGGTTCCCTGGGCTGGGGAGTGTTTGCTCCCCATCTGGAGCTTTGGCTGGGAAAATTGGACACCCATTTTTCAAAAAGGGCACAGCAGGGAGCAGGGGACACATACAGTGCAGCTGTGCTTGGCCTGGAGACCTCGGCAGGTTGGGCCACTGTCCACATGGCCCCTTCTCTGGGCTGAGCCAAGTCAAGCCACAAATGGGACCAAGAGGCAACAAACGGTGCCCTGGAGCGTTCCAAACTGGGAGGAAGGAATTGGCCTCAGTGGCTGCCCCCATTCCAGTTGGGTTTGGTGCCAGGTTGGGCTGGAGAGCTGTTGGAGGGCTGGGTGGTTCCTGCTGGGCTTGGTACGGGGCTCCTGAGCAAAGGGAAGATATTTCTTTGTCACAAGCAGAATAAAAAACCATCGTCATCCAGAGAACAAACAGCTCCAGGCTGGAGAGGGATCAGGGAGATGGGGAGGAGCGGGGGAGCGTGGGGACAAGGCTTCCGCAGGAGGTTTTTCGGGGACTTGTGATCTTGGAGCAGATTTCTGCTGCTGGCTGCGCACCAGTGGCACCAGTTCACCCGCTCACGGGTGCCTCCCCAGGGGGCCAGGGCCGCTGTGCCGCGGGCTGCGGGGATACGGTCCCTGCACGGGGAGCTCTGATCTGCCAGGCTCGGGAGCCCCGGGCGCTGCCGTGCCTTTGTTCCTCCTGCTCTTTCTTTTCCACCTTCGGATTTATTTTTTTCCCTCTGCTTCCAGCCTGCTGTGTGTGCAGCACTCCCCCTCCTTTCCACCCACAGCTCCTGTCTTGATTCTCCTTCCCCTCTACAAATAAGTGTTCCTTGGGCTTTTTCGCCTCCCTGCCCAGCTCCCCCCATCAGTGTTGTCTCCTTAAACTTATTCTTTTCACCCTCCCTCGCCCCCTCTCCCTATTTGCCCACAGCCCCTTCCCCTGCCCGCTCATCTCCCCTTCCCTCCAGCCGCTTGGGCTCCTGTTCGCTCACTCTCTGTCTCCCCTTCTCTTGACAGTTTGGGGGAAATCTGTCTGTGTCAACGCACAAATTCCATTATTTATTGGCGGAGCGGAGCGAGGTCCTACACTCGTCTGTAATTGTCTGCAGATCAAAGCGGCTGCTGATGGCAGCTTTGGCTCTCGCAGCAGAACACCACCCCCAGCTCCGCGCTCCCACCCTCCCACGGGAGTCGGGTGCACGTCGACACCCTCGATGACTGATCTCCCAGACAGAGAGGAAAGAAGTAGGGCTGGTGGGGGAGCAAACAGAGACCCGGAGGATCTGCAGAGCTCCCGGGAGCAAATTGGGGATGTTGGGGGTGTCTCAGGGGGCCACAGAGCCCCTGGCAGAGGCCAGGAGCGAGTGGGATGGTGGAGCTGGTCCCTGTCCTGGGAATGGGGCAGAGAAATGAAGTGAAGGGGGGACAGAGAAGCAGGGAACATCCCCATACCTGTCCAGGTCTGGAAGAACTGGACTTTCTTCTCCAGAAATGCATTCCCAGAGATCTGAGATGGCTCTGTAGAAGCAGATGACTAAAAACCAGAAATGGGGACAAAGGAGAATGTGTCTTTTTGTACCTTTCCCTCCTGAAACCACCAACCTAACCCAGGGATGTGGGACTTCAAAGTGAAATGCAGACACCTGTTTGTTGTTCAGGCATTGGTGCAAGGAGAAGTGTGTGGGGTGAGGACAAGGAAACATCCACCCCAACTCCTACCCCTTCACCTCCTCGCTGGGTTCCCAGCTCCAACATTTCCAGCTGCTATTTAGCACATTGAGAGGGGAGGAGAGGAGTAGAGATTTCAGGATCTAAGCACAGACCATGGAGTCCTGCCAAGGGAAGCTGTCATTGTCATGTTTGGGCTGTGTTGGAGTGATGGCCCCTTCCCTGGAGCCCTTTGGGACCTGACCAGATACTTCCTTGTGGCTTTAGGACCTTGTCATAGGAAAGAGCAGGTCAGATTTCTTGTGGGATCACCCACATGGAGGGGAAAGCTGCAGTGGTTTCTCTGCTCAAACCCCTCTTCCCAGGGCCAGTCTTCCCGTTTAATCAAGATACACTGGGGAAACTGGGCTTGATGAACCCACGTCTTCTGTTCCACATCAATCTGCAGGTGCCAAGAGACACAGACACCATCAGTAGTTCCAATAGCTCGATCCCAGTGAATGAAGCTGTCTGGCTCAAGCCACGCATCCCCACACCTTCAGATGTCAAGTTGTCCCCAGGTTTTCCTCCTTGTGACACCTCCCTGCTCCTGCCATCAAACCTCCTCCAGCTTCTTTTTGCACAGAGTTCAGGCAGTTTCACTTCTGCTTCTCCCTGTAAGATATTTTTCTAAGCCTTAAATCGTTTTTTTAATCTTCTTTCAAAACTTCAGATGCAGGCACTGGGCACAGTGTTCCAAGCTGAGTCAGCTGGTGCCTTGCAGAGGTGTTACCTGCTCTCTTCCCAAGCCTCTGCTCTTCATCCATGCAACCATCACAGCGTTGCCCACCCTTATTTTCCTGCTCACTGGCCCCCACTCCCTTCTCAGTCCTTCCCAGGGAGAGGAGACCTTCCCACAGGACATTTTAGGGAGGGTCTCTAAGAAGGTGCTGGGGGCACAATTGCCACTCTCAGGGCAAAGGTGACCTGGCCCTTCTTCTGATTTGGGTCCAAGTTCTCTTCCTTCAAGAGGAACAAGACACCAGCTGTGAGACCAGTTTCCTTTGCAGGCTTGGGCTTGTAAGAAAATCCCCACCTCTGAAGCAGGATAAGAGATATTGGTGTCCTGAGCTGCCAGTGAAGTTTGTGTCCTCCAAGAAGCCAAAACTCGCTCACCCAGAGCTGAGTGGGACTGACCCCCATGTCCAGAAAATGCTCAAAAGTAGGAAAAGGCTACAGCGGGTCCACACAGGGCTGGGCTTGTGTCTCAGCCTCTGTCTGTCCCAGCAGATGGGCTGGGGGATATGATGCTGTGTCACTGGTCAAGAGAATCCAGTTTACTCCACCAGTAGTGGCCCTTGAGTAGGTCACCTCAGCTACACCTTCTTCTCACCTAAAAAACACCTGAAACTTCAGGAAAACTTTACTGACACATCCTGGGCCTAAACACGCCTGGTGGGAAGGGTCTACCTGCACCGCTGCGGGGAATACGAGGGTGCTGAGCAACCCAGACACCTTGCAGGACAGAGCCCATGGACTAGGAATTCTGGTGGGAATGGAGTCCCAGCATCCTTCTTTGCCTCTTACCCCACCTCTGGGCAAGGCGTCTGTGAAAAGAAATGGCTCCCTGACAAACATGAGACCTGCGCTCTCCTGAAACTGAGGCTCTCTGGGCACCCTCGTCTTGGTGAGCACTTTGTCTCTGCTTGGCGTGGGTTGCTGCAGGTTGGGGCTTTCTGAAACCTGCAACAGTTTTGGTCAGTCAGGACCTCTGGAGATCCCTTGTGCATCCTTGCTCAGAGCCCAGCTGGGAGATGAGGTTACTCAGGAGGATCTCCAAGGACGGCAATTCCTGCCCCAGTCTGGTCCCTGTGCTTCTTTTTACCACCCTCATGGTGAAGATTTTTTCCCTAGTACTTAACAGGAATTTCCCATCTCCAGCTTGTGCCCGTAGCTTCTCCTCCTGTCCCTGTGCACCTCTGCAAGGAGACTGGGCATGTTTGATGTTTTGCATCCCAGCACCCAAGGGCAGGCAGGATGCCCCACCAGCCATGATAAACACACCGAGATGGCCACCATCCCCTTCAGGGCTCTGTTTTTTCCTCCCAAGGGAAGACAGAGAGCCAGAGCTTCAGAGGGGAAGGAACACGGATCAGGGCATCCCGCTGCACTGGCTTTGTGGCTTCAAAGCGAGAGCCCCCAGCGCCTGACCTTGCACAAGCCACTCGGGAGTGAGTTACCAGCCGCGGGACCAGCGCTGCTCCCATCTTCAACCAGGAGACCCCCCCTCCCACCCTGGCTCCCCTCTTGGCACTGCAGACTATAACTGTTCTCGCTTCGAGCAAGAAGGGAGCAGAGAACCCACATGCACGGCTGGGCAGATGGGCGCCTGCGGAGCTGGGGGAAGGGATGTGTGGTCTGGCAGGGACAGCTTTTCTTGCAGATGCTTCTGCTGCCCCAGAACACAGTGGGCAGGGAAACGGAGGGATGGTGGTGGCTGGGCAAGGGTTGGTGCCTGCAGGCAGCCGGGGGACAGTCCCCTGACCCTTTACGCTCTGTGTGGCTTTTCCAAGGCAGCTCAACCTGCGGCATCTCCTGCTGCCTCCCACCCTGATCTCTCTGGCTGCCCTGCCAAGGCACATCAGTGCTGACCTGTGACAACCAGCCGTCCACCCGCCTGTGCCAAGACATCTCAGAGTGAGGCCCCCCCTCCCCTTCTTATACCTTCCAGCATCTTCCAAAAACAAGCTTCTGGCTGCAGCCTGATTCCTTACCCCTAGAGAACACGGCTGGCAGCTGAATTATCCTCTGGGTGGCAAAGGGGTATTTAAAATCTACAGGACGTGAAGTGGGATGATAGCTGGGGTGCTGGACTGTCCCCATGCCATGTCCCCCATCCTGCTGTCCACCCTCCTCTGCTTTGCCCCACCGAAAGAGGCTCATTTTTGGATTCTGCATCCCTCTGCAGCACCTCCAGCCTGTGCTGTTTCCTTCAGGAAGGGTCTCCTGGGAACGAGCTTGTGTCCCCTTCTCAAGCCCCCCACTTTTGCCCTTGGTCCCCTGGAATCCTGGGAGCTGGAGGAAGGGGCAGGAGGGGACCCCAAGGTGCGGGGAGGTGAGGAAAAGGGACAGGATGGGGCTATGCCGGACCTCCCTTAGGGGAGGGAAGCGAGAGCGGGGGAGATGACAGATCGCCCCCCCGGGGAAGCGGCGATGGAGAGCTGCGGGGGGGGGCACATCGCCGAGCAGAACGGGAGAAGGGCAGACAGGACCGGGCTGGGGGTCCGAGGGGTGACGGATCCTGCCAGGAGCAGGTTGCACCCGGGGTGGGGAGAGAATGAATATTTTAATGTGAATCAAACAAAAGAGCGAGAGCAGCTCCGAGGATTTCCCGGAACGCACTTGGTCGGAGACGAGGAAGGAGTGGAGGGGAGAAATGAGACCCCCGAAAATCTCTGTGTCCAGTGTCCCCCCTCCCAAATCCTCCGGTGGCCTGAGCAGCCCTCGGGGGGCTCCGGGAGCAGCCGTGCCCCAGTCATCCCACCGCCGGGGTGCCGGCCCCGGGCAGGGCTGGGCCGTGATGAGGGGCGGGGAGGGGGGGACAGAGCGGGG
>VWYH01003559.1:0-23359 GCA_013399365.1 Pampusana beccarii | reverse complement strand
AGGGGGGGACAGAGCGGGGAAGGGCGGGGGGAGGATTGTGAGATGAGAAAGAAACAGATGGGGGCGGGGGGTGGCAACGACGACGCCGGGGTGGCCCTGGCGTGGGAGATGCTGCGGGGGCCAGTCCGGCCGTGATCGGCCGTTGCGGTGCAGCTTGGGCTTTACCCACCGGGAGCCGTCCCGGTTCCCCCCGCCGCCCGCCCCGCGCCGCTCCCTGACCGGCGGCCCCGCGACCGCGGCGCGTCCCGCCTGGGTCGCCTTGATCTTCCAGGGACCAAATCCCCTTTTCCCAGCCCGACAGACCCCTCCAGCCCCGCCGCCTCCTGCTTCCTCCGGTCTCCCGTCCCCCCTGGATCCTGCCTCCTACGCGGGCCCCCGTGGGGAGCGGGGGGGGGGGCGGTTGGGGCTGGCGGTTCCCATCCCACCGGGGACCGGGAGGCAGAGACAAAGACGGTGAAATATCACTGCACGGCTAAAGCCGCTCCGAGCCCCGCCGAGCCCTTAACTGGATCGTTAGGGGATTATCCGCGCCCTGAGCAGCCGCGGGGCAGAGGGGGCGGCCGCCCCGTCCCGTTACCGAGCGCCCCGGGGACGGCGCCGGTGGGAGGCGACGCGCGGAGCTGCCCGGGGGCGGCGGCGGCTGGAGACCGGTCTGCGGGGAGAACGGATCGGCCAGCGGAGAGACCGTGATCGGTACCGGGGCGGGGAGGGGGGATCGCAGGGGGCTCCGTCTGTCGCCCTCCGGGGGCTGCAGGGGACAAGCGGCTCGGTCCGCACCCGCCTCCCTCACCTTCTGCGGGGGGCGGAAAGTTTGTGCCTGCGGGGAGAGCCGCTGGGCTGGGGGGTGGTGGGGACAGGTCCTCGGCTCTGCGGGGGGATCGTGCCCAGAGAGCCCGAGGGGCTGACACTGGGGTGCCCGAAGGGAGACTGGGATTAGGGGCGCGGGGCTGCGGGCAGGCGGGGTGCCGGGGGTGGGAGCAGGCGGGGAAGAGGCGGGGGGGGGGTCTCTGTGGCTCCGCACGGATGGGCTCAGCTTTATCCAGGGCTGTAATCCCCCCTGCTCCGGTAATTAAAAACTCCGCATTACAAGGAAAACGGTGTGCAGGGAAATGTAATCAAGTCTGGAGGGGCTTAACCATCTGGTAAAGGTTAGGACCGGCACGGCGGGGGACGCGGCCGGGGGATTTGGCAGCCGCCGCGATCTAGGCTCCTTTTAATCTACCGCGGGGACCAGCACAGCATCTGCGGGGTAACACCGGTGCCCCGGGCAGCGATCGGTCTCTCTGGAGCTCCCACCGCCCTTAACGGGACCTCCCCAGGGCAAGCTCCCTCCCCAGGTGCGTCCGGCACCGGTAGACCGATCCTGGTGTGACCCCGGGGCCCGGATCGCATCCCCTCCCCGGGGCCAGCAGGGAAAGGGTTAAGTGGCCGCCTCTGGCCGGGGCTCGGCCCCCAGCTCCGGGCAGGACCCTCCCCCGCCGCCCCCGCCAGCCCGAAACTCGTTGGAAGTGCAAGGACGCGCATAGGCGAGGGGGGACGCGGCGGCGCGGGTGGGTCCCCACGTCCCCGGGGGGTCTGCGGGGCCATGGGGGCCAGGGCAGGGGCCGGGCGGGGGCAGCTCTTCCTCCGCTCCCTCCTCTTCCTCCTGCTGGCCGGGCCCCCGGCACCGCGCCCGGCGGGCGGGCAGCTGCGCTACGCGGTGCCGGAGGAGCTGGAGCACGGAGCCTTCGTGGCCAACCTGGGCGAGGACCTGGGGCTGGACGTGTCCAGCTTGTCGGCGCGGCGGTTCCGCATCGTGTCCAGGGCCGGGGCCAGGCAGCACCTGGAGGTGAACCTGGAGAATGGGATCCTCTTTGTGAACGAGCGCATTGACCGGGAGGAGGTGTGCGAGGCCGGGGGGACCTGCCTGCTCCACCTGCAGCTCCTCATCGAGAGCCCGCTGGAACTCTACCGCGTCGAGGTGGAGGTGCTGGACATCAATGATCACGCGCCCACCTTCCCCTGGCAAGAGTATGTGCTGGAGGTGGCTGAGTCCGCTGTGCTTGGTGCCCGCTTCCCGCTGGAGAGTGCCCAGGATCCCGACGTGGGCACCAACTCAGTGCACACCTACCGGCTCAGCTCCAACGGGTTCTTTTCGCTCGAGGTGCAGACACGCAGCGACGCCAGCAAGTTTGCAGAGCTGGTGCTGGAGCGTGCCCTCGACCGCGAGCAGCAACGTGTGCACCGGCTGCTGCTCACCGCTCTTGATGGTGGCGTCCCCGAGCGCTCAGGCACAGCTCACATCCTTGTCACAGTGCTGGATGCAAATGACAACGTGCCTGCCTTCGACCAGCCCTCGTACGGCGTGAGCCTTCCTGAGGATGCCCCCGCCGGCACCCTGGTCATCCAGCTCAATGCCACTGACCCAGATGAGGGCACCAACGGGGAGATCGAGTACTCCTTCAGTGGGCACGCACCACCGCGCGTCCGGGAGCTCTTCCATGTGGAGCCCCGCAGTGGGCAGGTGCTGCTGAAGGGCCCTCTGGATTACGAACGGGCAAGCGTCCACGAGCTCTACGTGCAAGCCAAGGACCGTGGACCCTCGGCTGTGGCCGTGCACTGCCGGGTGCTTGTGCACCTCCTCGATGTGAATGACAACGCGCCAGAGGTGACCCTCACCTCTGTGTCCACACCCGTGCTGGAGGATGCCCCACCAGGCACTGTCATTGCTGTCATCAGTGTTCTGGACCGGGACTCTGGGGACAACGGGCGTGTGAGCTGCGAGGTTGGCCCTGACGTGCCCTTTGAGCTCCGCTCCTCCTTCCGCAACTACTACACCCTGGTGACCACACAGGCGCTGGACCGGGAGGTTGTGCCTGAGTACAACGTAAGCATCACAGCACGGGACATGGGCTCCCCTGCCCTTCTGACCCGCAGTACCCTCACCGTCCCGGTGTCCGACGTGAATGACAATGCCCCACGCTTCCTCCAGCCCTCCTACAGTGTCTATGTGATGGAGAACAACGCACCAGGTGCCTCCATCTGCTCTGTCAGCGCATTGGACCCCGACTGCCAACAGAATGCCTACCTGTCCTACTCCATTGCCGATGGGCATATCCATGGTATGCCTGTGGGCACCTACGTGTCTATCAACTCAGACAGCGGGCACATGTATGCCCTGCGCTCCCTCGATTATGAGCAGATCCGCAACTTCCAGATCCAGGTGCAAGCACAGGACGCGGGTTTCCCTCCACTCAGCGCCAATGTCACGGTCCACATCTTTGTGCTGGACCAAAATGACAACGCTCCAGTTATCGTTTCCCCCTTGCCACGCAATGGCTCCGTGGCCACTGAGCTGGTGCCACGATCTGCCGGGCCTGGCTACCTTGTGGGCACGGTGTCAGCGGTGGATGCGGACGCGGGGCTGAACTCGCGCCTCTCCTACCAGCTTCTCCAGGCCACTGACTTCACCCTCTTCAGCCTGGCACCAGACACAGGCGAGCTGCGCACCCTCCGCTCCTTCCTGGAGCAGGATGCAACTCGGCAGCGGCTGGTGGTGCAGGTGCGGGACGGGGGGCAGCCGGCGCTCTCAGCTACTGTGTCCCTCCTGCTTTCAGTGGTGGAGACCATGCCTCAGACTCTCTCTGACTTTAGCGAGTTCAGCCTCCCTCCAGAGACCTCCTCATCCTCCCCACTCACCCTCTACCTTCTTGTCTCCTTGGGCTCCATCTCCTTCACCTTCCTACTCGCCATCCTCATCCTCACGGCCATTCGGTGCCATGGAGAGCGGCACTCTCGCCAAAGTGATGGCTGCTCACCGCCCTGCTGCCACTGCTGCCCCGGGTCCAGACTCTCCCCTGATGGCCTGAAGACGTCCAACCTGACAGCGCAGCCCCCCGCAGGGACCACAGCCACCACCCGCCTCGACGTGCCCGGGGGTGGCCCCCCAGGCTACTGCTACAAAGTCTGCTTGGGTCCTGAATCTGCCCAAAGCGACTTCATGTTCCTCAAACCCTGCAGCCCCCCCCGGAACAATGAGAAGGACCCAGGGAAGTGGTCCCAGGCAGGCCAGCATCTCCAGGTCTCCAAGCAGGTAATGCTATGCCCAGCGGTGCTCATTGGTGCTCCACGGGTCCCCCCAGTCCCCTCCCTCAGCCTCTACCCTGAGAGCAACCAGGCACGGCTTTTCACAGAGAATAACCATCGCTTTTGATCAATGCAGGAATTAGGAGCAGTCAGGCAGCGGGAAACTCTCCACTGAGCTTCCTGATGGGTCTAATTATCAGGGGAGCAGCAGGCTTGGCTGAGGCAAGAGGAAACCCCTTCCAGATGCTTTTTGCACCCATTAGAGGGAACGGAGATGCTCTGGTGCCCCAGAGGGGTGGGGTGGTGGAGGTGGCATTTCCTTCGTGTGGGTGAGCAATTGACGCTGAGACAGCCTGAGAGTCGCTGCTGCCCTGCTTCCCCACTGCCAGTGGGGCTCTGCAGTGTCCTGCTGCTGCAGCGTGGCTGATCCTGGCCCCACCGTCACCTCTCGTGTCCCCAGTCCTGGCACCCAGGCCTGGCCACTGTATCGCACCAGGCTGTGCTGGCAGGGAGGGAGTGGGGTCTCCAGGGTGGGATTTTGATGTCAACATTTGTTAGGTATTGAAATGAGGAATGTCTGATTTTCCCAATGAAAGACTCTTTCCGAAACGCGATTACAAGGATGGAGAGTGATGAGGCGTCTAATCCACTTACATTTGACTTTTAATAAAACAAACAGCCCTTCCAAGGAGAGCCCAGGACTCGCTGCCAAGAGGTTCTCCCCGCACGTCTCCTTGCACCGCTGGACTTGCTTCCCTAATACGTTAATGGGATTTTCCCCTACTTGTTTGCAACCCCCCCAGGATGTTGGGTATGGAGCCAATTTCCACACCTCTCACACTTTGTTGCCTGAGACTTGGTCTAAGTTACCACAGCATCCACAAAAAAAGGGTCTGGAAGGGAACAGGCTGGTTCAACACTGCCTCAGTTTCCCTAAAAAGGGAATGTGCTGCTTGTTTCTTCACAAAGGAAGAGATAGAGTTCTTCATCCCTGGCTACTAAACCTGTTGCTGGCAGGGCAGGGCTGGGCTGATTAACAGAGGGTCACAGGGCTGATTGATTAACAGAGGGTCCCAATAACCATTGCCCTTCCCTCTGTTTTGCAGATCAAGCAGCCCAACACCGACTGGCTGCCCCCCAGCACACAGCGACCTGCCCTGAAGAGGTACCAAAGCCAGCACTGTGGGACCAGAGGGAGCGGGTGGAAGGGGGATGTGGAGGTTGTCTCCAACGCAGCTTTGAACTGGTCTCTTCTCTTTAGCTCCCAGAGCCTGGAGGACGTGGGGGAAATCCGCAGAGCCCTCCAGAAGGAGCATGAGAGGCTGTGCACACTGGTGACCCCAGTCTCTGGTTCGTATTGGGGCGTTTGGGCTGAGAAGACGTGGTTGTCACTTGGGTGATGGGGTTTTGTGGCATGGAAGGGATAGTGGCAGAAGGGAGGGATCCAGAGGGAAGGATGGTGACACATGGATGTCACTGTCCCACTGAGCCGTGGATGTGACCTCCTCTGAGCCAGTCTCATGCTCATCTTTCCTCCAGAGTTCCAGAAGGCTTCAGCGGGCACCAACAGCATCTGGACACCCCAGTACAGCTCATTGTACCCGGGGCACATCCCAGCTCTGGATTATCAGCACAACGTCTACATCCCTGGCACCCCCACACTGCTTTCCAGCAAAGATGGGCCCCTCTTCATGGGCCGGGAGAACAAGAACAGCTTCTCCACGTTTGGCAAGAGGAAGAAGATGACAACTTACTGTGACATGCATGACAGTGTGGTTATCAACAATGACCTGAAATAGAGACCAGCGCTGGGCCTGGGTGGCTCTGCTTAAGGCCCTGGGAATCACTTGCATGATTTCGGCTGCCCCATGTATGGGCCACTCTGGACTTTGTGAGGCTGCTGAGATAGGCCATGGGGAAAGGATTGAAGGACCAAGAGACTGAGAAGCGATAGGGATGGGCAGGAGGAGGGGGCACAGGGCATTTCTCCCATCTTATCCTGCAAACCTGTGTTGGCAGCAGGTGCTGTTGGGGGTCCATGTAACCAGATTTAAGCAAATCTTCCTTGAGTTTACCCATTCTCATCTCCTCTTAGGGACTGCCCATCTCTGTAAACATTGTCACTTTTTTCGTCTTGTCTGGCTGTGTGAATGTACTGAGCTGCATGCCTGTATTTCTGTCCCAGTAGGCATGGAAAATGTACGTAGACCAAGCCTGGTTCAGTCAACCTGACCCTACATACTGGGACAGTGACTGTTGCTCTGTCCCTGAGATCCAGCAGGATGTGTTGCGTGTTCAGAGCAACCATTTGTGTCTGGCTTTTCTGGGACACAAGTGAAAAAACAGCCATTATGGGTTCTTCCCTTCAGGCCCTGACCCGACACATGCAGAACTGGAGACCAGAAGTCCAGGACACAGCCCAGCTTTGCTCTGGGAGCAGCTTGGGCTGGAGCAAACAGACTGTACGGTCAGAAGTGCCAGTAGCTTAAGCAGCTGAGATGCACAAGGTGAGGCCCTGCTGGGTAATTCTCTAGCCCAAGCCAACATAACCTGAAATAAAGTTTCCAGCCATCAGAAGAACCCAAACACAGGTGATACTGCTCTTCTCTCACCCCTTGCCTGCCCCTGATCTCTGTTTTTGCCAAGTCCTGGCTGCCTGTGGGAAACCCTGCACCAGGGTCCTGCCAGCATAGGACAGACATCTCCCACTGCACTCTGTTTCTCTTGGAGGACTTTTAGCTGGCTGGCAGGAGCTCTCAAGGGCAGAACTCCAGCCCTAGAACAGTCTGCCCCCCAGCCTGCTCACCCTACACCTTGTCTACTCAGTCTGGCTGCCAGTATTGCCAATCGCTCCTGTCACGGGACAGCTCATTTCCAACCCATCTGTGCAGAACGTGACAGCTCTCTCTAAACCGAGTTTGTTTCACAGTGTCTGATTTGTACCAATAAATTGTATTTTAATAGCTCACCCTGGCTCCTGGCTGTCCCTGAGCTCCACACGACAGCAGGAATCACTGCTTGTCTCTCAGAGCAGGGCTCTCAGCTCCAACAGGCACCTGTGTCCTGGCCTCCTGAGTTGCTGGAGCAGCCCAGGAGAGCTCATTTTATTCACTTTGCCTGGATGCTGGGGGCTCAAGATTGCCTTCCCTCCCACCCTGGACTCGGGAGCACTTCGGGCTCATGGCCAGGAGGCCCTGTGTGTTGGAGATGTCACACAGCTCCTTGCTCCACGCTCCAGCTCGGGCAGAGACTCCACACACAGTTGCACCAGGGTGTGGGCACAAAGGGTTTTGAGCTGCTGAGGAGAAGGACTGGATCTGGCAGTAATGGATTATTGTTGTTATTGTGCATTGCTTTCTGTGGGCCATTTAAGCTTCCCCCTAGATATTCACCACCCAAGAGCTTGACTCGGGAGTCACAGAGATAACCTGGATGTGTGCCAGAGACCAACTGCCTGTATCTGCTGGTGGGATGACTCTTGATGTGGCAAGTGTTTCAGCTTTGGATGAAGTCCTGAGATGATCATGTTGTAGTTGTCCTTCTTTCACCCCTTGATTACTCAGTGACTGGCTTGGGGAGGCTGCAATGCAGCTTTCGGGATTAACCCAGAAAAGTCCTTGTCTACAAGTGGGTAACAGGCTTTTTAGCAGAAGCGTGGGGCAGGGAACAATCAAAGGGGCGCAGGAGACTCAGGGACCCAGGAGGACTGTGCTTTGGACATGAAAGGGACCTGGATGCTTCTGGTGACTTCAGCCCCAGCTCACACCTGCCTGCCTGTCAGTAGATGA
Source organism: Pampusana beccarii (assembly GCA_013399365.1). Lineage (NCBI taxonomy): Eukaryota > Metazoa > Chordata > Aves > Columbiformes > Columbidae > Pampusana > Pampusana beccarii. Next base: position 15,506 of record VWYH01003559.1, on the reverse strand, counting down.
AATATTCCCTGTCCCAATTAGATGGTAGGATGAAGGATTTTATGCTGAGAGTACATTCTTCAATGGTTTCTGCAGAGTGTTAACGGTAAAAAAAGAACCCCAAACAGTAACTGCCCGAGACTCTTGTATAGCATTAGCCTGTTTCACTGCTTCAAAACAAGAAGTGAATTACATAAAGTGATACAATAAAATTAATATGAGCTTCAAGAAGTAATAAAAGCATCAAAAGTACCTGACTCCCCATGGAGGCAGCAAGCATCTCCCTCTCCTGGGTTAGCTCTCCCAATATCTTCCCTGCTATTTTCAGGTGATGCTGGCCAGGCATTAGGGGAGGACTGCAGCCCTCACCAGTGAGGCCGGAGGGGCTCAGCCCCAGCCCCCTGCAGCAAGGCCAAGCTATTAGTTTTGTTTCAGTTCACACAGCAAAATACCCAGCGCACCTACTCACAGTATTCAGGATCTAAATAAATGTGTGGAGCTGAAACTTTGTTTCAGATTCCCAGTTGTTGCTTCCCAAAGGGAGATCTCAAAATCGAACCTGAAACACATGGGCATTTGAAATTAATAATTAGTATCCCTGTCATGGGGTTGAGCAACCAAGCGGCCAGCTATTGCCACCTCTGAGTGTGTCACTCTCCAGTGTACTCCGTTGGCATTTTTGAACCCCTACCATTAAGGCTCAACCAACCCTCAGTAAATTGCCTCCCTCTCCATTACTCCTGGCCATGCTCAGCCCAGGAGATGAGATAAAGACATACATCCTCCTTGCGCCTCCTGCGCCTCCTGTGATCCCCAGGTCTGCATGTTCAAGTCAGGCCTCATCCAAAAGGGACTTGGGTGTGAACACAGCACCCAGCCCAGGCCCCAGCATCCCGTGTTCCCTGAGGATCTCCTTTCGCCTAGTTTGAAGGAAGTCTTCCACTGGCAGGAACTCAGTTTCAATCTCTCTTCTCAATCAATTGATCAATTAATAGGACAATAAAAAGGGGCTTGTTTTAGGCGAGGTGACACTTACTCAAACCCACTCAACCACACTACTGTCCCTCCTTCAAAGAGCATGCTTGGTCAGAATCGTCCCTCTAATAGATGAGTTCTCATTTGAAGATCTCCCACGGGAACAAGGTGTCATTAAAAATTCAAGGTCTTTGCCCTACAACCGGTTATTTTTACAGCTCTTTCTGTGCTTACGCTCCTGCACAGTTCATGAGCATTAGCTGGTTTCTGTATTCTGGTAATGCACTGGGCATGAGAACCACTTCGGAGACATACTCGGCAGAATGCTCTCTATATACTCCTCTCATACGTTCAGAGATCTAGAGGCAAATCTGGCTTTCAGGGACCTGCCAGTCAGCTTGAGATTTGCTTCTACAACAGCAGGAAAGCTGCCATGTGGTGCAGTTGGCTGCAAAATGCCGCAGGCCATGCTAGGCAGGCACACAGCGCTTCTGGGCACCAGCGCAAATAGAGAAGGTTTTTGTGCTCTCACTATTGCTGAATAGACTCTTTGGATGGAAACATTACTTATATCTCTGTAATGATTTGAAAGCATATATCAGAGAGACAAAATGAATCCAGAGGTAGAAAGAAAAGAGGGCAGAGAGAAAGGACCTGGAGGGGCTGGTGCTCAGCTCTACTCAGGTCTGCTGTGTGTGGAGTCAAGCAACGGCCGGCGAAATGCAGGAACCCTCAGCAGGGACATGGCAGCCTGCCTGCAGCCAGGCTGGGCTGGATACAGCCATGAACACAGGTGGTCTCAGCTCCCCAGAGGGATCTGGATCAGCAGGACAGAGCTACAGCCCATGGGGACCAGCGGGAATCTGCGTGTTGACTTTGCAGGGTTCTGGATTCAGCCCAAAGTCTGTGGCACCCAGTGGTTAATTAGCAGTGAAGTTTGTGGCACTCAGTGGCTAATTACAGTCTCCAAAGTTGCTAGGACTTTATTTTCTTCTCTTCTCTCTTGAAGATGATGCTGGAATGAACACACCTTAATAGAGCTGGGACTGGGTCAAGGTCCATCCTGCCTTCTTTTCAAACTGCCTCAGTGTCTTAAATATCTCCCTGGATGCACCCTACAGAAAAGCCTGTTGTTCTTGGCTGGATCCCCTCCTCCTGCTTCCTTTTGACCTCAGGAGATGTTTTGCAGAAGTAAATTTCCTTTAGCTTTTGTCATAATACTTTTGCCTCTGCCACACTGAAAAATGGTCTGCATGATTGTCACGTGCTGATCTTCTCTGTTCCTTTGCACCTTTTGTTTGGTGTTTTTTTTTTACTGCTCTGAAAACATCAGTTGCCGACTCCTCTGCAGAGATCAGATGAAGAAAAAGGCCTGGGCTAAGTGAGGCTTTTGCCTCCCCAATTTGCCTATAATGTGTTTTCAATCTAAGTGGTGGAAATGTCACTGACTCTGTTTGCAGCATTCACTCAAGCGGAATTAATGCTTCTTGTTAGTGATAATATGACTTAATCAGCTAAATTATTGTGAGACGTAAGTAGACACCTTTGTGTATTGAATAACTTATGACATACTGGACCAAAAAGCACAAATGAAGGCTTTGAAAATAAATTAAATATGACCTCTAGTGCAGTCTGCACTTTAACTAATGATTCATCTCCCATGAAATTCAATGATTTACAAATCTTATGTTTGAATAAATGATACACTTTTGCATGTTTTAAACAATAGCAGAGACTTTTATTTCAGCATTTGGAATTCAAAGTGTTTCTCCAATACCAAGAATGCAGGGCAAACAAGTTCATGTTAAACGGATTGAAAAATAAAACATTTGTGCAGTCAGCCATCAGAAATACATCCAGAGGATCTGCAGGCATTTGTGATGAGATATTTATTTTAATTCATTGCTAGGAATATCTGCAACAACAGGTGAAAAAATGCAGCAGAAGAAATTAAGAGTGCGTGAAGATTCCCAGAAGGGTCACTAAATCTTCACATCAAATCCATTCATTTCAATAATATTTACAACAGAAACTATCATTAAATAGCTCCAGAAATGTCTTATACATTTTGCCTGCACAGAAAAGAAATCATACAAAGGAAAGAGAAGCACAAAAACCAACTATCAATCAAGAAAATCATCACGAACATTAGTAGGATTTCTGATAAGCAAAGAGACACAGACTCTGTGATAGCAGGCTGCATGTGAAATAGAAAAATTGGGGTTAAATTGCTATGTGAACCCAAAGAAAAGATGAGCTGTCTGAATTTGTTTAGTTCTATTGCAATGAGTCACCGAATTTCTATATCCAAATCTTTCCCTAAAAAGCACTGGAGGCCATCGTGGTGCAAACAATAACACAGATCTCTACACAGGGACTTTTTCAGCCCAAGTCTATCTGAAATTCAGAGGTTAGTTGAGACTCTAGGATCACAGGGAAGCCTGGCTTGTTCCATGTGTCTCCTCTCAAGTCCATGTCCATACTTCTTGGTGTTTTAACTAAGGGAAAGTTTTTTTCATATTGCCTAGGGTGAGGGCTGAGAGCTCTAGGTTTAATTTTTCTCTCAAAGAGTTGCTGCTCTTTTTCGACAAGTTTATCACAGCTTTTGCTCTGCAGTTGTTCCATCTCTATTGATTAAATCTCCAAAGCTTCCCTGAGTATGGATGAAACATATCAACTCAGGTATCCAAATGTAAGGAATTTTAGCTGGGGCTGAATCCTACCTGCAGGATCCCGCTTGTCCCCAGTCTCCTTCTTGATCTTCCTTAAATATAATATACCAGAAGTGGAAATAAAGCCCCACATACTCAGCACCTGTCTGTCAGTGACATTTTATCAGATACTGGAGGAACAGAATTACTGTTTGCTTTGAGTCTCCCCTAGAACACCCAACCTCAGGAATGTAATCCTGAAATCAGGTCCTAAAACTAAAGCTTAATTTTTCTCTCGTGGGGAAATGCAATGTTATAGTCAGCATGCTTACCTAGACCATCTTTTCCTCCTCTTAGTTTCCCTCTGCAAAATAGTCTGATAGTTGCCCCAGTATGTAAGGAGATCTCGTGTTTGTGTCTACTGAGCTGTCTTGTGTGCAGTGTTGTGGTGTCTGAAAGCCAGGGTGGTTCTATGTGGGGTATCATATCTGACCAGCAAGACACTTCCAGTCTTGCAAGGAAGGAGTTAGAAGACAATTTTTCTTCCTCCTATCTTGGAGACCAGCAGGCGCAAGTTACAGACTTTGTTTTCATGTTATATCTTCTTTAAAAGACAAAAAATAAACTAAAAACTTGGATCTGAGCTGCAGGGACAAATCACAGCACAAAGCTGGGAACACGATGGGGACCCTTGTGTCTTCCCCCAAGCCCTTCTGTCTAGTAAAGCACTGTCTATTTGCTGAAGGGATGAGGAGGGAAGACCACTCTGGGAGCCACTTGTGAAAAGATTGATTCTGTTGGCATGGAGAATTTCCTTTGCAAAGGACCTCTATGGAGATGGAGGGGGGAAAGGGGATGGAGTGGGAAATGAACCTAGCAAAAAATCACAGAAGTTTTTTACTGCCTTCAGGTGCAATTCAAGTGAAAAGAGGGGGCAGAAAAAGAAGGAAGAAAAATGGAACAGCCTTTTCTCTGCATAGATTGCATTGCTTGAGAAGCTTTGAATCTTGCAAGGCATAACAGTTGTCTGCTCAGAGGTTCCTTCCCCAGAGACTTTGCCTGGGATAGTTTCATCCATTTATCCCTGACTCCTGGCATCTGCATAACATGCTCACAGAGAGAGTTATTAGTTTAATTTTCTTGTGAATTACAACAGGGGCAGAGAGAATTAGAAAAGACTTTTTTTTTTTTTATTATCATTGCTTTTTGTTTTCCAGTTGAGAGATTGTAAATGAGGCTATTCATCCTGCTAACATCAGTAGGGACCCAAACCCAAGCCTTTCTGGGGTAATTGGTTTCTGATGAGCAATCACTTGTAAAACCAATAGCAAAGGCAAGAAGTGAAATATAAATTCCCCCTTTACATGCTGAGCTTTTCATTAGGATTGTGTGCCTGGTTTCTTTCTGGGGTTCATTGGAAAAGTCAAGAAGTGGTAAACAAGGCAGTGGGCTAAGTCTGACAAGGAGTTTGTATTAGCAAAAAATCAGGAGAACAGTATTGCCGATGTCCTTGGGAAGAGAGAAAGGAGCTGAAGAACCCCTCCAGTTGCAGCTTTCTACTGAGCCCTTTGGCCAAACTAGGGCCTTGAGCAGGAACCAGAGACAGCAGATCTCATAAACATGTTTCCATGTGGGGCGGGCCTGGCTGTGCTTCTGCACAAAAGAGACCAAAACGTTGAAGAAGGCAAAAAAAGCTTAGTGACCAGGGACAGGTGTCCATGCGGCAAGTCTAACCAGGGTGGCTGATGGATATCTGCAGTCCCTGGTATCCTGTAGTTTGCAAAATATAGTGGACCTTGTTATCTGGAATTGTTATAAGGGCTGAGACTGAGAGTATTTTTTTTTCCCCAGTTCCTAAGGAGGAGGCTGCTATTCTGTGCTAGCTTTTGTTTTCCTGATGAACATCATGGTGCTTTAGGCTTGATTTTTTTATTTATTTTGGTGGGAAATTAAGTATCAATCTAGATGCAGCTTGCGATGCTTTCTAGGTTGGGGTTGCGGTGCTGTCATTCATTGGCTTAACTGGATTTCTTGCTGCTTTATGGGTTTTTTTCAGCAAAATCTTTTGGCACACATACAGCTGGCTGTTAAAGATTAGTAGAGAACAGCAGGCTTGACAAAGACAGAGAACATTTTTAAGCTCATGTACACAGAAAGACCTCCAAAACAACAATGATGCAGACATATCTCTAACAAAACGAACCAAGTCAAACTCTTCAAACAAATCCACTTTTTCTGCTTCCAAATGCTGAAAGCTGATCCCAAGGAAACCAACACACAGAGTAAAATGATTGATTAAACTCAGTCCTGGGCAACCCACTTTGAGCAGAGGGGAGTGGACTAGATGTTGTCCAGAGATCTCTTCCAAACACAACCACTCTGTGATTCTGAGATCACAGCCTTTTCCTTAACCCAAAATAGATGGATGTCACTGTTGCCACTGCAATAAAAGAGGCAATTCTGACATTTCCATGTTTGCATCACATTTGCTTACACATTATTGCCCAATGCAATATTCTGCATAGCTGTCAAGAAAACTGGTTTGTTTCTCTCGTTTAGAGTCAAGCTGTCCAGGAGAAGGCTAAGAGGAGATCTTAGTTATGCTTATAAATACTTTAGGGGTGAGCGTAAAGAGGATGGACCAGACTCTGTTCAGTGGTGCCCAGCGACAGGGTGATGGGCAACATGCACAGACTAAAACACAGGAGGTTCCATCTGAATATGAGGAAAAACTTCTTTACTCCGAGACTGCCAGAGCCTGGACCAGGCTGCCCAGAGCGGGTGTGGAGTGTCCTCTGGAGACATTCAAACCCACCTGGGCGCAACCCTGTGCACTCTGCTCTGGTGACCCTGCGTTAGCAGGGCGGGTGGACTGGATGATCTCCAGAGGACACTTCAACCCCAACAATTTTGTGAGTCTGTGATTCTGAGCCTCACAAAGCCTGGACATACCCTGCTCTAACCATGCCTTGCTACCCGTTGCACACCAGCCAGGCTCTGCTGTCTGCCCCGGCTTTTTGGCTTCCCACCTCAAACATCAGGCAACCCTGTAATTTTGGTACTGCTTGAATAGAAGCAAGTGTTTTTTCCATGACAATGCCCAGAATAATTCACCTAAGCTTAAAGATTGGAAGTTTGGAGAATATAAGGCATTGAGAAGAGGTTTTAGCTAAAACTGTGGTGTGACCTAGGAGAGGTGGAAGAGAACCAGCTGGTCCCTGCAAGTTTTCCAAACTGCCCAAGCCTCTGGAATCACTGATGATAATTCAAACCCTTTCTGCCTGCAATGTGGGCAGAGGTTTGTACCAGATTTGTACCTTAGAGAAAACTTGTGTGAGAGGAGCACTATGCCTCACTGTCAAACTGGACCAGGACAATCCCCAGGGCCTGACCTTGCACCCTCATCGCTGCTGGTACCTGTTTAGAAATCTGTGCTGGCAGAAGCAGAATCTGAAGCATTTTTTCCTACTTTGAATGGGAACCCCCTGAGTCCTGGTTCCCCATCTCTTTCTCTCTTCCCTAACATTTCCGTATGCTCTTGCTCTGGGGAGAGCTGAAGTTCCCCAGTGAGTTCTCTTTTTTATAAGATATATGCTGGCTGATCATCACAGCACACTTCCATGTTATCTTGATTGGGACGTCTGTCCTCCAAGTGATAAAGAGTATGGCTGATCCTTTCAAAGAAATCGTGATGGGGTAAAAAAAAAAATAAAAAAAAAAAGAAAAGAAAAGAGAAATGCAGGAATTGAATCCTTCTACCTTTTCTAGAAAATATTTTTGTTCTNTTTTCTTCGGTCTTTTTTTTTTTTCCACAAGGTTCTACTTTGCAACTCTTGTTATTTTGGATATTCTTCATATTTCTCCTTTCTCAGGTTCAGCAATGAGGAAGTTTGGACTGAAAACTTAGCAAAACATCTAACAGATCACATAATTGTATGTTCCTTTAAAATGTGTAGGTTATTTTAAAAAGATTTACTCCTTGTGGTGGCAGTTTATCAGCGGCACAATGCGGTGAGTGATTGAAAAGCATTTATCAAGCTAGAAAATATTTTTGTTCCTGGTTTTGCTTGTTCTCTGCCTTATTCTGTTGCCTGGCCTAGGAAACTCATTGAGGATGTGTGTATTTGGGAAGTCCGTGAAAGAAAAAATGAGACACTTTTCAGGACCTGCACAGCTGGTGTGCAGCAAAGGAAAGTGAAAGAAAAAATTATGGTGGGAGACTTGTTTAATTTAACAGCCTGTGAGAATTTCTGCCATGGGATAATATTTGTAGTTGTTGTTACAAAAAGAAGGAAGAAAGATGGGCAGAACATAGAAAACCAGACAAAATAGCCTCTATCTGACCAGGAACCCTGTACCAGTGTGGGAATTTCCCTCCATTCCCGTTCTGGGGGACATTTCACGGAATCTGTGGTATTCAAGGAACGTACAGATAGGAAAGAAAATTGCTATTTAAGCAGGGTCTAAGGTATTATATGGGTTCCACCTGAAACTGCAAAAAGCTCAGTCTCTGGTAGCCCACAACCCCCCTTCACATCGTGTTCACTGGCCGTTTTAACACAACATCCCCAGCTTTTACATCCTGATTCTCCTTTCCACAGCAAGCCTGGCTGGCATCATTTCATGAAGTTCTTCCCTACTGCTGTAGAGCAACGAAGAAGGAATTATTTTTGCCGCAACTGCATTATTCTCTCACTGTAATTACAGAGGCTGAAACGAAGAAAACTCACCCCTGCACTAAATCTGTTGGGCATGGGGAGAGTGGTGAAGGCAAGCAAGTGGAATTATATTGCAAATGTCAGGAGCTATGAAAAATGTAACAGACTTTAATATTCTTCTGCTGTTATTCCTGAGAGTGTCTCTCACCTGCATTCACAGAAAGTGAAGTGCCTTTCACTGAACGCAGCTGCCACTGAGCAGAAAAGATTACCATGCTTCCTAGTTTTATTTTAAAACTACACTATGGCATGCATCCTGATCATAAACACAATTTGCCTCCAAACTCTCTACTTTAACAACTAGACTTCAGCTTCAAGACTTAATTTAAGCCTTTAGGGTTAACTCCTACATCATGGTCCACTAAACCTCAACCCCAAATGTCCTGCTGCTTATACTTTACAAGTGGCTTCTACATTCTAAATTATAACCACAGCCCTTACCTTCCGTGATACCTAATGATAACTGGTGCTGAGCCAGCCACTTGGATGCTGCTCTGAAGATGTGAAACATTAACCACGCATCTCTCCGTAGCTCGCTTTCCCGTGGGGTTGTGTTTCAAGGTAAGTGGTTTGCATAAGATCCCTCAGAGACCTGCATTTATTTTATTCAGTAGTATAAACAACCTGCTGCTTTTGTGCTTCTCCCTACAGAGCAAAGAAAAGCCCATTTTATACATTAAAATTGAACGTAGTGTTGTTGAAAGGTCTGTGATGGCTTTTTCTGGAGCACGCAGCATCTTACCTAGTTCTGGGAGGGGTATCGCAGAGCGTAAGCAGTTTCTGCCCGTACATCCCCCTCCTCTCTTAGAACTCTGCGTCCGGGAGGGAGATGGAGTCACTGGCCCTCAGCTCTGCTTGTCTCGCTGCCCGTACTCCCCAAGGCTGGGGGAGTTCGTGCCGAGGGCAGTATCGCTTTTTTTATGGGGTTGTTTTAATTTCAGCCTCGATACAGGGATCCCCACGGTTCGGAAAGTAGCTCGGGGAGGGGAAACCTGGTTCTCCGTGACTCAATTAGCATAACCCTGGGAAGTAACAGGCATAAATCCCGACTCCTGCTGTTTACTAGGAGTCACGACATGTCGCTCTCTGCCAGGCACTGGCGAGGCGGGCGGCTAACGAGCTCCTGGGCTTCCAGCCCCGCCGCGTCCAGCCACACCGGAGGGAGCACGCAGCGGTGGTTCTTCCCGGGACACGGGCGCTGGGAGGGACAAACCAAGGCTGGCATCAGACCCCGTTCAGTTCACGGACACTTATACGCAGGAGGAGGGACATGAATTTTACCCCTTCCCTCCTTATTATGTCGGTGCTGGTAAGGCACAAAGATGAGCGGTGGGAGATAAATGAGCAGCTTCCCCCACGCTGGGATTTGAGCAATCAGTAAATATAATCTGAGCTGGAAAGTGCCCGAGCATCTGTTGGGTTATTAATAAATTGTATGCAATCTGTCCGGGATGAACCTCAGGACGAAGGGGAGCCATCTGCTCCCGAGTGGTAGCTCTAATGGTGTCTGGGGAATAAACTTAACAAATAAAAGGCAATGGGATCGGCCAGCAGGGCTCCGGGAGGCTGGTCTCCGCACAGCTTTTCGAGCGTGGGACAACACGGGGGCTTCCCCACCCCCGGGACAGGATCCCGCACAGATTCACAGAGAACTGGGAGTCAGACCGAGCGTGGGCATCTCTTCACAGAATCACGGGATGTTAGGGATTGGAAGGGACCTCGAAAGATCATCTAGTCCAATCCCCCTGCCAGAGCAGGAACACCTAGATGAGGTTACACAGGAATGTGCCCAGGCGGGTTTTGAATGTCTCCAGAGGAGACAGCCTCGCAGGCTCGACCAGCTGTCGGTGAACTCGCTCTCTCTTCCGAGATCCTTTCCGAAAGCCAAAGGGTCCTGGGCCAGGGAAAGCCCCACTGCCGGAGGCTGCCTTGTGTCCACGCACCCGAGCGAGGAAGCAGATCTCACCCGCCTCTCCTCTCGGTCAGTGCTAATTGCCGCCCGTAAATATTATTCTCCATGTTTTATCCTCTACCTCTAAAGGTGCCTACTGTGTTTTCTTGGAGCAGCTGGCGACGACTTCCAGCTCAGCTCCTCACAGCGCGGGCAGCCGAAGGGGCGGGCGGGGCGGCCGAGCTCCATCCCACCGCCGGTTCTGGGTGCCTGCCATCCCCTGGGAAAACGGGGACGTGTGGGGTGCTGCGAACGCACAGATGTCAGGGATATTAACTGGGGAAGGCTGGGAGCGCTCTCACCGTGGGGAGAATAGCCAAAATGTTCAATGATGGAGGATATCTCCACCTGACAGCGATCAGGTGGGGTCTGTGGCAGCAGACACGCCTTCCCTTAAAGAAACCAGCGGGCACCGTGCGCCTAGAACACTTAACACGTGAGAAAACCCCACTTGGAGGAACTCCAGCCTAAATAAAGGCTAGTTGAGGATTAAACCTCCAGCGACAGGACAGGGAGGCAGAAAGAGAACAAGCGCAGCCGCTGCTGTAGCGGGGCTGCTGGGTCTATACAGCCCTGCGCGATCGGCGGCTGAGCGCGGGCAAACCTGCCCTTTTCCCCTTCAAGGGGGATCAGCGAGAGCCCAGACCCGCTCGGGAGGGAGCACCCGCTCCCGGCTCCTGCAGGGGAACCCAAAGTTGTCGCCGAAGCGCCGCTGGCCGCTGCGTACTCGCTTCTTCGCTGTCGCCCGCAGGAGCGCGGCCACGGCAGGAGCAGAGGCTGCCGGGAACTTCCGCAGAGGAGAGGAAGGGGCGGCGGGGCTCCGGCTGCTCCGCAGAGAGGAGAGGGAGCGGTGTGGGTTTTCTGCGAGACCTCGCCCGGGCCGAGAGGCGGCTCCGTGGCCTGCCGAGGAGGGACCGCGCTGGCTTTGAGGCGCCTTGGAAGTGGCTGATTTTTTTTTATTTTTTTTTTTTTACTGCGCTTTCCGACCGGGAGCGCTATTCGCTTCCCACGGATGGCGGCGGGGAAGCTGAGCCGGGAGCTGGGCGGCTCCGTGCTGAGGGAACCGGGCTCGCCGGGCAGGCGCTGGGCTTGTCGGGGAGAGCTGGGCGGCTGCGGGAAGGCTCCTGCCTGACCCCGCGACAGGTTCTGTCACTGTCCAGCGGCGGCTGGTGCTCGGCGATGGGCGTCGGCGGCAGCGTCCCAAGAAACGCCGGGGATGGGGGCTCCAGCTGTGTCAGCGTCCTGAAAGCAGAGCTGGATAGGGATGGGTTCGGTGGCCGTTCGCTGCTCGCCGAGCCTGCCCCGGTTATATTCGGTGGCTGAGGAAGGTGATGTGGAGAACGGAGGACTAAACCCGGCGGCGGTGTGTGCTCCAGCCGCTGAGCGACCAGGTCACCCCCGGCCCCTCCGCCGGGATTGCCGAGGGCAGAACGCCCAGCTGAAGGACCGGTGGGATCCCATAGGGGCGGTCCCTTCCTCGGTGAATTAGGGCACTCTTGAGTGGTAGGAGAGGCTGTGAAAAGGCTTTTGATCTCAGGCTTTGAAAGCAGATTTCGGCTTTTCTTTGCCATGCTCTAACCGCTAAACTGCGTTAAAGAGGCTTGAAGGACCCTCTTCTCAGGAAGATAAATCCGGCAATGTGAGCTCGGGGCTCGCCTGCCCTTCGAGAGGGGACGGGCTCTTCTTTCCGGGTCTCCGTGGACGGGGACAGTTGTCCTGAGCCGGCTGATCGGGAGCTGCGGTGTGGCACTTCCCATCTAAGGGATGGTAAAGCTGGAAGTGTCCTGTGTCACGGCAGCGATTCAGTAGGAGCTGCCGCTTTTTTCCGTCTTGCCGATTCTCCATTTCTTGTCTCCAGGTGTAACGGAAGTCATGCTTTGAGTTCAGCAGGGACCGAACTAGAACTTTCCAAATATGCTTGGAAAAGTCTTTCTGTCTCTTCGCTATCTAAAGAACGACAGGACACGAACCTTTCGGCTGGTATTGGCCACTGGGCTGTACTTGATTTTCTAAGAATTCAGCGTTTGCTCCGTAGCTCCAGTGGGTGAAATTAACTCGGAATGTCGAAATTCGTGGTTATTTTTTTTTCAACAGTTTAACTAGGCTTTCACTCCTTCCTATCTAATGAAGGAGACTCAGAGGAACGCCCGGGCATTTGGTGGGCTGTCGAGTTGTAAAGGTGAGTAGCTTTTACTGTTTTTTTTTCCATACAGATTCGTAGTTGATGTGAATCACCGCTCCTCACGAATTGTTGCCTAGAGGCATAGGACATACTCCGAGACTGACCAGCTCGGGTGCTTTTTGCAGGATCATCTCAGCTATTTCTTATTACTTTTGTGGCTTCTCATTATAGATACAGGTGGTATAAAAGGCAAATTAGCTGTACATCTGTGGTAGTATCACAATGCTACAATGCTTATGGCACCCTCTACCCTACTGCTGCTCGGGTAGTAGCTGGATTTCAGCGGAATGTGAGAATCTCTCATGGTCTGGATTTGATTAAGAAAGAAACAACTCTTCCAACGTGTAGGTTATCCTGGATTCTTTATCTGTTTCTTTGCATACAGAAACACTTTCATCCCTAGCAAAGCTCACATCTCCAGCATTGTGGAACCACTTATTCCAGCTGCTGCTTGGTGGATATAGAAACGATGCAGCCAAGTGTTCAGACCACAGAAAAAGGGACGCCATGTCCTATATCAACGTCAGTGGCTGTCATCTCATTAACAGCTGTTCCACTGATTTAAAACATCCTAGTACATTTTACAGCTAGCTTAACTTAGATTCTAACACGGCTGTAAAATACTTGAAAGTACAATGGTGCTCTTTTTGCTGACATCGGCATTATATTTTCATTCCTATGAATATGGCATGAAATATTCCTCCAGAGAAGAGCTACTTATTCCAGGTAAGTTAGTTAACTTAACAAGCAGATAAGTAGGGGGAACGAACAAACAAACAAAAATACTAACCAAACAAACCAATCAACCAACCAAGCAAACAAAAAACACACAAAACCCCACAACCTATCCTGCTTGAACACCTCTCGTCCTGGACTCACATGGAGAGAGCATGATGAATCTGTTGACAGAAGATCTGTCTCAGCAACTCTTCCGATGCACGAGTCAAGACAGTTATCTCTACCCAAATCTTTATTTCCTTTTGCCACACAAAATAAAACAAACTACCAGAAAACTCCAGGAAACTCTGAGATCGGGATAACTTGGCAAAAGTCTTGCGCTGTAGAACTGTCTTCGTCGGTCCTCTGTTATCAAAAAAGATCAATTCTGTCCCCTGCACCTGGAAGAAGTTAATAAGTGCTGTTCTGCTTAATAGGATAGATTGTCTCTGTCTGTTTACCTGTGGTCTATGCTAATGACAGTGTGAGAATCCAGAAAATCAATATGTAGACCTAAACAATGGAAGAGAAGGACAAAATCTGTGTGGGCGTTATGAATGCGACAGGGATGTGCTAATGGGCTTAATAAGTCGAGGTCCCCAGCAGCAGCAGTGTCTGCCAGGGGACCCTTTTGCCGTTTCCCGTGGGTTGCTCCGTTCGATAGCAGCGCTGGAAGGAAAGATCTTCAAGTCTTCAAAGGCTGAACTTCCACGAGAATTTGGGATATGAAAAGCGATCTGTTTGAATGCCTTCCTCGGGAAGAAAACCCTGTCACTGGTCGGGGTGAGGAAATGCAGGTAAGTTACAAAGACGCAGTAGGAAGAAGAGCTCGTCTTTGCATTTTAATGGCGTAGGCCGTACGTTAATGTCATTAGGGACGAATTTGGAATCAAGACATCATTCCTGTCCAGGAAAAGTCTGACTGCCTTCAGTGGCCGATTTCTGTATGAACCGGCGGCGCTGCGGAAACCAGTCGCGCAGGAATATAAAAAGGTCAGTAGACACAATCGTGTTCAATAATATTTTGAACTGTCTGTGTACGTGAGCTGCGGAGGTACTGGCGGAAGCTGCTCCCATCCTCAGTCCGGCTGCGGGAAGTGCGGTGGTCGGGGTGTTGCAGACCGGCTGCCTGGGGGGAACTGGGGCAGGTGGTGGTGAATGCGAGCGGGGGCGGACGAGAGCTGTGTGGGCAAGAGGCGGATTTTGCCCTAAAGCTTCGAATAGTGGTCGTAAATCCGTGTCTCAGAGTCTGTTCTCCTTCTGCATCCTCTTTGCGCTGAGCAGAGTAATCAGTTGTGCTGTCAAAGGAGCTGATGGGTAGCGGGGAGTATCTCCTGTGAAAGAGTTATTGCCGAACCGTTTGATGCCGCTGTTCTCTCCGAGGGATGCTGGGAATGGAGACGGGGGAACACTCGGTTACAAAACACGTCCAGATTTTTTTTGTTTTTTTGTTTTTTTGTTTTTTTCAAGAAACGTATATAACTGCATGTGCAACGCACATGTTTTAGGAGATACTTTAATTAAACCTCAGGGTTTCTAATACAGGAACCCCGATCAGGGTCATCTTGTCACCTGTCCCTTTATATAGAACGTATTTTTCGAACATTTTATGGCAAGACCATATCGCTAAGACAACAAGTGTTACAGGTTAGTTTACGGCTACTTGAACTGATGACAGGTGCTACAAATCTATGAAAAGAGGTGATAACAAACACCAGTCCAAAAGAAAATAAACCATCTCCGGAGGAATTAAAAGTTCGATGGGGTTTTTCTGCTTGTTTGAAACGAAGAACAAAATTCAGGCCTCAAAATCAGTTGTAATTAGCGAAAAGCATTGTTTCAGAAAAACTGGCAGAAGGGTGCTCTACGAAGAAGCTGGGGACAACCATATGAATCTCTCCTAAAACAATGCAACGAAAATGCTAGGCACAAGTATCCGGCAACAGAGTGAGAAAGAATTGAAGTGCGTGGAATGGAAACCGGCAAAGACGAAGTAAAGCAGGGCGATTCGAAGAGAACCATAAGAGGCAGTTTGTACAAAACGCCACATGATGTCGCTCTGAGCTAATAAAACGTAAAATAAAAGCAGGGGGAGGGCGGGGAAAGACCTTCCGGGGCACAGAAAAAAAAAATGCAGATGAGAAAACGAGCAGCAGAGGATGTGCAGCCACTGGGAAAGGATTGCTGTACACTGGATAGCTAAAATCGTTTCGACAGAAAGATACATAACGGCGCAGCGGGAGAAAAAGGAATCGGTGACTACGATGGGCGTTTGTGGACCACCGCGGCAGCGCTGGGAGGCCGTTGTATGGGTGCTGGTGCTGCAGGCGGCC
>VWYH01003557.1:53106-115368 GCA_013399365.1 Pampusana beccarii | reverse complement strand
CTTCCCTTCCCTTCCCTTCCCTTCCCTTCCCTTCCCTTCCCTTCCCTTCCCTTCCCTTCCCTTCCCTTCCCTTCCCTTCCCTTGATTTCACCAGAGACAGCAAGATGCTGCAAGGAGGTGGGCTTCGAGAACCCTGAATTAAGGACATATCTAAGGAACCTGCATGTGAGCAAAATGGATCGTAGCTCATTTGATTTCAAGGGGACTAAACACCCGTGTCTAGCAGTGTATTCTTAATTTAGGGAGCAGGCACGTCACACAATGACAATGCAAAATTAATAACCGTGGCCTTAGCGAGAAGTGCAGCTCTTGTCACAGCTAATTCAGCCGCAAAGTCTTTGATGCACAAATACAAAGCGTGGAAGAGGTTGATGATACCTTGAGACAAGTGAGGACTTGGAAGGAAACCTATTCAAAAGTGTGTGAATAACTTCAGGACAAGACACTAATGAAAAATCAAAGATAAAAGATGCTTCTTTGTTTAGGGCTACCCTAATTAGGTATGAGTTCTCATCGTGGCATAAAAGGGATCAGGTGGAAATAGGAACCTCGGTTATATTTGGTGCTGGAGAAACATATCCTGCTCCCCCAAAATTGGTAACTTCTGCAACCAAGATAGAGAAGAAGGTGGAGAAAGAGGTGCAGAGAAGTGGAGACACTTGCCCAGGACTAAGCAGTAAGTCAGTGGTGGAGTCAGGCAGTGACAATAAATAGTGATTGAGGTTGATGCTTATTATTGTTTCTCTTTCCACTACACCCTCAGAAACTTGCACATGTGAATGGATCTGGACCCCTCGATGGAAAGGGCGGTCCCTGCTCCACAGGGACTTGCAACCGCTTCGTTGGGGTCTGTAGAAGATTTTGGGAGCCTTCACCCTGAAAAAAAAATCAACATATCCAGCAAAGACACCTATTTTGTGGCTTTTCAATTGCTGTTCCCCTTGTATGGTTGGGTTGAGAGCGACAGGCTGTTTTTTAACAGATCTTCTTGGCATTTGATGCAAACCCAGGGGAACGGTGGGAAGGCAAGCTGTAAAATGGTTATGCCCTGGCTCTGTCTCTCAGCTCCCAGCCTTCACCTTGGAGTTAGATAACAGGAACAGCAGATAAGAGGAAAAGTGGTTCTTTAATTCTGCCAGAATTTCACTTAGTGTGAAGGAAAACGTCTAGTGAGAGAATTAGACTAAGCCAGGAAATAGCCTCTTAAACCTCAGCTCTCCTGTGCTAGAGTATATTTAGCGTTTTATATATATACACATCTATATATCTGTCTTTATGCCACTATAAAATCCCTGCCTTCTAACAGTGTACTGGCCAAGAAATTCTTTTAAACTAATAAAACCAAGCCCATATAACGCTATCTTTTCAACTACGTAACCTGGAGCATTTTTTTCAGGTCTCTCCCAATATTCCAGCCTCTGAGGACACTTGAGGCCAATAGCGCCAGGACCTCTGCTTGCCAGGAGGTGCCCACACAACCCATACCCAGCTCCACAGAGAGCGGCCTCGGACAAACACGGCCAAATGATATTTTAGGTGCTGCATGACCTACTGCACCCTGGAGCCCAACACTTGCATGAGAGGGCTCAACCAAGACTTCACATAGAGCAGAAGCTTTTGGGGAGGCTGAGGAGGGACCAGGCTTTGAGTCTTACTCTCTTTGAAGACCTGGATCTCACTTCTGGGAAGAAGCTCTTATCTACCCTGCTGGTCCTCTTATTCATCCAACCCTGAGTATTGGTTGGCAGAAAGCAATATTCTTTCTATCCGGGCAGTGGCGGGATATCACTGTTGTTTGGTGAGATCTGCCATGAACAGCCCTTTTCACGGCAAAGCATTGCTGCATCTTCACTGCAATCAGGTGGGTTCACACCAAGAGGAGAATTTGGTCTAATGACCTTCGGGTGTTCCTGTATCATCCCAGCCAGGAACCGGCAAGTCACCCAGATTCACCTTCTGTTTTGGGAAGAAGATACATCCAAACACCGCTTCACAGCCCTTGTATGGGATCTTCCCAGCCTGCATCCCGCTGACTGATGGTCTCCTGGTTCCTCCACCAGCCCTGTGCTATTGCCCACAGCTCTGCTGCTCCACGGGGTTTGGTGGAGTCCTGGCTTAAGTCAGGGAAGTCACGAACTGTTGTAGGCTGGTATTAAAACTTGAGATGGAAGCAGAAGAGGTGTTATTCCTGCCGATGGCCAACTTCCGTGCTGCTTCGCCACTTCAGGCTCCTGAGCTTGGCTCTGCTAAAGACATCAGGCAGAGAGAGAGCAAACACAGGGCAGCCTCTGGGGTATTCTTTATCCAAAATGAGCACTTTGGTTAGTGATTTGCATTTCATTTCTTCAGTCCTCTGTCCCTCAGAGACTATAGGCAGGAGATTGAGGCTGTTTGTAATCTTACCTTCTTTCTTTTTTTGTTTCTAGTTATACTTGTTACGGAAGATCAGGTGGTCTTATTTTTGTTAGGAGAAAAGCAGTTGTCTCCTGGGATGCTGGCATCTAATTAAAGGTGAAATGGCCCAAGGCAGGAACTCTGGTCCCTCTTCTGAGAAGTCATGCCTTGTGACAGTCATCAAATCCTTTACTGGGCTCCTTTCCTGATTTGGTTTTAGGTTGCAAACTTACAGGCTTTGAGATGTCTTAGTATCTCTACCATCAAGTGCAAAGAAGTCTTGTTATGCTGAGGGTCAGAGATTGTTGCTGTCATACACACATTATTAACATATTTTTTATACCATAAACATGAAATGCTGCTCACTAAGATAAAAAATTATATCAGCAAAATAAGGGTATGGTAATAGCTTTTTGCTAGGCTACATGGTCTCCACTAGTCTGTGGCCAGGGATTATACCAAATCTGAAGTGGGAACTTTGGGTTTAACTAGAGATTTTTCTTTTGTAATTTTTTTCCCACCACTATTTGAATGCATGTTGACTTTCAGCGATCCACAACATCTTGTGGCCACCTCTACTAGACTGAAGAGAAAGATGCTTCCAAGCAGCTTATTGCAGCACTTGGGGGGCTGATGTAAAACCAAGGGACATTCTCTCTGCACCTAGCAAGGAAAGGTAAAGTCGAGCTTGCCTGTGAACTGATGCTGAGATAGCAGTTCAGTATCTAAACAGGTAACACCCAATTACAACAGAACTGTGTTGACTTACACTTTCCCTTATCAGAAGCATCAGGTATTCATGTAAATCACAAAAGAGTTTGATGGATGCCAGTTCACAGCGAGCCCCACACCAAGGAACAAGAGCCTATTTAAACAAAATGTATGTTGTTCTTATCTTTAAGTTGTGACTATTGCTATGAAATAAAAATCATAATAAAAAAAACCCTATTAAATAAAGTGCCTTATCATGTGGGTTATAATTCTTTAATGTTCTCCAGGGGCTGCGCCTGTGCTGGAATCAGACCCTTGGGACCACTTTCCGAACCACACAGAAGTAATTTTCTCGCAGACAGATGATCTTTCCTTATCATGCGTTGTCTTGGCAATAAAAAAGTGTCTTTCTTGAGATGTGTGTTTAGACTGGGCCCGGAGAAAAAAAAAAGCAACTAAAAAAAAAAGGGGGGCAGCTAAATCAGTCTTAATTCTGATGTTTGCCTGAAAGTAAATAATGAGGTTCAGGGACAAACTTCATTAGACCCTTCTGGGCCTGGAAGCATGGCACGGAAAGCAGATGTGGTAAGAAGCCCTCAGACAGCTGTGTCGGAGACCAGCTCAGAGCCCCGTCTGAACACTGCAGCTAATCAGACTCTCTTATCACTTTTACTGGGAGATGGGTGATGCCAATAAAACCAAGTCAGGCTGAGTGCACTTAGTGGAGCCAAAAAGCTAATTGTTAATAGATGCCTATAGCTCATGGCTTGGGAAAGCCAGTTGGCTCCCTCTGCTCTCCTGCCCTGGTCCTGGTTGGACCTCAGATTTGGGTTATTCATAGAATCATAGAATCATTTTGGTTGGAAGATAACCTCAAGATCGTCAAGCCCAACCGTTAACCTGACTCTGGCACTAACCCATGTCCCTGAGAACCTCATCTCCTCGTTTGTTCAACCCCTCCAGGGATGGTGACTCCACCACTGCCCTGGGCAGCCCGACAAAATTCACAGATTTCCTTTGGGACACTGCAGATCCCAAGACCCATTGGGAATGATGAGCAGGACACATGAAATTTTATTGGTATTCAGTTGTATTATGGGGTGTACAGGTGCTCTGTTTGGGACCAAGACCTTATTAACACGATGGTGGTCCAGCCACCTGGGATCTCCAATGGTGACAGTAAAATCCAGCCGGTGCTTTGCACAGAGGGATGCTGAGCCCTGGTTTTGCCCAACATGGAAAACTGAAATGTATAGTTTGTGACAGTGATGGACTGTGTTTACACCTTCTTCCTCCAAACTGAAAATAGTGGCTGTTGGCAGATAACTGTGGAAAAAGATGAGACCGAAGTGAGCTTGTAGTGATTTTCCCCTGGTACGCTCCTCCTGCCTCTAGAAAATTGCAGGTGATGGATATCCAGAACCAGAATTGATGTAAATATATTTAAATCCTTATCTTCATTTTTTTTTCCTTAAGAAACACCTGCAGATCTAAAGCCTTGTCAGCTTCTTCTACATCCCAGAAGTTTAATAGAGATGTTAGACCTTGCTGCAATGCTTGCCTTTTTTAAGACACAGTCCCATCCTGGAGATCTTACAGCTTAAATGAATGTATGGGTTTTTATAACCCGATATTTAAGCTAACTAGCTAAATTGATCAATATATAATTTATCAGATCCTTGAAAGACAGCACCTAAACCGAGATGTGGATGGCAGGTAGAGTTTTCCAGCCGTCTTCTCTCCCTGCAGACCCTCAGTCTCCAGCAAACGCCTCCCACATCTCAGCAGCAAATAATTCCCCCACCTGCTCCCCAGGGAGCCTGCGACTATGTCTGGCATCTTTGAAGGTCTTTTCTTGTGCTTGTGTGAGTCTGAGTATAGAATCATGGAATCATTTTGGTTGGAAGAGATCCTCAATGCCATCGAGTCCAACAGCTAACCCAACACTGTTGTTAAACCATGTCCCTAAGAACCTCATCTATGCATCTTTTGAACACCTCCAGGGATGGTGACTCCACCACTGCCCTGGGGAATCATAGAATAGTTTGGGTTGGAAGGGACCTCCAAAGCTCATCCAGTCCAACCCTCCTGTAATGAGCAAGGACATCTTCACCCAGATCAGGTTGGGAAGTGGTGTATGTAAAATACCTCAGGGTCAGGCTGCATCCCTCCATGATTCGTACACAGCGGAGATGGGAGAACCTTTCCTGGTCCAGCTGGTGCTTATTTTGACAGAGGCGCCACGGTGTTAGCAGAGATCTCCGTTTTCCCAAGCAGACCTGAGTGCCTGGCATGGATGTAGGTTAAGAATGGTGATTTTTGAGAGGGAATCACTTTGCACTTTCAACAGCTGCCTTCTCCTTGCCTTGCTGATGCCACCCAAGGCTGCCTTCATTTCTGAACCTCTGAACCCCAGCAAAGCCCCTTTATTATGGGACGCACAACAAGCAAGTGTTGGAGGCTTTAAAGCTGTCCTTGAAGACAAATAGCAAGGCTGTCCTTATCTAAGCCAGAGAAGGAGGCCAGGTGGCCTCTGTGGCGGCTTTGTAGAATCATTTCCCATCACTGAGGACCTAATTAGTTGGAGTTTTTCCCTCCCTCCCATTTCGTTCCATCACTAGATCCAAAATCTGGTACCAAGGTGCAGAGACCTGGTGAACTCAGGTCATTTAACTCCAAAAAGGGGACCAGGAAAGCAGCTGGTGCAGAAGGTAACCAGACTGTGAGTGTATGACCATCGGCATGGGAGGGGGCTTGGCTGCAGGTGTGCAAATACAGCTCGTCCCTGGCATCTGCTGGGAACACAGCCGAGCAGGGACCTGCTGCCTTTATCTCCTGACCTTTTGCTCCCTTGCCCTGGAGATCTGAATGATGTGGGTCCAAGTGCATCCCAGCCAGCCTGGTTGGGTCCCACGCACGGGGAATGAGATTTCTCGAGGGATCTCTTGGATCCCTACTTGGGGTCACTGTGGTGGGATGCTTCTTCCCAAAAAAAAGTATTTACACCCGGCCACATGTAAGTAACATCCTCTGGAGGCATCTGCACTCTTGGCAAGGTGCTGTGCCAGCACAGCTGCATCATCTGGGCTCACATCTGCATCATCTGGGCTCACATCTGCCTGGCAGGATCCACAATGGGCAGCTTTCGAAGCTACTGCTCACGGGGGCTAAGCTGCCTTTATTGCAGGTCACACACCCTCTCAAACAACAGTGGATTTAGATGCCATAAAACCCATGGTTTAACACGCCCTGGGAGTCTCCCACCGCCCCGTATGTGTCACAAAAGCATCCTTCATCGTGCTGGCCGAGGCGGCCTTGCTCAGCATCCTTTGCCAGCGGCGTTCCAGATGTCGTTCAGCAGCCGAGAAAATCACAGCAGCCCACAGCCCCTCTCTGCTTTTCACTCCTGTGTCACTTCTGTGGCTGCCTGGCTTTATTTTTTTGGCAGCAGAGGCAAAACTAGCTTGTGTGAAAATTATTTATTTTGTATTAATAGCTCGGAGTCAAAGCCTCAGCCGACACTCGGAGTAAACAGGATCACTCAAAATACAGTTGTTTGAAATCAGAGATTTGCTCTGACCCTGGGGCTTCTAACCCAAGCCAGAAAAACTGTATGTATAGTATCCCTTAATTTTTTTTTTCCTCCTGTTAATCTCCAATACAACAAGCCTTGCTTGTAGCCAGAGGACTTTGACCAGGATGATTAAGATAACATTTCATTTAGGTGCTTGCACGCTTGGTTGTATAGGTGGTCGAGATGTAAAATAATCCTCCATATCTGACTAATAACCCCCTTTGCAATTCCAATCCAATTTATATTCAAGCACATCCCCCTTCTCCGCAGCCATTCTTCTCCTTTTATCAGTTCCCCTCTCAAAAATACTTTTTCTTTTCTTTTTGTGGGGGCAGCTGTCAGGTGAAAAACTGTTTTGGAAGAAATTTTCTGAACTTGTTTTCTTGAGAAAGGAAGAAAGAAGGAAAAACAGCACTTTTGTTTTCTGTTTTTCCTTCCTCTTTTTTTTTGTTTTCTTTAACTCCCTGTCCTGCACAGTCAGTTTTCAAGACAGATAAAAGGAAGAAAAAGGGGAAATAAAACAACAACCCAGTTTATTTTATTATGTGTCTTCAGTGTGGATTTCCTCTCTTCCCCTTTTTTCCACCAAATAACAGAAATATTCCCAGCTGAGAATTAGGACTCATTTAAATCGTTGTGCAATAGTGAACATATCTGCTAATGCATGCAGCTTTCTAATGGTCATTAGCCCTTGCTGTGATGGATTAATTAAGGCACAAAGGGGAAGAATAGTCTATGTGGGTATTAGTGCGGATATTGAGAAACACAGGTTCGAGTCCACAAGTTCCTTTACTGACTCTGAATCACCCGTATCATTCCTTTTTGTCTCTTTTCTTTGCAAAAGGCTGAGAGGAGACCTTACTTCCTACAACTACCTGAAAGGAGATCACAGTGAGGTGGAGGTCAGCCTCTTCTCCCAAGTAACAAGTGATAGGACAAGAGAAAACGGCCTCAGGTTGTGCCAGGGGAGGTTTAAATTGGATATTAGGAACAATTTCTTCCAGGGAAGGGTTGTCAGGCATTGGAACAGGCTGCCCAGGACAGTGGTGGAGTCACCATCCCTGGAGGGGTTTAAAAGGTGAGTATATGAGGTTCTCAGGCACATGGGTTAGTTTCAGGGGTGGGTTATGGTTGGACTCAATGATCTTGAGGGTCTCTTCCAACCAAAACAATTCTACGATTCTATGAAAATGAGGTGGCAGCCCAGACCCCTTGGCTTGGGCAGAAAGCAGCGCAACGGATCACTTGTAGGGTCTTGCACCACAGTGATGCATCCTACAGGGTGTCTGCAGGGAAAGCAAAGACAACCAGGTAGGGATGCCCCCTGGTAAAGCTCCCCCAAACTTTCCCCCTTTGCAAAACTTCGTTATTCCACCTTTGGGCCAGGATTGAAAGGTTTTCAAGGGGTAAGCACTTGCTTTGCACCCCTGCCTCCATCCCGGAGCATCCCTGGTGAAGATGGCTCCCGTGGGGCGGACAGACAGACTGCTGAGCCTTCACACTTGCTACGGCTCTTGGAAAGCCTCAGCCAGCTGTTATAATCACACATTGTTCCCGGTCGCTGCCTCGTCGTCTAACAGCACTTGGAAAATGTCAAATGTGGGAGTCCGGCAGCCTTAGGTTTAGAGTAAAAACTCCCAAACATATTTGGAGGGCTGCCAGCGCTTTGCGAACCCTCTGCAAACTCAGATAAGGGGCGACCTTGCAGCCTGCGGGCTCGGCCGGGAGTTTATAAATCCTCCATTTGCTTGGGCTGAGCTTTCTCAATATTGTGATCGTCCCGTCCCTTTCCAACGTCGGCCGGTGCCGCGGGGTGGGAAAGCAGCGTGCGAAAGCAGGGCCTGCTGGCCGTGGCGACCTTCAGAGGGACCTTCAAGGTGGAAGAACCCATTGGAGATGTGACGTCCAGAGCCCGTGAGGACATGAGGACATGAGGACAGGACCCCCCTTGTGTACAGAGGGTTCCTGGGGCTGGATCTGTCGCAGCCGGACGAGCAAACCCAGCACCCGTGTTTGTTTGAGCTGGAAGTTACAGACACCAGCCCCAAAACCCGTTTGGGTTTGCAGCAAACGATGTTCCTAAAATCGCGAATGGGGAAGGATGGCAAATGCCGCTTGGCGAGGAGGGGGAGGAAGGGTTGAGTTTGGGGCTTCGTTTTGAACCATAATGAAATCTAAACATTTTTAAATTCTTCCCCAAATGACAAATAATGTCAAATAGTGAGATAGCATTGGGCTGGATTTGAGCCGCGAGGCACCTTCTTATACTCCTAACTTCTGATAAAAAGGGTGGAAAAGAGTCAGGAAAACTTTCCTCTCCTTCCCCTCTTTTTTTTTTTTTAAGTACACAGTGAAATCAGCAACGTCTCCTGAAATGTTCCAGTTCGGATGGGAGAGCTTTTCGCAGCAGGAAATGTTTCCCTCCTGGTTTTCCTGGCCAGTTCTGCACGTCCCCAACCCGCTGTTCTCGGCCTGGGGGTTCAACCTGGATGCAGCAGCTCAGGAGTGGGCAAAGACCCTCCCCAAAATCAGCTCTTGGGGAGCTGGTACCTCTGTGCACACAACACAGAGAAAACAACCTGAATCCTCATTGTTTAGCAGGGTTAATTAACTCAGAGGTAGCACAATAACTATAATAATGAAGGGACATGTGTCATTAAGGCAGCATTGCTAATTTACATTTTTCCCTCTTTTCTCTGTTGCTTTAGACTCATGGCTTTCTAGTAAAACCTTTGCAGGTCAGTTAACCAATATTTGTACGTTTTTGGTGGGTGAATAATTTACAAACCCTGTATCCCGACTGCACAGTCGTATGTGGCTGAATTATTTCTCACCTGTCCATACATCATCTAGTGAACTCAGGCTCCTTTGGGGCCTCTTTGCAGTTTGTTGGCAGATCACGCTTTCTTAGTTGCGAACGTATTTGTTTTCACTCTGGGTCAAATAAGTCACGTGAAAATGTCAGTGCCTAAATTACCTGTGAACTATTTAACTGCCCTGCATCCCACCAAGGACCCTCCGAGCTTCCTGGTGCACAGCTGGTCACCTGAAACAACCCGAAAGGGTTGGGATAACGCAGGATAAATGGCCAGAAAAATGACCAGGTGGATTCCTGTTTGCTTTCACCTTTGCGAGAAAACAACAAGCTGTTTTCCTGGACAAATTCCCAGCTCTCAAACCTAGGAGAACTCATTGCTTTTATGGGCAAAAGTACTCACAGACATCTTCTGGTAAGCTGGGGTTTTCCTAGTTGTCTTTAGCCCCTCTCAATAGATAAGATTTTTTTGTTTGGATCCCAAATTTTGGAGGAAAATTTTTAGGTTCCTGTTCTGTTTTCCACTGTGCCCTGCAGACAGGTCTGTGTCCCAACCCTCTCCGGGCAAAGTGCACATCCCGAGCTGTGCATGGGGATAATAACCCACAGCCTATCGTGACATGGAAACAACCTCCGCCTGCATTTCCTTCAGGAAAGGTGAAGAAAAGACCCATATCCTCTAGCACCAGGGTGGGGGGAGACTATGCAGATAGGACAAGGGGTGATGGTTTTAAACTAAAGGAGGGGAGATTCAGGCCAGACATGAGGAAGAAATTGTTTACAGTGAGGGTGTTGAAAGCCTGTCCCAGGTTCCCAGAGAGGTGGTGGATGAACCATCCCTGGAGACATCCCAGGCCAGGCTGGACGGGGCTCTGAGCAACCTGAGCTGCTGAAGATGTCCCTGTCATGGCAGGGGTGGCACTGGGTGAGCTTTGAATGTCCCTTCCAACCTAAACTATTCTATGATTCTATGAAGCACTCAAATATCCCAAGTCTAGGTGTTTAGTTCCTTTGAGTCAAGATGGTAAAGCCAACCACTGTTTTGGGTAAGCATGGAGGGCCTCCAAATGGAAGAAAATACCATCTCTGGCCAAGACACTTGTTCCTCCCCTGTACAAATCAGCCTGCTTTGTCCCTTTTCTTTTTCTTTTTTTTCTCCCCGCTTTTTTTCTCACCTCCCCTCTCTGGGGCCATTGGTGGAGCATTGAGGAGTTAATATCCTTCTGTCTCCAATTGTGCTTTAAGAGGTGTAACATTTGATAAGCCCCATTTAACTTGGCTGTACTACATTGTTTAAATAATTCAAATACAGATTGGCCCTTTAGAAGGATTTCTGCTCTATTGACCCTGC
Source organism: Pampusana beccarii (assembly GCA_013399365.1). NCBI lineage: Eukaryota > Metazoa > Chordata > Aves > Columbiformes > Columbidae > Pampusana > Pampusana beccarii. The sequence goes on along the minus strand of VWYH01003557.1, from coordinate 104,523 downwards.
TGGTCATGAGTTACCAAGAAGTCAGGGAGGGGCTTCTAGGGCTCAAAGCCTGAAAAAAAAAAAATCAATTCCAGCTCTTTAGTGCCCCGATCACACCCCATTATTCCCGGGTAATTGCAGACCTGCTTCGCTGTTAACTCTTTGGGAACAATACAGCCTTTGACGGGAAGAGGGAAAGCAAGTAGGGTTTTCTTCTCCTGTGGGCACCTAATCTGCATGGACATTGTCATGTGCTTATTGCTAGGGTCTGGATGAATAATTAATTACAGGTAAAAGTGTCAAATTTCTTGTGGTTTTTGTTATTGTTGTTTTCCACCCTTCCCTTGCTTAGTAGCTCATATGCTGGATGTGGGTTAGACTGCAGAATTCATAATCAATTTTTTCTGTTCATAGCTCTTTCTCTCTGTGCATTGTGTAAGGAACGTGATTCTATAATACGATTAGTCCTTATTGGTGCTTGTCTTTCATGCTCTGGCCCTATTAGGTCCCTCTGCTTTGGGTGCTGCACAGACACGTGGCAAGTGCTGTGCAATAGGTTATGAAATAGCAAGAAGAAACACTTGCATCGGCCAGTGGGTTGGCCATCTAGAAGTGGGTCAACATAGCCAAATGGTTGGTTTTGAGCGCATGATGTCCACACTGAACACATTTTTTGTTCAGCCTGGAGAAGAGAAGGCTCCGGGGTGACCTTATTGTGGCATTTCTGTACTTAAGGGGCTGATAAGAAAGATGGGGACAGACTTTTTAGCAGGGCCTGTTGTGAGAGACAAGGGGTGATGGTTTTAAACTAAAGAAGGGGAAATTCAGGCCAGACATGAGGAAGAAATTATTTCCACTGAGGGTGGTGAGAGCCTGGCCCAGGTTGGCCAGAGAGGTGGTGGATGAACCATCCCTGGAGACATCCCAGGCCAGGCTGGACGGGGCTCTGAGCAACCTGAGCTGGTGAAGATGTCCCTGTCATGGCAGGGGTGGCACTGGATGGGTTGGAAGGGACCTTCAAACTATTCTACGATTCCATGATTTCTGTGGAGGCTTAATCTAGCCCAGCCCTGCTCTGGTCCCATAGACAAAAAGATCCATTAACAGCTGTAGTGTGTCTTTTGGGTTAGTTTCATTCAACAGGAATCCAAGTTTATAGGGACAGCTGGATCTGAGGGGGAATTTTTCGAGACCCAAACCAGAAACTGGAAAATGGCGATGCTTCAAAAATAAACTAATTCAACTCCAAAAGATGTGCTTGGTTGTTCGGCACCTAGAAGAACCCAAAATTCTGCACATCTAAAAATGCCAGGTAGTAGCAGTCTACATTGTCTCCACCGCTGTCCTTTACAGGTGAAACCTGCCCTGACGAGAAGGGGCTTGTTGTCCTGGCATCCTTGGCTTGTGAGAGCCTAGCCTGGGAAATTTCACAAATTAGGCTAGGAATTGAAATGCAGGTAAAAATACTCGAAATCCCACCTCTGAAGTGATGCCCTCTGTCTTCATCCAAGCTTCTTCTTCAGCTCATGCTGTTCCTCTTCACATGAGATAAACAGGACAGGATCCAGGGCTGAAGGCTTCTCAAGACATGACGCACAAAAAAATGTCCCTCTTCCTTCCTCATTTGAGAAGGCTGAAAGCCACCCACCCCATTACCCAGTGGCAAAAGCCACAGCCTCACCCTGTCACCCAGCATGAACCCATGACTGCTGCTGGTGGCGTTGGGTGTGGAGACGCCAATCTGGGTGGAAATCTTCAGGTGATGGAGAGCTGACCACGCTCCTTGAGCCTGTTCGGTCCCCACCCCTTTTACAAATGGGCACCTTATCAATGGGCACTGTTTATCCGGGAACAGGGGACAGAGGACAGGGAGGAGCAGCATCAGCCTCCACTCTAGGTCACCACACCAGAAGCTGCTCAGGGTCCATCTGTAGGTTGGATGGGCTTCTTGTCCCACTTGTTCCTCCTGGGAGGCCATCCCAGGACCTCACTCCTCTGTAGGAGGAGCCGTCTTCTAATGCCCCACTGGCGTTTCCAGGGCTCATCTCTACCTCACAGCACTGGAGCATCCCCGGTGCCTTCCTGAATGGTCTATTTGGTGTCTGCCTATGTTCAATTGCCTTGATGATCCAAACTGCGGGTGTCAGGGTGTTGGCAAAGATGAGGTGACATTTCAATGTAAGCAATGTCCATCCTGGCCAGCTTGCAATATTTGACTCAGCAGGTGATGCTTTCCTGGGGTCTCTGTCATCAGGATCTTCCAGGGAATGTCATAGAGCAGGAACCCAACTTTTATGTGCTAAATTGCCCTCAGGAGGTGCCACCGTCTCTTCTTTCGCCATGGAGGGCCTACAACTGGCTAAATAACTACTAACAAGTAAAGACCCTGAAAATCTTCCTCAACTTCACATGTCAAGGCAGGAAGACACTCTGAGACTGAAATGCTCAACAGTAATGGAAGAGGGTGGCTGGTCTTGCCATAGAGACACCAAATTGAGGCAAATCCTGATGGCTGTAGGCTGCAGCAGAGCCATTTGCCTGTGATGTTTTGTGTCCCCAGCTGAAAGCTGGGGAGAAAGAGTGTGTCTGATTAGCTCTGTGCTGTTGAGAGAGGAGATTGTCCCATTATGGATGGGTATAGCAGCAGAGGAACCGTAACTACAGGCAGCTCCGAGACGCTGTACAACAACAACCACGGCGTGAGTGAAAACAGCACCTGAAATTTGAAATAGAGTGAAGAGGAAGAAAAGTCTGTGATAAATTTTCAGGGCCAATGATTGTGACTTTCAAGGTGTTTTGAGGCAGTTGGATGCCTAGCTCCCGCCAAAATGGGATGTCTTCAGATGTAGGTACCAAAATCAGTTCCCCAAGAATTATGAAGAAAGCAGGCAATATCATTTTAGGAAAACCCTGGATACAGAACAGGGGGGTGGTATCTTAACTGAAGTTCAGAGGAGACTTACTCTTATCTCTGGTTGCTCTAAAGAGACTCCCAGGACCCTGATTTTAGACAAAGCAGAGCTGTGCTCACCTCCCCCCCCACCTCCCTGACCTGCAAAGGGTTAAAGGGTGGGGGAGCCGCTTGATTAATAGATGTCGTGTGAACATGCACATTTGCCTGTGACAGCATTCCTGGGGCTTTCAGCTGGGCGATAAGCCGGGACCAAAGTCCCCTGGCTCTGAGCAAGGAGAGCAAACAGGGCCCCAATGTAGCAGTTATTAATTCCAGCCTTGCATCTCCCAGGGTTGTCTCTCAGCAACGGGGCTCCCGGGAGGCCTTTCACACACCAATCGATACAGCTCACCTCTCCCCTTGCTCTCTCCGTCCTAATTTCCCCCCTTTAATATGCTCCTTCTGGGCCGTGACCTCCAGGTTTGGGATGCTTTCCCCTTGGCAGCACGGGAAGGAGACGACGATGGTTTTAAAGTAGAAGAGGAGAGATTCAGGACAGATGTGAGGAAGAAATTTTTTACCCCGAGGGTGGTGAGAGCCTGGCTCAGGTTGGGCAGAGAGGTGGTGGATGAACCATCCCTGAAGACATCCCAGGCCAGGCTGGACGGGGCTCTGAGCAACCTGAGCTGGTGAAGATGTCCCTGTCATGGCAGGAGTGGCACTGGATGGGCTTTGAAGGTCCCTTCCAACCCAAACTATTCTATGATATTCCCATTGGGGTGGTGGGAACAACCCCCAGCACCCAAACTGATGTTATATTGGTCCTGTCCCACCATGACCCCCATGGGTCTTGGCAAGTTGGGGAAGGAACCAAAAAAGGGCAATTCAACAGCAATATCTCGAAAGAGTGTACCTGCCCTCATGCATCCATGAAAGGATGCACTCTGAGACTCACTGCATTTCTTCAAAATAAATTCATAAAACAAATAGACCTGATTCAGAATTTCTTTGGCTGCAAAACTGCCTTTTCTCTCAGGACAGTTTCAAATTGATTTGAACCCACAAGTTGCCTTTTCAACTCCAAACTTTGACATAAAGATATTGATTGAAAATGAAACTCCTTTCCCTCCCTGAACAGCAAAACAAACTGAAACACCCTGGACTTTTCGACTTGCCTGCCTTCAGACAGGACATCGTCACACAGAAAGATTTTCATAAGGGTGTGTTTTTAGGGGCAATGATTGCCACGTGGAGGATTTTTACTAGCTCTGATTTTACGTGTCTGGGCAAAAAGTGGATTTCTGGTTGCTGACGTCTCTCCTGACCCCACGGGTGCTCTCAGGAGGCTGATCGTGGTGGTGCTCAGACTGGAAGGTGTCTCCTTCAGGAAAATCAATTTCTGGAGATGGATGACTTTCAATAACAGCCTTGGGGAGGTTTAACTCCAGCCACTTCACAATTTCCTCTCAGGGCAGGAGAATATGTTTGGTGTTGTACGGCAACAAGATGGTTTTAAGGCATACCAAGATGATCGCTTCGAAAAGGAAGCCAGCTTTTGAAGTCAGCTTTTAAAGTCAGCCTGTTTTCCATAAGGAAGGTAGTTTGAGATTTCATAATAAATAATATGGAAATTTTCTAGTGTTGCAGAGCATCATAAAGGATGCTGTATTCACACTTACGCAGGTGACATCATGGGAAGGCACCATCTGCAAGCGACAACAGCTCTGCTCTGTAGAAGACTTTCCACTGACTTTGATAGCAACCGGACCAACTGTCTGAGGATACTGAAAAGGATACAGGCGAAAAGATGCTGAGTTACACCAAGCTGAGGGTAGCACTGCAAAGCTGACACATATCCTAAATGTTCATGTCTGGGCCATTTTTAATCCTTGAGGACAGAAGCTGGGATCACACCATAGTTTGCTCCAAGCCACCAATGTCCTCCCTTTCCATGGCTCCTTCAGAGGACTTGGTATTGCACAGGATGCCAGGACCACTGAGTTATGAGGGGTTCGGGGAAGGGAGCCAAGATGCTTTAACATTTGGTCATAAGCAGCAAGCCACAACCTGTCTTGCAGGCAAGTGGAGGACTGGAGTCAGTTGGTTCCTCTGTTCCCCCAAAAAACACGGAAAAAAGCAAGAAAAATGAGAAAACGACGCTATCATCGAGAGCTTTGGGATATGAGACCCAATATGAGCTTCTGCTTTTTCACAGAGTGTGAATTTTCTTTTCATTTTATTTCAGGACATGGAAAAAAACCCAAAAAACAAAAAACAAACCAAACCAAAAATGTTTGTGCAGAACTCTGAAATCCAGAGGCCATTTTCAAGTGGGAAACCCGTTCTCTGGCCATTTATTTGCAAAGCAGTAGGCCCTTGTGCCTAGCCCCGGATTGTCACGGAGAAACATTAAAATGAGATGTCCAAAGAGTAAAAGCTGACCCCTGTACCGGGAAACTGCGAATTAAATGCCTGATTTGGATATCAGAGGTCTTCAAATCCGTAGGGTAAGAAACGTGATAATTTTGAGCAGAAATTCCATACAACACTGACAGCTTCTGCAGGATTCACTGGAACAAGCATTTTTCCACAGAAAAGTGTAGTAATAATAATAATAATAATAATAATAATAATAATAATAACAATAATGCTAAACAAACTAGCTTTCTCCATTAAAAAATAAATAAAAGAGGAATTTTGTCCAAAACTTCCCAGCAGGCTCAAGTTAGTCTTATATCTGTGGTAGTAGATATAAAAAAGGCAAACCGAGGTCATCTAATCCAAGGGCCGGAAACCTTTCAAGGGTTGAGTGCCAGACTGTATTTTTCTTCCCCAGCAGAAACCCAGCAGCGTCTGTCTCTTGAAAACGGGTGAGATGATGGGTGGGATCCTGTCTCTCAGGATCTAAACCATCTGCAACAGCCCAGCTGCGCTCTCCGGGGTTTATCCTCATAGCTCCTCTCCAAAACCATGTGTGATTTAAATAGTTTTGGAGGCGACTTGAAAATAAGACCCAGCAATGGGTTTCTTCCATGTAAACAGACCCACAGTGGGAGTAGGTGACCAGTAGGTCACCACTGTAGATGATGGTTGGAGCTCTTTTGTGGCCTGCAAGCCTTGGGATTATGTGGTTCTATAGCTACACGTATCTGGAGGGAAAATAGGAAAGGGATAAGGCTGCTGTAATGCATCTTCAGTGAGGACGACCATCTTAAGCCCTAAATTTAGGTTCCTGAATCTTTCGGTTGAATCCCATGCAAGATTTTTGCAGGAGGGTAAACTCTACGCATTTTTCTGCAGGTAAAGAAGATCCCTCCATGGGTTTTGTGCTGTGGGAGGTAAAGGGGGTTTTCAGGAGAGCACAATACCCCTGCAGTCATATCAATAAGAAAATCCCATTGCTTTCAAAAGGTCTTTGAGGAACTAGTCTGGAAGCTCTTGTGTTTCGTAACTATTCCTACTGAAGCATTTCCGAAACACAGCTCCGGGCATCTGCAAGAATTTGAAAACCAGACTCAGGCTGTTCTGTTTCCTGAAATCCAAAATCCGTCCCACATTCCCTGTCACTGGGTCTCTGTTCCCCAGTCCTCCAGCACATCTGGAGCTAACACAACACAGCGTCGACCTTGCAAAGCCAGATCTAAGAACTGGTGAGGTCAGGGGAGGGAAACAGAGCAGCACTGAGGTAATTTCAACTGTAGTTTGAGCCCTTGGGCTTTGTTATTTTCAACAAAGAAACGTGTCACAGGCTAACACCTTCGTCTTCTGGGCCGCAGTTCAGCCCTGCAGAGCCCCTCTTGTTCAAGTAGTCCTGAGTCAAAGGTGGCATGGTTTCTTTTGGAAGAGAGCGGCGATTTCAGGGAACTTTTCATTCCAGAAGGGGTGATGATTTTAATTGTGTGGAGTTGTCCTTTCTTCATGGAGAATTTCCTGCAAAATATGCGGTCATTAAAGATTTCCCCATAGGAACAGAGGTGGCAATTGCACTGGGGGTGTTCCAGAGCAGATATTGAATTAGTCCTGTGAGCATCTCCTTGGAGCTTCCGTACAAAATCAGACCTCTTCTACCGCTCTGTCCTGGGGGTGATCAGTGCTGGCAGATCACAAGCCCCAATCTATGGCAATGCATGTAGACTGTGGCCCATGTTTGCTTCAGCTGACGATAGACAAGAGGTAGGAATCTCCAGGGGATGGGATCCTCCAGGAGGATATTCAGTTTTGAGGGAGCGTGGGTCAACTTCTGAAACACCACTTCATCTTGGTTGACTCAAAAGAAGCCTTTAGCACTTCTGGAGCACCTTCTGGAAAATCATCTTGGTCCTTCACAAACACNCAACCCAAACTATTCTATGATATTCCCATTGGGGTGGTGGGAACAACCCCCAGCACCCAAACTGATGTTATATTGGTCCTGTCCCACCATGACCCCCATGGGTCTTGGCAAGTTGGGGAAGGAACCAAAAAAGGGCAATTCAACAGCAATATCTCGAAAGAGTGTACCTGCCCTCATGCATCCATGAAAGGATGCACTCTGAGACTCACTGCATTTCTTCAAAATAAATTCATAAAACAAATAGACCTGATTCAGAATTTCTTTGGCTGCAAAACTGCCTTTTCTCTCAGGACAGTTTCAAATTGATTTGAACCCACAAGTTGCCTTTTCAACTCCAAACTTTGACATAAAGATATTGATTGAAAATGAAACTCCTTTCCCTCCCTGAACAGCAAAACAAACTGAAACACCCTGGACTTTTCGACTTGCCTGCCTTCAGACAGGACATCGTCACACAGAAAGATTTTCATAAGGGTGTGTTTTTAGGGGCAATGATTGCCACGTGGAGGATTTTTACTAGCTCTGATTTTACGTGTCTGGGCAAAAAGTGGATTTCTGGTTGCTGACGTCTCTCCTGACCCCACGGGTGCTCTCAGGAGGCTGATCGTGGTGGTGCTCAGACTGGAAGGTGTCTCCTTCAGGAAAATCAATTTCTGGAGATGGATGACTTTCAATAACAGCCTTGGGGAGGTTTAACTCCAGCCACTTCACAATTTCCTCTCAGGGCAGGAGAATATGTTTGGTATTGTATGGCAACAAGATGGTTTTAAGGCATACCAAGATGATCGCTTCGAAAAGGAAGCCAGCTTTTGAAGTCAGCTTTTAAAGTCAGCCTGTTTTCCATAAGGAAGGTAGTTTGAGATTTCATAATAAATAATATGGAAATTTTCCAGTGTTGCAGAGCATCATAACGGATGCTGTATTCACACTTATGCAGGTGACATCATGGGAAGGCACCATCTGCAAGCGACAACAGCTCTGCTCTGTAGAAGACTTTCCACTGACTTTGATAGCAACCGGACCAACTGTCTGAGGATACTGAAAAGGATACAGGCGAAAAGATGCTGAGTTACACCAAGCTGAGGGTAGCACTGCAAAGCTGACACATATCCTAAATGTTCATGTCTGGGCCATTTTTAATCCTTGAGGACAGAAGCTGGGATCACACCATAGTTTGCTCCAAGCCACCAATGTCCTCCCTTTCCATGGCTCCTTCAGAGGACTTGGTATTGCACAGGATGCCAGGACCACTGAGTTATGAGGGGTTCGGGGAAGGGAGCCAAGATGCTTTAACATTTGGTCATAAGCAGCAAGCCACAACCTGTCTTGCAGGCAAGTGGAGGACTGGAGTCAGTTGGTTCCTCTGTTCCCCCAAAAAACACGGAAAAAAGCAAGAAAAATGAGAAAACGACGCTATCATCGAGAGCTTTGGGATATGAGACCCAATATGAGCTTCTGCTTTTTCACAGAGTGTGAATTTTCTTTTCATTTTATTTCAGGACATGGAAAAAAACCCAAAAAACAAAAAACAAACCAAACCAAAAATGTTTGTGCAGAACTCTGAAATCCAGAGGCCATTTTCAAGTGGGAAACCCGTTCTCTGGCCATTTATTTGCAAAGCAGTAGGCCCTTGTGCCTAGCCCCGGATTGTCACGGAGAAACATTAAAATGAGATGTCCAAAGAGTAAAAGCTGACCCCTGTACCGGGAAACTGCGAATTAAATGCCTGATTTGGATATCAGAGGTCTTCAAATCCGTAGGGTAAGAAACGTGATAATTTTGAGCAGAAATTCCATACAACACTGACAGCTTCTGCAGGATTCACTGGAACAAGCATTTTTCCACAGAAAAGTGTAGTAATAATAATAATAATAATAATAATAATAATAATAATAACAATAATGCTAAACAAACTAGCTTTCTCCATTAAAAAATAAATAAAAGAGGAATTTTGTCCAAAACTTCCCAGCAGGCTCAAGTTAGTCTTATATCTGTGGTAGTAGATATAAAAAAGGCAAACCGAGGTCATCTAATCCAAGGGCCGGAAACCTTTCAAGGGTTGAGTGCCAGACTGTATTTTTCTTCCCCAGCAGAAACCCAGCAGCGTCTGTCTCTTGAAAACGGGTGAGATGATGGGTGGGATCCTGTCTCTCAGGATCTAAACCATCTGCAACAGCCCAGCTGCGCTCTCCGGGGTTTATCCTCGTATCTCCTCTCCAAAACCATGTGTGATTTAAATAGTTTTGGAGGCGACTTGAAAATAAGACCCAGCAATGGGTTTCTTCCATGTAAACAGACCCACAGTGGGAGTAGGTGACCAGTAGGTCACCACTGTAGATGATGGTTGGAGCTCTTTTGTGGCCTGCAAGCCTTGGGATTATGTGGTTCTATAGCTACACGTATCTGGAGGGAAAATAGGAAAGGGATAAGGCTGCTGTAATGCATCTTCAGTGAGGACGACCATCTTAAGCCCTAAATTTAGGTTCCTGAATCTTTCGGTTGAATCCCATGCAAGATTTTTGCAGGAGGGTAAACTCTACGCATTTTTCTGCAGGTAAAGAAGATCCCTCCATGGGTTTTGTGCTGTGGGAGGTAAAGGGGGTTTTCAGGAGAGCACAATACCCCTGCAGTCATATCAATAAGAAAATCCCATTGCTTTCAAAAGGTCTTTGAGGAACTAGTCTGGAAGCTCTTGTGTTTCGTAACTATTCCTACTGAAGCATTTCCGAAACACAGCTCCGGGCATCTGCAAGAATTTGAAAACCAGACTCAGGCTGTTCTGTTTCCTGAAATCCAAAATCCGTCCCACATTCCCTGTCACTGGGTCTCTGTTCCCCAGTCCTCCAGCACATCTGGAGCTAACACAACACAGCGTCGACCTTGCAAAGCCAGATCTAAGAACTGGTGAGGTCAGGGGAGGGAAACAGCACAGCACTGAGGTAATTTCAACTGTAGTTTGAGCCCTTGGGCTTTGCTCTTTTCAACAAAGAAACATGTCACAGGCTAACACTTTCGTCTTTCCGGCCGCAGTTCAGCCCTGCAGAGCTCCTCTTGTTCAAGTAGTCCTGAGTCAAAGGCGGCATGGTTTCTTTTGGAAGAGAGCGGCGATTTCAGGGAACTTTTCATTCCAGAAGGGGTGATGATTTTAATTGTGTGGAGTTGTCCTTTCTTCATGGAGAATTTCCTGCAAAATATGCGGTCATTAAAGATTTCCCCATAGGAACAGAGGTGGCAATTGCACTGGGGGTGTTCCAGAGCAGATATTGAATTAGTCCTGTGAGCATCTCCTTGGAGCTTCCGTACAAAATCAGACCTCTTCTACCGCTCTGTCCTGGGGGTGATCAGTGCTGGCAGATCACAAGCCCCAATCTATGGCAATGCATGTAGACTGTGGCCCATGTTTGCTTCAGCCGACGATAGACAAGAGGTAGGAATCTCCAGGGGATGGGATCCTCCAGGAGGATATTCAGTTTTGAGGGAGCGTGGGTCAACTTCTGAAACACCACTTCATCTTGATTGACTCAAAAGAAGCCTTTAGCACTTCTGGAGCACCTTCTGGAAAATCATCTTGGTCCTTCACAAGCACACCTCTACAAACCAATGCAACCAGGGCACAAACCATACCCCCAGTCATCCTGAAGAGCAAGGGGAGCTTGAGCCTCGCCTCCATCCCTTTCTTCTTCCAGATAGAGGGGACCTTCTGTCTGTCCTTGTATACCTAAGGTGAGGCACTACGACAAGAAAGTACCAAGTACCCTCCATCCATCTAGCTGGTATCAGAAGCCAGGTTCAGGTTGGGTCTTTCCACACTCACAAGAGTTTGCAGTGGTACTGACACAGGTGGATCCTTCAGTTGGTCAGTGTATTGAAACAAAGAAAGTATAGATAGGATCAAGATACGAGAGTCAGCGCTCCTTACATGACAAGGTCTCCTACATAATCTTCCACCTTTGCCTGGCCATCTTGGCTTCTTCACAATCACATGGATGATGGGCCTCCATCTGCTTCTTTTTGCACTCTTCAACGTTTTGAGTTTTGCTTCTGCCTCTGGATAATGATGAAATGGTCTCCAAGTGTCCAGACTGCTAAGAGAGCCCACTACTTTGAGGAAGAAGAGAAAGATTTTAAAGATTTTTAAGATTCTCCATCACTGGTGTTTTTAGCCCTTTGATGTGCAACATCCTTGTAGCTCTGCTCCACCTCCAAGAACCTGGATGGGATGGAGGATCCATTTCACAGCATAAAACTGCCCTTAGACTAGGGCTTTGCCCAGGCTGGTCTTGCACCAGCTAGGTTGTTCCAGGCTCTGGACCCCTTATATTCCCATGGGAGTATGAGAAAACATGAACATAAGGACCAGGGCTGGATGCTGAGCCTGTCCTGGGTCTTATCCAGATGCTCCAGATTTTCACTGGGGCCCAAGGTCTTCGCAGCACCCCCACCGCAGGGTTTCTCTGGGACCTGTCTGGCCAATGAGCACAGCGCCGGCACTAAAAAAAGCCCTCTCAACTTAAAAGCCGGGCCAGCACGTCCGCTGGAAAAATGACATAACCCCGTCACGTAATCTGGAGTTCCTCCTTTGGGGCAGCCTAGCGGGTTGGGGCCATGCAAGAGGAGATCAAAGGGCAGCACAGGAAAAGGAGAGCGGAGCCCATGGAGGGAAAAAACACCCTCACCCGCTGGCCCGGGGACTGATGGCAGCGCTGGGTGGGTTTTGGGAGTTCCCGTTCACAGGAGGGATGGAGACAGACATCCTCCACCGGCTCTGGGTGCGGGCATGGTGTCTTTTTCCACGCCTCTCCCACCTTATCGTTCGGACTAGTGTGAGATGACAGCTCGAGATGAGAACTGGCCCCTGTTGTGCCTGATCCTGTTCAAGCCTCACAGAGGAGACGATCTTGACCCAAAAGAGCTGGCGAGGCTGCGGTTACCCAGGGCAGTGCCAGCAGCATCCCCTCTCCTTAATTTCTCCAGCTGGTTTCCCAGCCTCCTTGACTTTGAGTACCTGGGGAAAATACAGGAGATGGATGAGGTAGTGGGAGGGGGGTGAAACAGCAAGGAAAAATGGCTAAAATTGATGGGTCTCATGCCAGGACAGGTGCTGCTGAGGGACGTGCGCTGGGTACATCCTCGCACAGTGCCATAGAATCGTAGAACCATTTTGGCTGGAGAAGACCCTCAGGATCATCGAGTCCAACCATTAACCTAACTCTGGCACTAAACCATGTCCCCCGTTATGGATTCTGGACCCTTGCCATCCTTGCTCCCTATCCCTGCAGCCATGGGGCATTTGCCACCCCCTGCACCCTCAGCCACATCCTCCCACCCCAGCTTCCTATGCCCACTGGTGCCCACTCCAGGGGAATCGCATTGCTCAGGGTTTGTGGTTTCTGACCCCTGACTTGCCCGTTGCCACTGGAATTCCCTATCGCTCAGTGACTCAGCTGACAGAAAGGGAGACAATGGCATTTTACATCAGCCCAGGCTATCAGGAGCCTGCCTTATCTGAGCTGTGTTTTTCTATTAGTCTAACACTCCATTGTGCATCCCTTTATCAGCTGCAATGTTGATGTAATGCTGGCTTGGAAGTGGTTTCTGCATCCTAGCACTAAGACAGCTCACTTTTATTTCAGCGGGGGGGGAGGAGGGGAGGGCGCGAGAGGAGGATTTATCAGGATTCTCAGGAGATAGGAGCCCTTCTCCTGCATGAAGCAGGGAGGGCGGTGGAGGGGGGACACCAGACCCAGCTGAGCAGAATATTTGAAATTTAAAAAATGTAATTTTCGATCCCTTACCCCCTTCCAAACAATATTTTTAACCAAAGTGCTCGCTTGTCATGATGACCTGTTGCGATAGGACAAGGGGTAACGGTTTTAAAGTTAAAAGAGGGGAGATTCAAGCCAGATGTGAGGAAGAAATTTTTGACACTGAGGGTGGTGAGAGCCTGGCCCAGGTTGGGCAGAGAGGTGGTGGATGAACCATCCCTGGAGACATCCCAGGCCAGGCTGGACGGGGCTCTGAGCAACCTGAGCTGGTGAAGATGTCCCTGCTCATGGCAGGGTTGGACTGGACAAGCTTTGGAAGTCCCGTCAGCCCAAACTGTTCTATGATTCTATGGTTCTCTGGTTTGTTCTGTGAGCCCCAGAAGGTGCAGACCTGGCTTTCTGCAGCTGGACTGGCCCAGCTGCTGGTGGCGGGGGAGCCCAGAGTTGTCCCACTATGTGGGTCACACCTAACAGCGCTTTCCTGGTGACCTTTTCACTGACTGATATACTAGTTGAGTTCCACTGTGGGTTTTCTCCCAGTTTTTTTCGCATCTTTAGCCATCTGTTTTCAAAAAACAGCCAGCAACTTGGCATCCTTAGCTTGTCAATGGATTTAAAAAATTCTGGGGTTGAATGGGAAGGGCAGATGAAGCTACCTGCATGAAGTAATAACATTGCAAGGTGGCCTCATAGGTTTTGCTTCCTGACTTTTAAAACCTCGGGATCCATCTCCATTGCAGCAACAGGAACAGAATCACTTCAGTTGCTACACGGGAACAGAGAAGCACATTTAATTTATGTTAATACAGCAACAGGAGGTGTTTGGCCAGGTAGGATTAAGTGTGTTAGGTTTAGCCTATCCATCAGTAGTAGGAGCAGCAATGAGGTTTCCACCTCGGGGCACAAGCCATCTGGAACCATACCTGAGCATCATCCTTGAGCATTGATGGAGAGTCTGGAGCACAAGTGTGATGGGAGCGGCTGAGGGAGCTGGGGGGTTCAGCTGGAGAACAGGAGCTGAGGGGAGACCTTCTGATCTCTGAACTGCCTGAAAGGAGCTTGGAGCCAGGGGGGTCGGGCTCTGCTCCCCAGGAACAAGCGTCAGGAGCAGAGGAAACGGCCTCAAGTTGCACCAGGGGAGGTTTAGATTGGATATTAGGAACAATTTCTTCCCCAAAGGGCTGTCGGGCATTGGAACAGGCTGCCCAGGGTGGTGGTGGAGTCACCATCCCTGGAGGGCTTTAAAAGATTTGTAGATGAGGTTCTTAGGGACATGGTTTAGTGCCAGTGTGAGGTTAATGGTTGTACTTGATTATCTTGAGGGTCTCTTCCAATCAAAATTATTCTATATAGTACTGTATGATTCTATACTACGGTCTGGTTTCACTCAGCTACCCCAGCCGACTTGGCAGCCCTGCTGTGTGACCACCCTTTGGCCAAGGTCGGCAGGACCAGTATGTTCCAGACCACTCACTGCAAGTCCCTCTTGGAGCAGTCTCTGATGTGAGAGGGGTGGACCACTTCAATTGCTTTTTCCTCCTTCCTTGGAGGCATTTTGTGCCTGTCCTTTCTCCCTGAGTCTGTGAACGAAGGTAGAATCAGAAGATACTTGCAGGTACACGTGCCAGCTTGCGTTTCCACTGCTTGTAATGAAATTGCTCAGTTCCTGTTTTGCTTCACTCAAGCCCAGTAGGCTCTTAAAGAATCTGCAGCTGGGATATGTCCTCATAAAGTACGTATATCCAGTAGCCGCTTCTGGAAGCCCTACAATAATTAATATGTAATTTATAAGGTACTGATATGACTCACACTTTGGCTATTTCACCGGTGACTGGTTCACAGTGTGACCAAGCAGAGGACAGCATTGATTTTGGACTTTGGGTTCAACCACTGGCTGACTCACCTCGGGTGCGGGGCCGTGTTGTGTGGCTCTAGATAGGTCTCTGCTGCTCATCCATCACCCCAGCGACTCAGCAGCTTTGGTGTCAGGTCAGCAGGCTAGTCTGATGTGGAAGGAAAAACAATCACGTGTCTTGCTACAGACCCCTAAACTCCCATTTAATAGCTACAGTCAGACTCAGGCTTTTCAGTGGTACTTAGGAAGAGGCTGTGGAGCTCCAAAAAGCTACTTGGGACCCATTTGCATGCATTCAGAGTTTGTTCTTGAGACAAAAGGAACTTAAAATGGACTACAAATACTAACCCCAGGCAAACTCTGTGCATACCTGTGAGCGTCATCCTCTGGGCCATTGTCTGGAGTGTGAGGGACATGGCTCTCCAGCTGCAGGAGGACTCATACACAACATGCTTTCCCTGGAGAAGACGAATGGTATGTACATACGCATCTTGCAGCAGTTTCCATAGAGGTCTGATGTTGGAAATTGCCTCATACATGGCAGTCTGTCCTGTCTGACGCTCATTCGGACACGAACAACAGCACTTTTCATCCATGCCCAACAGGCTTCAAACTGGGACTTTGGAATTTGCCTACCAGTACTTTCGCATCTGTGTTTGCACACCTTGGATGGCTATGTTTGCATGTTGACCCCTGGAGATGTGTGAAGATCATAGCATGTTTTACTATCAATTGAGAAACCAAAACAGATCTTTCTGAGAAGACCTTCATGGTTAGTTTGATTTATTACTCCTATGAATAGAAATCCCACTGTGATGGAAGCTCGACAGATCTGGGTTCCAACAGAGTGTTTAGGTGGCAGTCCTGAAGTGCTAATGAAGGGAAAGCAAGAGTAGAAACATGAATCACGGTGAGCAGGACTCATGGTAAACTGTTACTGTACGTCTCCAACCACAATGAATCCCAGAATTATAGAATCATTAGAATAGTTTGTGTTGGAAGGGACCTTCCCAGCTCCCCCAGTGCCCCCCCTGCCATGAGCAGGGACATCTTCACCAGCTCAGGTTGCTCAGAGCCCCGTCCAGCCTGGCCTGGGATGTCTCCAGGGATGGTTCATCCACCACCTCTCTGGGCAGCCTGGGCCAGGCTCTCACCACCCTCAGTGGAAACAATTTCTTCCTCATGTCTGGCCTGAATCTCCCTCCTTTAGTTTAAAACCACCACCCCTTGTCCTATTGCAAGAGACCCTGCCCAAAAGTCTGTCTCCATCTTTCTTATAGGGCCTTTTAAGCACAGAAAGGCCGCAATAAGGTCTCCCTGGAGCCTTCTCTTCTCCAGGTGAACACCCCAACTCTCTCAGCCTGTCCTCCCAGCAGAGCTGGTCCAGCCTCGCATCATTTCTGGGGCTCCTCTGGCCCCTCTCCAACAGAACTCTCTCCACATCTATGGCTCGAATTTACCGTTGTGTCCTCAGACCCCAAATAAGAAGTTGGAAGCACTCATGCAATGGTGTGCAGCAGTCCTGGGGGGCTCGGCTCACAGAGGTCCTACCTGGACCAACCAGCTCATGCTCCGAAGCTGTTTGTGCTCTCACCTTTTCCTCTTCAGCCTCTGGCTGCCCGCAATGGCGCTGGCTGATCTCTCTGCCCAACGAGTGGCTGTGGTTTTGTCTCAGTCATCATTTCTATTGTTATCTGCCCATTATCTGATCCTCTCCCAGGCCGGGCCCGGAAACATCCTTCTGTCTCTGTCTTCGACGGCGCTCCATCCTCTTCCTCCTTGGAGAAGACAAAAGCAAAACAAGCGCATAATGAATCAGACGTTTCCCTTCTCACTTTGCCCCTTACTTCCCCCTCTCATTTTTTACAGCGACCAATTTCTGCCTTTCCCCTCCTGTTTGTTTGGGATGTGACCTGCGCAGTTCCCCTGTGCTCAGCATCCCGGGGAGTCTGGACGGCTCCTTTCGGTGTCAGCGGGAGTTCAGCGCCCGGTAAGGCTGATAGGGCTCCTCTGGCCCCCACCACGTCCTCAAAACTAACGTCTGAAAGAAGCTTGGCCCCGTGACACCAGGGCGAGGGATCAAACCCAGCAAGCTGAACTCCAGCCCAGCTAGAGGTTCATGTGGGTTCAGAAAAGCAACTGGACAGCTGGCTGGAGGAAAAACAGTCTATCAAGGGCCATTAAACATGAGATCAGCTTCATCCAGCTCAGGATGTCACGTGGATGTAACTCGCTAGAGGCTGGAAGAGGATGTTGGGGAATCATTGCTCTGTCCTTGCCCTGGTTTTGTATTCTGTCATTGGTATTGATGGAGAATCATGGAACTGTAGAATGGTTTGGTTTGGAAGGGACCTTCAAAAGTCATCTAGCCCAGTGCCCCTGCCATGACAGGGACATCTTCACCAGCTCAGGTTGATCAGAGCCCCGTCCAACCTGGCCTGGGATGTCTCCAGGGATGGGGCATCCACCACCTCTCTGGCCAACCTGCACCTCATAGAAAAAAACATTCTTCCTTATATCTAGTCTGAATTTCCCCTCTTTTAGTTTAAAATAATTCAAATAATTCCTGGGGTCTAGCAGTGGGCCAAAGGTAAAACACAGAGTTCAAGATACTTGAAGACAGCCTATAACCGTGTTCTTCTAAGTTGTTCCACTTGCCAGTTGGCAGTGTGACCATTCACCTGATCAAAGTTATTTCTGAGGTGTTTCCAATAAGGTGTTTTTGAGGAAGTCAGTATGGTTTTCAGTCTTGGCTTTGTACTAGATAATAGTGCAGTGAGAATGATAAATACATGGAATTAAATCGTGGAGCAGAAGTCAAGGTGGCAATGGCTGCTGGCATTGACCTACCAAACATTCAGATGTGGAACACCCACTTCTGTGCACTGTGGGGTTTTTTTGGCTGCAGAACAGGGTGGCGCAAAGCTCTCCCTGTGAAATCCAGCATCCCTAGCCTTTGGTGACCTCTCATGTTTTCTGTGTCCCAAAACAATGTTGGGTCCTACTTCTAATATTCTGTGAGGTTTGCATTGCTTTAAAGCCAGAGTGGTCCTGGTCTGCCTTGGACCTGGTCAAGGTAGCTGTATTGAAGGCCGGGAAAGAGAATGATGCTTGTGAGGCATTGTGGCTCACCAAATAGAATCATGGAATCATTTTGGTTGGTTGGAAAAGACCTTTCAGATCATCAAGTCCAACTGTTAACCTCACACTGTCAAGTCCACCACTACATGTCCATAAGAACCTTATCTGCGTGTCTTCTAAACCCCTCCAGGGATGTTAACTCTACCACTGCCCTGGACAGTCTGTTTCAATGCCTGAGAACCCTTTCCACTAAGAAAATTTTCCCAATATCCAATCTAAACCGCCCCTGGCACAACTTGAGGCCATTTCCTCTCATCTTGTCCCTTGTTACTCAGGAGAAGAAATCAACAACCTCCATGCTACAACCTCCTTTCGGGAAATTGTAGAGAGTGAGAAGGTCTCCCCTCAGCTCCTGTTCTCCAGCTGAACCCCCCAGCTCCCCCAGCCGGTCCCATCACACTTGTGTTCCAGCCCCTTCCCCAGCTCCATTCCCTTCTCTCAACTCACTCCAGCACCTCAAGGCCTTTCTTGGTGTGAAGGGCCCACAACTGACCCCAGGATTTGAGGTGCAAATATATCCACCAGTGCCTATTTGAGCAATATGTCTCTCCTTCATCTTTCACCATTACCCTGCAATACGGCACTTTGGCACTTCTGTTAACTAGCCAACTTTTCTTGAGGACCAGAGACCGTGAAGGGCTGGAGATCCCTGCAGTCCAGGGTCAATGCTGCTGTGGGCAGGGAATCCATACTCAATGTAGATCATGCTTTCTTTGTAAGACTCAGGTCTTGGGAAGCTCAACTGCTTGCTGACATGCTCCATTGCTGGTTGGTCAAGGCCAAAGGCCACAGCAAAGACCTTGCTAACAATGATGTGGGTGACTGTGGGTCAGTGCCAACGGGTGTTCTTGGCCCTATTTCCTTGGTTGGTATAGCTAGGTGGAAAGAAATCTACAGGAAAAATCCAATTTCTGAAACTTTTCCACTCTTTTCATTAAAAAAAAAAAAAAAAGCAGCACCCTCACGGAAGTATTAATTTCCCCAAAGACAGATTCTGTATGCAAATTTTTATGATGATTTTTTCGCTGGAAGCAGGAAGCAAAAAGTACAAATATCTAAAACGAAAGATGAAACCATACTAATATCTTTACCTTTATAAAAGCTCCTGGCTCTTTTCCTGTCACTTCTATCCGAGCCACAAAGCTTAAACCAGAGAGCTCTTCTCTCTAGGAAGGCAGAAATAGACACTGGGAAAGCCACATTGCTGCTTTAAAGAAGATACTAAAAAAATGAGAGAGGGCATGGAAAAAGGGCTACAGAAATTATCTGAAGAGTGAAGAGAAAGCCTTAGCATGACAGGCTCAAAAAGCTTGTTCTGGTCAGCTTATCAGGAAAGGAGATGGAGAGGTGACTGCAGAAGAATTGCTTGGGGAGAAAAATGCCTGATGTGAAAGGTGTCTTTAATCTAGCAAAAAATGGCCTTCCCATGGCTGCAAAGCAGAGCCAAACCACCCAGGCTTGTGGTTACCACCAAGGGTAATTAGTCAATAGGCTACACAGGTTCTTCATCCCTGGATACCTTTAAATTAAGAGCAGATGCCTCTCTGGAAGCAATGTTTTAGCCAAGTGCAAGCTGTTGAGTTATGGGTGTGAGTTATATCTGAATATTAAACTGACAGCTCAGCAAATCAAGGTCATGGAGAAAGAAGAGCGAGAATTTTCACCAGGAAAATTTGGACTGATCCAGGAAAAGTTTTCTTGTGCTTTTATACTGGTGATACTACACTGGTCCTGCTGTGTTTGCAGGTCATAGGCAAACAGGAAGGTTGTGTGATTTAGTACTTCACCCTCCTCTTCAAAACGGTCTTGTCCTTTCTTTATCACTCACTCAATCTGTTCTTTTTAAGCTTTTTATAATTTTATATTTTTTAATTATTTTAAAGCATGTTTCACTCTCAGCAGCTTCGTCAGTAATGGGCAGTTTTCTCACTGTGCAAGTTTTGCAGGACAGACTTTCACCAAATGTGTTTCTTGGAAAATCCTTTTCCTGAGTTCTGCCCACTATTCTGAGCAAAGCTCTTGATGAATCTTCACTGGGGAAAGCTGCAAGCAGCTCAATAAGGTTTAAAACACACCATTTAGGCTGTAGGCTGAAAGGTGTGACCATCAGGAGGGCAATTTGAGCTAATCTTCAGCAACAGAGGAGTAAAAAGAGAACAGGGCTGACAGATGTTGTAACAGGTAGGGACTCTCAGAAAACTCAGCCAGTCCAAAAACATTCTTCCCTCAGCTGGCTTGGACCTCCATAACCTTTCCTCCTTGTGTAGCCTGTTCTTGTAAACCACTGGTGATGGAGACACTGTTCTTCCTCTGTCCTCTCTCCCTGGAGAGACAAACGAGGTACGTATCACATTTACCCTATGCCTTATCTCTGAACTGAACATTCCATGTCCTTCAACTGCTCCTCAGTGCCTGTGTTTTCCACTCCCCTGCTCATTCCCGTTGCTGTCTTCTGCATTCCCTCCACTCGCTCCCATACTTCGTGTGATGCCCCAAGTTGGACACTGTGCTCCAGCACAGTTGCCTGGACCTCCCGTATCCCAAGTTGTGCACCAGTTCATATGTCTCAGTGTGGATTTAACCTCTGTTGCACCAGATGACTCACGCCCAGCTTCTGATCTGCAAAGCATATCCTGTTGATCTGCTGTCTTGTGGTCGGCCTCCAGCCATCCTGGCTTACTGCTTGCAGGATCTCTTTACTAAATCCTCCTTCTTCCCGTGGCCCTTTGATCCATGGAGATTACCCTGTATTCGCAAAAATACTCGTCTCCCAGTGAAGTGTTTCTACACTGAGATGCCAATAGAAATACTGTGCTTTCTTCTTGCTGAGTTTCTTTGACACTTGCAGAACCAGCGGTGACCCAGACCGTTTGGAAGTCAGACTAGTCATCTCCATATGAGATGGAGGTTGGCCACTTACACTGGGGAGCATCAAAGACATTTTTTACACTGAGGGTGGTGAGAGCCTGGCCCAGGTTGGGCAGAGAGGTGGTGGATGAACCATCCCTGGAGACATCCCAGGCCAGGCTGGACGGGGCTCTGAGCAACCTGAGCTGGTGAAGATGTCCCTGTCATGGCAGGGGTGGCACTGGATGAGCTTTGAAGGTCCCTTCCAACCTAAACAGTTCTATAATTCTATGGATATTTCGTGCCCTATGTACACATGTTCAGCATGGCAGGGAGGGGCTGTAGGTTCTCACATACAGAGAGGCCACAACGCCTTTCATTGCATAGCTGAAAAAAGCCCCTCCATTCATTCCATCTGAGCAGGTTTTTCAGCCCCTCCCATCTCAACCCTGATTGCTTATCAGCTGGGATATGTTTATCCTAAATCTTTCCTTTCTCCTTTTCTCATCTCCCCACCTCCACCTCTCCCTTTCCTGCTTTTTCTCTCACTGTTTCTCTCTCCCAGCAGCCCACATGCACACCCCCTTTCCAGCTCCAGGGCTGAGCTTGCAGAGGAGTGAAGCTTCAGACTAAACTTTAATTTGCATGCTCCCCGTTTCAAGGGCACAGGGTTTCTTTATTTTTTTTTTTTTTTCTTTTGGCTGTTGTTGCTCTCCACTGCAGAACTGGAAGGTTCTGGTTTGTGCCACTGTCGATTGAGACAGCACCGGCGTAATTACAGCATGTTCCCTCCCTGTGGAATTTAAGAGACCAGCTCCTTTTATAGCCCGTCCGGAGCCCCTCCAAGGGACTGCTCCTGTGCCCCCAATAGTCTTTTACACTCTCTGCCCCCGGGGCTGACGTGAAAGTGCTGCAGCTTTGACCTCAAGCCCCTCAGGTCCTTTGAGCAGTTCCTAGAAAACCCTGCTGGCTCTTTGCCCATGGGGTACGGTCACGGCTCTGCCCTGGGAAGGCTGTGCCAGGCGTTAGCCCATGCGCCTGCAAAACCCCTGCTGCTGCAGACACTCTGCAGAGACCGCGTCCTTGAAAAACTGACATTATGCAGGGGCCGGTGTGACCCCCCAGCTGTGAATGTCTCTTGTCTCTAGGAGCTCTACGTGGCTATGGCTTCCTAAATAATTCGTGAGCCCTTTTCCTTAGTCAGGGTTATACCAGAGGGGTGTCCTGACCATCCCAACCACTCTTGCCTGCAGGGCAGATGTAAGAATGTAGATCAGGAGTTAATCTCCCCATGATCTTCCTCCAAAGCAGTGGTGGTGGTGGGGAAGAGGCAAGTGGTGGAGTGACGCAGGAAGAGGCCCAGAAGAAAGATGGGGACAGACTTTCGAGCAGGGCCTGTTGCAATAGGACAAGTGGTGATGGTTTTAAACTAAAGGAGGGGAGATTCAGGCTGGACATGAGGAAGAAATTTTTGACACTGAGGGTGGTGAGAGCCTGTCCCAGGTTCCCAGAGAGGTGGTGGATGAACCATCCCTGGAGACATCCCAGGCCAGGCTGGACGGGGCTCTGAGCAACCTGAGCTGGTGAAGATGTCCCTGTCATGGCAGGGGTGGCACTGGAAGGGCTTTGAAGGTCCCTTCCAACCCAAACTATTCTATGATTCTGAGAGTCTTCCATTGCTGTTGTCTAAGAGATGCCTGTGCTGTGGAAACCTGGGCCTCTTTGGCATCCTCATAGTTAACAGCAATAACCGGTCATTCTGATTAAATAGGAATAATGGAGAACACAACAGTCCTGCGCCCCAACCAGCCTTTCAAACCCAACTCTCAGCCCAAATCACATGGAATTAACGAAGTGCAAACGAGCACCTTCTTCTTTCCATGGACCTGTGACTTGTTTTGTAGTCTCATCCTTTCTCTGCCTGCAGGAGCCCATCCTCTTGCTATCCTCATACCTCCTTGTCTGCTGCTGTTTCTCCACATTTCCCACTATTGGACAGCATTAGCAGAAAGTCAAGTGCATGCGACTCCTTTCCAACAGATGTTTTGCAAAGGGGACTGGAGACTTCCCTAGAACCTTTCCACAAAGTTTTTTATTCTCCTTCTTTAAAGACACGATCTTACTGTGAAGATGTCCTGGAGTATTTCTCTTACACTTGCAGAAGCAGGGTATTGCAAAGTCACTAAAGAATCTAGGAGACTAAGATTGGATGGAAACCAAGGAGCCTAGTTCTCCTGAACTGCCTGGATGTTTTGGCTTCCTTCAGCCCAAGGTCCACGGAGCGGGGACAGAGTACCTTAGGGTTATCTGCAGTGTGTGTTTGGTCCTGTCCCCGTCTTCCCCAGAAAACCAGTTAGCCAAACGAGACATATTTACTTATCCACTGGGTAGAGTACTAATTTTGGGAAGTGAGATGGGATTTAAACTCCTCTCCTTGTAGTGTCTCATCAGGTAAGGCATGCGTCTCCCCAGCTGTGAAATAAGGACAGCCTAAGAGAGGGATGAAAAGAGCTCAGCGTTATCTTGAATAACATGAACAAGTGGGTTTCTAATCTTGGGAATGAGATGATCTTTTCAGTCCCAGGACACAGCTCTATTATTAAATTAAACAGTGCCAAGCACAGATACTGGAATTTGATTGTCTGTATCATTAGCACTATGCTTGGCACAGTTTTAGACCAAACTGACCAACGCCAACCTAAGCCATCCTAACTCTGCACAAGGCAATGTCTTTGTGCTCCAAGTGCAGGGATGCTGCTTCACCCAGACGAGGTTCAGTCTTTTGGGGTGCCCGATCCAAACCTTCCATGGGTGCAGCAAGCATGTGGCCACAGCACAGCTGAGCCTGTTGATGTATCACTCCTCTTGCCCTGCTTCTTAAACCCTTTACATAAACATTTGCTAGTGGTCAGGGTTGGGAAAGAGCGTGTAAGCAGATAGAGCTCTGCTCTGACTCATTGCGGCTGCTCAGAAGTTTTTACCCTGCTTTTCATGCAGACGAGCTCAGACCATGGCAGAGGTCAAACCAGCATGTGATATCTTTAAAAAGCCCAGGGCTGAACCAGATAGTTATTCCCAAAAGTCTTTCCTGGCAATATTTTTTTCCCTTCTGGCAGTGCCAGAGTTTCTGCTTGCAGCACTTGGAAAATTCAGCAATTGCATGTCAAAAAATGCAGGGGAAGAAAGAACAGCAACAAGAAAAAGGGCAGATAGCATGGGGTGGTTCTTGTTCATCTCTCACTGGCACTTGCAAGGTTGCAGAGATCCTCAAGCTGAGCTTGGATGCAGAAGAGATGCCCATCAGCTCCGTTGCCTTCATTCCCCTCCCTGCTTCGCCACTCCAGTGCCCCCACCTCTGCCCCTTCCCCCCGTCCCATTAGGACCCAGTGGGCTGTCGGAAGCGTAATGGAAGAGAGAGCTTTCATCCATCATAGACCTTGAAGAGTTCAGCGAGGCAGAGCCATCACAGAGGAGAAACATTCCTCCGCGAATCCCCTCTTGTCTCTCGGGTGGGAAGGGGGAGGAGGAGGGAGAGATAAGGCCAAACTAATTTGTCTTTTTTAATTGGCTCAGAATACTTGAACGAAAGCTGGTTTGTTATCCTTGGCTTTGCTCTGGCAGGCGTCCAGGATGCAGGGCAGAGACGGAGGCTTCTGAAGAGTTAACCTCTTCTAAATATCCTATTAGGATACTCTCCATTTAGTGTAAGGACGGTGTAAGCAGTGACTGA
Source organism: Pampusana beccarii (assembly GCA_013399365.1). Classification (NCBI taxonomy): domain Eukaryota; kingdom Metazoa; phylum Chordata; class Aves; order Columbiformes; family Columbidae; genus Pampusana; species Pampusana beccarii. The sequence goes on along the minus strand of VWYH01003557.1, from coordinate 79,980 downwards.
GTGGGAGGGCCTCTTCGTCTTTCTTTTTTTTTCAGTTTTTCTACTAGAAACCCAGCCTTGGAAGGGACACAGGGGCATGCATAATAGCAAAGGCCCAAGGGTGAGAGTCTTCTGGTCAAATTTTGCCATACGCGTTGTAAACATCCCGAGCCGAGCTAATCACCCCACGCTCCCTTTGTAGTCAGCGAAGAGAGACAGACACACTTCTAAGGCACAGTTTGTCTCAACCTAAGGCAAACATCTCCAAGAGGTCAAATGATTCCTGCCTGCTTGTCTGCAAGGGTCTGCAGTGACTGGAAAGGGAACCTAGAGCTGTTAGCTTGAACATCTATTTAGCTGCACACATGTAGGTACCTGGTGGTCTCTCGGATTTTCTAGGCTTTATCATAGAATGGCTTGGTTTGGAAGGGATCTTGAAGACCATCTTGTTTCTACCTTCTACCTCAAGACTTTTTTTTTTTTTTTTCTGGGACATTTACATTTAGCTGGTGTCACACAGATGTGACACCGGATCTGTGGGAGGCCTGTGCAGGTCTCGAAGAGCAACTGGAGGCTGAGGGCATCTAAAACATCACTTGATGCCTATTCACAGGCAACTGAATTAAGTTGCTAAAGTCAAAGCAGATGATTTGGGCTCTGGACGTCTGGCCCTAGCTGTCCAAGTTTCATGTGCACAGCTAGGAAGAAGTGACTCCAAAGTCAAGCTTTAGGTCAGGTTAGCAATCCATGACTCTGTTTCCATGCTGCAAGTGACTGTTGAATGACCAATTGGTTCGTAGAAGAGAGCTCATCAAATGCTTTAAAACAAACTCAAAGGCCTATTTATAAGATCTTCTAGGCACGAACTGCACCATGCGTGTCCATCAGTCTTTGTGGTCATGATGTCTGTCAGACAACGTGGTCCAACATGCCTCCTTGAAGCACCCCAAATCTATCTTTCATGAGGCCAGGTGATGCGTATAGAGCTGAGTTCAGGATCGTGCTGGTGGGTCTTAGAACAACCCTGGGCTATTCCAGGGCTCCTCATACAGCCAGCTCAGGTTCAGCGAAGAGACAGTCAGCAGAAAACCAGCGATGCCGCACGCTTTGGTTCCCTCTGATGCTCAGATGGGTGGATCCTTTGTTTGCAGCTGGTTACAGCCGCAGGTCAAGGCCTTGTGCCCTCCACATGTCTGGGAGCATCAGATTTGCTTTGGTCTCTGACAGCATTACTGCAAAGTAATTTCTCTCTTCAGGCCGTGCGACTCTAGTAGGCAAAGAGGCGAGAGGCAGTGCTCGGCAGCTTGACGTACAGTTTGCAAGGTCTGGGGTTAATTCTGTGCTCTGTTATAAATTTCCCTTTGTAGAGCTGGAAGGCCTAGTTGATTTAGGAGCCAAATTCCCATTTCTCAAAGAAGACTTATCTGGACTTGTAAAAACTGGATCTTGCTTTCAACCCTGAAGCATGAGAGCTAGTGTCCCTTCTAGATGGTCTGCCATCTTAAATCATGTTAATTAGCAATGTCATTTAATTCATATTAGTGTCCGATTCATTTTTTTTAAACCCAGGTTCCTTTCAAAAACTGTCACATGGGCGGCTTAGTTGCGTTCTTCTGTCTTTTGAAGAATACAGAATCTAGTTTGCAGGGGTTTTGCTTGTGTAAATAAAAGCCTACAAAGTGAGAAAGAGGAAAATCATAGGATCATAGAATGGTTTGGGTTGGAAGGGACATTCAAAGCTCCCCCAGTGCCACCCCTGCCATGACAGGGACATCTTCACCAGCTCAGGTTGCTCAGAGCCCCGTCCAGCCTGGCCTGGGATGTCTCCAGGGATGGTTCATCCACCACCTCTCTGCCCAACCTGGGACAGGCTCTCACCACCCTCGGTGTCAAAAATTTCTTCCTCATGTCCAACCTGAATCTTCCTCCTTTAGTTTAAAACCATTACCCCTTGTCCTATCACAACAGGCCCTGCTAAAAAGTCTGTCCCCATCTTTCTTATCGGCCCCTTTTAAGTCTGGAAAGGCCGCAAAAAGGTCTCCCCAGAGCCTTCTCTTCTCCAGGCTGAACAACCCAACTATCTCAGCCTGTCCTCACAGGAGAGGTGTTCCAGTCCCCTGATCATTTTTGTGGCCTGGAGAAATATGGCAAAGCTTGGAATAGTACAGACGGGGCTGTTTGCCAGGGCTGGAAATCCCTGCCCCCTGTTTTCATTGACAAAGCCTGTTAGAGTTCACCCAAGCAACACCATCAAAAGACAGCCCCAGCTCCTGGGTTTTGCTTTTCTCAGATTTCTTAATCAGCTTGTTTGACAGATGTCGGCAGATACAGAGGGTGGCCTTGCATCCAGACGTTGGTGTGGGCGCCCACAGAGATGGGTCTCGCTCCCTGCTCCACCCCGAAAAGTCCTGAGACGCCTGGTGCAAATCACATAGCGTGGCAGCTGCCACAGCCCTGTCCGACAAGGGTCAAAGCACTGCGGGATGGGAAGGGGCTCCTTGAGGGCATCTCGCCCAACCTCCTGCCTCAAGGCAGGGTCAGCTGTATCCACCTACTTATCCTGGCCAGAGGCTGTTCTGAAGGATGCTGAGGTTTTGAGGCAACTTTTCACTCCTCATCTTCCTTGTCCTTGCTATTAAAACTCCCTTCTTTTACCTTTCATGAAGGAATGTCAGTCCTCAAGTGTCCCTGCAGACTTACAAATTTCAGTGCTTACTCCTTAATCTGTTGCTCCTACTTCTTTAGTAATTTTCTTTGCGTTTTTGAAGCCCAGGGCACAGGAGGGGGCCCAGCACTCCAGCTGAGACCTTCCCAGTACCGAGGAGATAACTTCATAGCTAACTTCAAAGATGATGCCATAGCTCCACACAGCTCCCCAGAGGCTCAAACACTTCCCAGCTTCTCTGGGATTGGGAAGAGTGGTTCCCATTATGAAATGAGACTTGGGAAGCCTGTCCACAGACATAAGACATCCACATTTCAGTGTCCACAGGTCAGTCATCCAACTGGCCCAGCCTCGATCTCTGCTGCTGAATAGAGTAGTCAATTGACTGTGGTGGCTCCAGTCAATGCTGGGGTGGGATTTGTTTGCCACATGGGTGTTTAAGGTAACTTTAGGCACAGCCAGAGTTCCTGCTGATATTCAGATGAGTATGAGTCTTATGCCATATCTTCCGACCCTGTGTTGATGTCTCAGGTGCTTTCAGACATTCCTGGCACTCCTGTTTGTCCAGCTGAATTGTGTATAAGGGTACCAGGAGGAACAAAGGGAATATAAAGGGAATTTAGGTATCCAGCTCACAAGAGGACACTGGACTGGAGAAATTTAGTTTTAATTCACAACTGAGTCTTGACGTGGGATGCCAAGTTGTGCAGCCTAAATTGTTTTGTTTTCATGTCTGCCTTCTCCATTTCCACCTCTTCTCCCCATGTGGAAAGAGACTCCCTTTGCCCTGCCTGGTGGAGGCATTGCAGGACCCCATCCCATCTACATCCCTGAGCATCCCCTGGGTGCAGGGCACTGAAACGCCTGAAAGAGACCCCAATATTTGGGACTTGACTCTCGTGCAGATGAAAGGGATGGTAGAGCACTTTCCCTCAACTCGACTAGAAGTCCCTCTAGTCCTCTTTGGTGAGACCCCCTGCAGTGCTTGCCCAGCTCTGGGTCCCCAGCACAGGACACACATGGACCTGCTGGAGAGGGGCAGAGGAGCCCCAGAAATGATGCGAGGCTGGACCAGCTCTGCTGGGAGGACAGGCTGAGAGAGCTGGGGTGTTCAGCTGGAGAAGAGAAGCTCCGGGGAGACTTTATTGCAGCCTTTCTGGACTTAAAAGGGGCTGAGAAGAAAGACGGAGACAGACTTTTGAGCAGGGGTCTTGCAATAGGACAAGGGGTGATGGTTTTAAACTAAAGGAGGGAGATTCAGGACAGACATGAAGAAGAAATTGTTTCCACTGAGGGTGGTGAGAGCCTGGCCCAGGTTGGGCAGAGAGGTGGTGGATGAACCATCCCTGGAGACATCCCAGGCCAGGCTGGACGGGGCTCTGAGCAACCTGAGCTGGTGAAGATGTCCCTGCTCATGGCAGGGGTGGCACTGGGGGAGCTGGGAAGGTCCCTTCCAACCCAAACTATCCTACGGTTCTATGATTCTGTGTTGAGCCCTGCACAGAGAGGAGCTGCCTCCTCCTGCACAGGGATGTGCTGGAGGCTGAGCAGAGCCCATTGCTTTCTGGAAACCCCCCTCCCCTTCGCAAACCCAGGCACCCCCGTCCCTCCAAGGGCTCTGACAGTAACCATGCCACGGGGGCTGTCAGTCAACGCAATGTTGGGCAGTGTCAGCCACAGTTCGTTGTAATCTCCCGGGGGGGGATGAGCGGTGCCAGAAGTGACAGCTACCTTTATCCACATCCCGGGGATATAAACAATATCGTGAAATAATGACAGGGGGAACATAAGCATCAATATCCTTCAGACGCTTTGGCCCCCCTCTCTCTGCTTTGGTGTATGTTTCTGAAAAGCCTCATTTCCTAATACCTGAGGTTTCTTTGCTTATTAGCCTTATCTGCTGGAGCAAAGTACCTCGGTGAAAGACATTTTTTGGTGCCATTTTTTGGAATGTTTTTGTAATCCTTGCATTTATAGGCAAAGACAAGGAGATCAAAGCTGCCCAGGGTTTATAAAGCATGTCAGGCTGAAAGTTTGACATCAATTACAGTGATATACACGTTGTCCGGATTTATGAGAAAACACTGATTTTGCCCCATCCCCTGCCCCCCAAATCAACGAGACTCTTTGCAGTGACTTGCATCCCTTTTCAGGGCCTGATGATGAGTGACCGGAGATCTGAGAGCAAAGCGAAGGCGACTCGGTGCCCAGCAGTTCCTTCCAGCTGCAAATCCTGGCCCTGCATGTGCTGAGTTTGTTGGTCTCAGCTGCTTCAATTCACTCTGCCAGTGACGCTGCAGCTGGCAGCAGTCGGAAATTATTCACTTGAAATATTTTTGGAAGGGAAAAGGGGATACATGACTCAGAATTCTTCTTAATGCCTTTTTTTGGGTGTCCTTTTGCCTTCTTTTGCGGTAGAAATTGTTTTGTTATCATCAGAAGGAATGGGTGAAAACTGTAAAGCTTTCACGTTTTGCCTGCAAATGGATGAATTCCCTCTTGAAAGGCTACTGAGGGGTTTAGTAGTGAGAAGAGTTTAGGTCCCCATCCCCACCATATTCCCATATACTATCCCAGAGTGAGCAGCCTCTCTGTGACACCAGAGAAGGTTCAGGAGAGCCGTGTGTCTGGGGTGTCTGAGAGAGGAGAATCCATTTCATAGCCCCTCTCAGGCTCAGAAAATTGAGACTGAAATAGTCTCTTTTCCCAAGAAGGAACCACAATCTCCTCTCCAGCCTTCTCGCTGAAGCTAGCCAACTATATATTAAAAAAAATTTCTAGACACAAGCTGCCCCTCCCTATGGTCTTCTGTGATTTGCACTTCTTGTGCAAGGTGATAAAACACAGACGAGCAAAACCTAACGTGCAAGAACATCTTGGAAAATATATTTTGGTGCTCAACTGTGTATTTTGCAGCACCCCCCTCTTTGGAAATTTGGGCCATGGAGAAGATCTGAATTGCCAGGAGAAAGTCAGCTTTCCCCTAGCTGGACGGAGCCCCTGGGCATGGAGCAATGGAGCTGCTACCAGGTTTTTGAGCAACTGCTGGGTGAAGCTGTGTATGTCTCTGTTGTGCAGATTTAATTCACCTTTAGTTTCTGGCCAGGCAGTAGATCACGCAGGATCGTTTTCCTGTAGGTGGCTGGAGTAAATACGAAAACAATCCTGAGTATCAGAGAACCTAAAAAAAGGTTCTGGGTCTAAAAATGGCCGAAGAGAAAGCAAAGCAAGGGAGCATGTGTGTGTGCAAGGGTAGCTCACCCCTAAGTTAGACCTTGTTTCCATCTCATTTCCCCTGCTGCATTTCAGATATCCTCTGAGTGTTTCCTGGCAATCCCTCTGCATTTTTAACATCATGATTTTGTTCATCTACCCCAGCGTTCACTGCTCTTCCTGTGTCTTGTGACCGAGGGTTGATTGCAACGAATGTTATTCCTCAAGAACAAAACAGGAGCTAATTGTCCCTTTAACCTTCCAAGAAACAAACCCATCTGAACCAAGAAATACTCTGAAATCACCTGGGAGAACTAGAAATGGAGTTCTCTGGGTGGAAAGAACAAGAGGTGAAGACACCATGAAAGAGATCAGGGTCTGGCTCCTGATAGAGACGTGGTCACATCCCAAATTGCTTGAGCTTCTCCTCCCCAGCAACCTCAGGAGCTGCTCTGCAGTGATGTTGCCCATCACTGATTTGCTGCAAATCCACTGTTGGTTCAGCTTTTCTGGGAAGTGTCCTGATTGCAGCACAAGCTGATGAGCCTACGCTTTCGGTTTCAAAAGCTGCTAGTCCTCACTTTTGTGGAGGAAAAGTGAAATTCTCTAGGAGAGGAAGAGATGCCTGAAACTCAGCAATGCTTTTGAAACCTCGTGGTTTTCATGCTGATCTGATAGCTTCTTAAGGGACTTGAGGTATGGCACATGGGAAGGTGCCACAAAGCCTGGCTTTGCCTGTGTGTTGCCTCTGCTCAAGCCCAGGATATCTCAGGACATTTGAGACAATCTGACTTTGCATTTCATTGGTGAAGGAACTGCAGATGTGCCACCTGAATTGCACTGGTGACTTGAACAAAACCTACTCTGTGGCCTCCTGGAGCTGCCAGTCCAGAGGGATGCACTTGCCTAAACAATCTCTTCTCCCAGGTAGCAGTGATAGGACAAGAGGAAATGGCCTCAAGTTGCACCAGGGGGGATTTAGATGGATGTTAGGAAAAATTTCTTCCCAGAAGGGATTGCTGGACATTGGAACAGGCTGCCCAGGGCAGTGGTGGAGTCACCATCCCTGGAGGAGTTTAAAAAATGCAGAGATGAGGTTCTTAGGAACATGCTTTAGTCGTAGACTTGGTGGTGTTAGGTTGATGGTCGGACTCAATGATCTTAAAGCTCTTTTCCAACCAAAATTATTTTGTGATTTTACGATTCTACGATTTGGAGAAATGGAAGTGGAGATGAACTTTGAGATGTTCTTTTGATCGATGTCAGAAGCATTCTACAGATGGTTGTGAGCACACCCATCCGGACACTAAGGATCTAGGTCCACTTCTTACTTTCTGTGGATGTGAAGCCAGATTAAGTTTTCCCAGCCCTAGGGATGTCCCCCAAGTGTGTGCCCCAGGCTGCCAAGCCTAAAGCTAGCCCCATTACAAAATTTCTGGTGCTGTGCCAGGTCATTGGGATTATTTTGACTGACATAAAAAGAAAAATAAAGGTGTAATATCTGTTCTCAGGACAATAGAATGGGAGTCTTCACTTCCCCTCTGGTTTCTATGTACTGCTGCACGGCCCCCCTAAAGCAGCTTTCTTATCAGAGAAAATGCCACCGAGTCATGGGACAAGTTCTTTTCCTGATAGACACGTGCATGGTGAAGGCAGCAAGACCTGGCAGGTCATGCTGGAGACCATGTTGGAGAAACGGTGTTTTCGGGATCTCCTAGGAGCTGCTGGCTTCCTTAAAACGTGCCAGAAGCTGTGTGGTCCAATTACAAAAAGTACCATAATTGTGACTTAGCTGAAACTGTAACAGGGGAAATGATGAGGCAGTTCTAGTTTCTTCTCAAACCACAGGGTTTAGGAACTGCTGAAGAAAGTCAGGCAGTGTGAGGATTTGCTTGTGGGGGAACGAGCTGGGAGATACATCGTGTTGCGATTCCTACCTTTGTTCCTAACACAAGGAGAAAATGCAGCAGAGTGGTCCGTGATTCAGGAATTAATGTCCACTACGGGAAGCCTGGTTTTCAGTCACAGCATTGTCACGAGTTGCTCTGTGCCCCAGCGTTGTGATGAACACAGCAGCTTCCAGCAGCCACAGGGATTTTCCACTTCTTCCAAGCAAAACCCGGTGCTACAAGGAGCCTCCCAAATCTGAAGATGCCAGGCCTCCTCCTACACATTTCAACACCTCGTCCAGATCAGGCTCCGGACTAAGGATAAGCTTTAATCGTTATTGCCTTTGCATTGAAAATCATGGCAGCAAAGCAGTTTTTCAACTCCCGTTTGCTTACGATGGCTGTTTATTGTGTCCTATGACAGCCACTGGAGATGTCCTTCACACAGCAGATCCTGCAGGGATTCTGTTCATGCTAAAGCAGCACCCAGCTGAATTGTTCTCCAGGCTCCACTATTTACTATAGAATCATAGAATCATTTTGGTTGGAAGAAACCCTCAAGATCATCGAGTCCAACCATTAACCTCACACTGGCACTAACCCATGTCCCTAAGAACCTCACCTTTGTGTCTTTCAAACCCCCCCAGGGATGGTGACTCCACCACAGCCCTGGGCAGTCTGTTCCAATGCATGACAACCATTTCCATGATTAATTGAGATGCCTAAACACAGGAGTTTAACATTTTGTGGGATTCTTTGAATCTAATGCTGAGAGTTACATCCTGTTGATGTCATTTATCCGGGAAGAAGAGAAGACATACAGTGATATTTGAAGAAGTTGGGTCTCACAAACCCATGCATACAACCCAGCCTGTCTGTCTGACCATCTTTTGCAGGATCACCCCAAAATGCCTGTAGCACCATGAGCTGACGTAGCAGCTTTTGTATCTCAGCACCAAGAGATGCTTGAGAATGGACCAGAATCAACCTTAACGTACCAAAGAGCTGATGCCAGGGTTTTCAGCACAGCCATCCGAGGCTGAAAACAAACCAGAAGTCCCTGTAGAAGCCCATCTACTACGCTTTTGCTCACCTCTAGAGGTATTTAGGAGCTCAGGGTGTGCAGGTTTTCTTGAAAGACAACCAGTAGTTTCTGCAGACACCAGTGGCTCAGCACTTTCCACCTTTTACAATGGAAGCTGATGTTTTATCAGTGCACTGAGCTGAATAATTAAATTAACTGGGGAAATAAGTACTGCTTTCACACTAGGAATATTAGAAGGTTGCCTTTAATTGTGCTGCAACCGCATTCTTTACTTCCTATTTTGGGCCAAACCAGAAATGACTTTGCAGGCCTGTTCTGCCCATTTCTCCCACAAATCTTCTGAGATGCTCAGTTCTGCAAGCCGTGCTATTCAGTCTGTGCATGCACTTGCTCCTTGTTTACAAAGCCATAATGAACAAATTCAGCCTAGGAAAGGCACCAGAAAGAGGGATCCCTCTTCCAAAGAACTACATGTGGAAAAGGGGTCAACCTAACCAATGGAGAGAGGAATGCACAGGAGTTTTCTGTTGTCTATATAGGAGTAGGATATGGGGATGCAGCTTCACCTGTTCTGATATTTGCTTTTTTGCAGTGCTGTTTCCCAGAGTCGTGTCCTGTCATCCCCATCCAGGTAAACTGGATGGTGTAATGGTGAGGAGGGAATGTGCTTCTGGTTTGGGGGACCAATCCCTTCCTCATCCACCAAGAAATCCAGATCATTCTCTGCCAGTGAAAAAGAAATTATACCAAATTTTTCATTTTGTGTTATTACTTAATCTCACAGGAAGCTGAATAATGAGATCACGGTTTCATTTCGAGGCAGAACCGTTGCATAAGAAAGAAAAGGCAAGAAATTTCATTTTGAAACTCAGGGAAAAAATGCTTCAAAGTTTTCTCAATTTTTTTTTTTTTTTTTTTTCGGCTGAAACAACATGCCAAATTTGGCCTGAACTCACAAAGAGACTTGATCTGCCAAAACTTGTGGTTTTTAGTGAATTAATGATTGTCATGAAAAATCTCAGCCAGCTCAGACAAAACCCAGAGCTGTTTTGAAGAGATAAAGTTAAAATGGTGCAAAAGTCTTCCCAGACAAGCCTTTATGGTTAGCTTCTTAAAGGAATGCATTTACCTAACTCCCTCTCAAATGACAGACAGTTAGTACTTAATTCTTGGATGACATTGGCTGTTCGTGCTTATATGGTGACGACTGTTTTTGATAGCAGCAGGGACTGAATCAACGATCCCCGAGAGCAAAAAGCGGAGTTCACGCTACCTTTTTTTATCCCCATCCAAGGATTGTCACGTTTTTCTTTGCAGTACTATTTAAGCAGCATTTGGTAGCACACCACCCAATATTAACAGATCTGGCCCTTCTCCCTAGGAGCAAATTTCTGCGCTTGGCAGGTTTCAAGCCCAGCTTGCTTTTGCTATAAAATGCACATTCTGCTGAAAAATCCCAGTGACCAGCTCTGCTCTTTGGCCTTGCTTCATTTCCAAATCAAAGAACAGCCTCAGCATCCTCCCTCATCCTCCCTTTTATTTCCCTCTTGGCAAAAAATAAACGTGTCTATTTTTTGTGGGACGCTGGTATCTCTGCCCAGAACATGCCATGATATTATTTTTAACTCTGTTTTCTCTTCCTTGCTTTTCTTTATGGAAGAGCCTTGGAAGCCCTCCTTTTTTATTTTTTTCTATTTTTTTTTTCATCTACACCAGCATCTGCTTTGCCCTTTCCTTCCCTTTCTCGCTCTCCTTGATAAAAGACCCTGGTCCGATTCCAGCAAACTGCCAAATGTACTGTGCACGGAGCTGGGCAGAAATACCTCAGCTGATTAAATCACCCTTTTTAAATAGCCCGAGCAGTTAATGTCAGCTCTCCCTGCCAAACCGTTTCTTGCCTACCCATATCCATTCAGCAACGTGGCAGCCAACCTCTCGTGCTCTTGACTTGTGCTGAGAAAAGGCAGCTCACAATCCAGACAGGTATGTAGACAACCCCTGGAACAAGAGGAGGAGGTGTGAGCAAATAGAAGCATTGCTGGGCAAACCAGACGTCGTATTTCACCCCAAAATGTTGTTGTTTTTTTTGCCTTGCTGAGTGTTGTGTTAAGAGCTTTAGAGGACTGATTGCTTAGTTGAAGTGTACCTGCGGGGTCTAGGTGAGTTTGGAGCTTCGCTGTGCTGGGGATGTGGTAGATGGATATAGGGAACCCTAAAATCTAGACTTCTTCAGGGTGCTTCTGGTAAGGTGGGAGCTACCTGAAGACTGCTGGTGAGGATCACAGGGCATGGGGCTTAGGAGGAAACAAAGTTTGTCTGGAAAGCCACAGGGCAGTGAGGTATTTTTAGGTGCTCAGATGTGTCTTGGCGGTCCACCAAGGTCCTGCTTTATCTCTGAGATGTTGAGGTGCTTCCTGGTGCCTCAAGTTTTCCTCTCAAGGACGTGGGTCGAAGTGGCTGCTCTGCTCATGCATGGCTGAGGGCCCAGCAGCTCTGAGTCTCCTCAGGGAGAGGAGGGGATGGGGATAGGGAAGAGGAAGGAGGTGACTGCCCTACTGAGCCCCCAGGGCCTTGTTGATGTTGTATCCCAAAGAAAAGGCTGCGGGAGAAGAGGCAGAAGGTGACATGACCTCCTCTGGGCTGGCTGTGGTCAGTGGGTGACCAGGGAAGGAGAGGCCTTTCTCTGGCTAAGAACTGGCTTTCTCTTCAGGATGGAAAAATGTTCTTTTTCCCCCCTGCCGATACTGGTGAAGGGTGGGCTGGCTTGACAACAAAGGCCGAGACATTATTCCCGTGCATAGTTTGTGCAGGTTCAAGCTCACTTCCGCATCTGATCTGCAGGCATCGACGGACCTTAGTGTTTCCTTGTCCTCACTCAGGTTCAGGCCATTGGCACTAACAGGCAACTGGGGCTGTGGACCAGGGGAAATCATTTCCAGAAGATGTCGTGGGGGCACAGATCATGGTGGGTTTACAATCCATGTTAAAACAGAGCGGATATTTATATGGATAGCAATAAAATCTAATGTTATAACAGCGAGATCTGAAAAAATACATGAAGGAATACAAACCCTTATGTCTGAGTGGAGTTTGGGTCTAGAAGAAATATCCCATGGGACCTACTCATTCTGTTAAGCGTACCTGGCACCTCCCTTCAACGTAATTGCTGCGCTCCCCAGCAAAGCATCACCTTGGAGCTGACAGCTTGGAGAGGAGACTCTGGACCAGAGCATCACGCACCCAAGCCCCATTACTCCCCCTTTGCCAGGCACTGCTGAGGCTGCACCTCGAATCCTGGGGTCAGTTTTGGGCCCATCACACCAAGAAAGGCCTTGAGGTGCTGGAGCGAGTGGAGAGAAGGGAACGGAGCTGGGGAAGGGGCTGGAGCACAAGTGTGATGGGAGCGGCTGAGGGAGCTGGGGGTTCAGCTGGAGAACAGGAGCTGAGGGGAGACCTTCTGATCTCTGAACTGCCTGAAAGGAGCTTGGAGCCAGGGGGGTCGGGCTCTGCTCCCCAGGAACAAGCGCCAGGAGCAGAGGAAACGGCCTCAAGTTGCACCAGGGGAGGTTGAGGTTGGATCTGGGAACAATTTCTTCCCCAAAGGGCTGTGGGGCATTGGAACAGGCTGCCCAGGGCAGTGGTGGAGTCACCATCCATGAAGGGGTTTAAAAGATGCATAGATGAGGTTCTTAGGGACATGGTTTAGTGACAGAGTTGAGTCAACAGTTGGACTCGCTGATCGTGAGGGTCTCTTCCAACCAAAATGATTCTATGGTTCTACGACTCCGTGATTATTGCGCACTCGTCTGCAAGTGCAGCCCTGGCCTGTCCTTCCCGTTCTCAGGCACAAGTCAAGGTCCCTGCGGCAGGAGAGCCTGACGCAGGCAGCTCCCCCCCGTGACGCTCCTGCGCCCGGGTACAGAACATTCCGGTGGGGAGGAGAGGGCTGGGCAGGGGGGCCAGGGCGCAGATGTGCAGCGACTGTTACCTTGAGGTCTGGGGAACAGCTCCGGAGTGAGCAGGGATACGGTCGGCTTGTTTTGCAGCCCTGCTTGAAGCAAGAGGAGGAGGAGGAGGAGGAGGAGGAGTGGGGGCGTCAGCAAGGATTGCATGGGAAACTGCGTTGGAAAGAACCAGGCACAGCTGGGCTCTGTCCCGTGGCCTTCACCTCGCTGCTTTGCTAGGGGAAAAGGAAAGGGGGGGGATTTTGGCCAGGGAGCCCTTTGATTTCTCCTGCCTTCACACTTCAGTTTCTTCCCAGGTGCAGGTGAACAGGAGCACAGGGGTACATTCACTCTCTGGTCTTGAAGACCAGCGTGGATGGGATCCGTCCTTTCAAGCTCTCATTCCCTTCAGAAAAAGATTCAAAATGACTGTTGGGAACGGTCCCTGTCCTGTGATAACCCTCAAACCGTGCCTGGGACTCCTCTGGGCCATGGCTAGCCAGGCCAAGCCAGACCTGTGCCACATTCGGCAGGGTGGACAATTGGGAGATGGAGGTTCAAAGGGCTTTTTTCTGTGTTTCAATATGAGATAGAGCAGTGTAGCAGTTCCCTTCACTTCCATCCATCTTTATGACCTCCTCCTGCTTCAGAAAGGACAGTGGTTGGGCGTTTTCTCTGTGGTGAATCATCCTGATATAGAATCACAGAATAGTTTGGGTTGGAAGGCAGCTTCAAAGCTCATCTAGTCCAACCCCCTGTGATGAGCAGGGACATCTTCACCCAGATCAGGTTGCTCAGAGCCCCGTCCAGCCTGACCTTGCAGATATCCTTGTGCATCTAAGGGGGACAAGGCTGTGAGGAACCCCCTGAGTAAAATACAGCCTGTCCCCAGGGCTCAGATCTTTCTTAATTTGTGTACAAGGAAACTGAGGCTGGGAAACAGGAGGCATGTTCAGACCACCAGCCTGGTGGGTGTTGCTTTATATCCCAACATACAGCTCTAGATTTGCAAGTCACATCTTGGGGCTAGGATGCTACAGGTACAGGCTTTAGTGTCTTCCACCATCCCACTCTTTTTAGGCTGGATACATAAGAGGCAAACTAAGGCAATGGTTTAGAAGCACCTATGAGTGCTTCTCTGGCACCACATACTCAAAGCTGTGTGTGGAGGACACACACACACGTGAGTGCTCCCAGCTCTTCAGTCTTCCCCAACACACCTTAGCTGACTCTCAGCCACAAGCTGAGCATATTTGAGCAATTTTAGCTCCGAGCATGCCTCTCCGTCAGCCTCCCAATGCTGTGGGAGTGAAGAGAGGGTAGAAGGACCCGGGGGGGAAGGGTGTAAATTGCTCGCTGAGGATGCTATCATGTCAAGCGCAGTGTTTACAAGCTGCTGCCAGGTTATTGAAGATCAGAGAGTCGCTGGGTCTAAACACAGCTACTCCTGGAGTGCAGCATGTCGAAGCTGGTTGATACATGTCCACCCGCTGCCCTTGGGTTGACCTTTAAGACCTCGGAGTTATCAGAGGGAAGCGACCATGCGGTGGGGCTGGAGGACCACCTATGGTGCGACGTGAGCTGTGTGGCGATCTTGCACAGCTCCAGGAGAGGAGATCTAGAGATACAGTCCACACAGGGGGCTCCTGACCCGTATAGACCGCAAGCTGGGGACCTATATGAGCATCTAAACACCCGGGATAAATAATTGCCAGCCCATAGACGGCAGAGGTGCTTTTATCCAGTCTGTCCAGTTGGGCTGATCCAGCTTCTCTGTGGTGTTGGTCCATGGAGCGAGGTGGCTCTGTCCATCAGGTGAAAACCAATGCTGGAGATTTCAGGCAAAATTTGGCTTAGTAGATATATCTGTGCTAGTAAATTCAACACAGCCAGCAATTTGATCATCTGCAGTGCTAAATTATTAACATACTCCTAACATCGGCTTGGCCCAGCTCAACCAGCGCAGACCCAAACAACCCCTTGGCATCAGTCAAGAGTCAGTACACAACAGAGACTATTCCCAAAAAATATATTGGATAAGTCCACTCTGTTCTGGAGGCTTTGAGAATTTAATAGTGCGAATACGGCCATACCAGGCTAACTGGCCTCAGGGTCAGAGGACAGGCCAGGTACTATTTTTTGTTTTCCACCAGAGCTGTAACGAGTGGTCTCAAAAATTTAAGGTACTGCGGAGTCAACACCACCCATAATGGCTCTAGCAGGCCTTTGAGGCCCTTGGTTGAAAATGGCAAAAGTCATTCAATGAAGCTGGCAAAATCAAGGTGCTGGTAGAGAAGGAAGGTCACAGCACACTCTCGCTGTAAGGCAGGGTCCAACTTCAAGTGCAGAAGGGCTTGTTGTAGTATTCGTTTCTGAACTCCTGGACAGGACAAGACAGTTCTGAAGACTTGATCTGGGCGAAGGCTCTCGCATTTAACTGTTCAGGGCAGCTGAACAACCCCCTGCTTGCAAGAGCACGTGCTGCAGTCATAGAATTGTAGAATCATAGAATCATAGAATCGTTTTGGTTGGAAGAGACCTTCAAGATCTTTGAGTCCAACCATTAACCTCACATTGTCACTAACCCACATCGCTAAAAACCTCATCGACGCATCTTTTAAAAACCTCCAGTCAAGGCTTATCGCTATGACTTGGAGGGTCTCTGTGTTCTGCCTTTCCTCTTTGCAAGGGGGTGTCCTATATCAATGATCACTGCGCCATATAGCTCCAGTCTTTACCCTTCCTAATATATCCCAATGGGTGAGCTGGGGCCCTGGCTGGGACCCATAACTTGTGGGGCAGGGGAGAGCATCAGGCCATGCATGTAGGGCTCAGTGGGAAGAAGGTTTGTTGTTGCTCACATCACACTGCAGAGGGGAACCTGCAGGCCAGGCCAGACCTTGCTTGCAAGGGTTTCTTCCCAAATAAAACAGGTGAGCTCATCTCTGGGCTGGGTTCCTACATGCCACTCTCTACTTGGAAATACACTGAAATTCCTGATCTGGAGTTGTTCCTATGCTGTTTGCTCAGAGTCACCAGGCAGACACTCAAATTCGAGGGAAACTCAGAAAACTGACTGTAATCCCTGTTAATGTCATACACAGAGGGATGCAGATGTGATCATGAAATGCCAGTGGAAGCAGATAGGTCCAAACTAGGCATCTTCATTCCCAGGCACCAATATGGCTTTAGCTGCCATTTCTGGTCAAATGGGTCCTCATGAACAGCCCCACATCTACATGCACTGAACTTTCCTCAGAGTTTGACTCTCCTTGTCACATTTATTGGTTTTATCCTTCAAAAACTCCACTACGAGTGGGTAATTACAGCCCACCTTCCTGTTATTGCCTGCTGGGCCTTGACATTGAAGTCGTGACCACCACAATGTTTACATCCGGAAGTAATAATGTTTCAGGCCCTCATGAGGCCAAAAGAAAGGTGTATTGTTAATAGCTGAGTTGGGTATCAACACGACAGCTAAGAAAAAAGTCCTCATCCTGAGGTCCATGTTGTCCAGGCTTGACTGCCAAGAGGACTCAGCACCTTGACTTGCTACCAGGGACCACGGTTTTGCACCTCACTATGAAGAATTTCCTCAAAAGAGTGGCATCTTTAGGAAGGAAAATCCAGAATGAAAGCTACAAGACATGATCAAAGACTGGAATAAAACTCTTACTCTCTAAAGCTTTGTATGGAATCTTGTTGTAGATAGGCCACAGAGGCGTGTGATGGTTCAGCGTACAGAGAGAAGATTTGGAGAAGTGTTTTTTTCCCACTGTCTCGATATTGTTGAGATTTTGGAAACGTTTTTATGGTTCACCTGGGACCCAGTAAGTCCGAATAAGTTCCACCCGTGAGGTGTCTTGGAAAATGTGGTTTAACTAGCTGGATTATTGATGGTGAGGGGACCCTTGCAGCTGGATCCCCTGTTGTCTAACAAGCTGCCTCCTCCAATCTGAAGCTTGTTCTGCATCTGGGGCATTCACAGCATCTCTTTCAGCTCCTGTGGCATCTGACAAAGACTGTGTTCATGCTACGGACCTTACCTCTGAAAGGACATTCTAGCATAAAAGTTTCACCCCAATAGCTGTTCTCCAAGGCACTAACCACTAGGCTGGGCATTAAGCATTCCAAATATCCAGGTTTTGCCCCAAGAAGTCTACCAAACTGCTAGCTTCTTTGGTATGAATCTCTCCTACACTTATTTTGTTGTCCATCCCAAGAGTCTTTCTGACAGCTTCAATTTGAGTGAGCATGTCTTCTCTGTGAAAAATTTGGTTTCGTCCAGATACTTTCAGGTGGCACGTGGTGATAAGGAAAGGGTGATACAGGTCTGACAACACACTGGTTGCAGGAACTCCTGGGAGAAACCTGTCCCAGGGCAGTCTTGTGTACCCAAACCTCCTCTCCAAGTTCACGGTTGAAACTTTGAACATAATCATTTGGCGTGGACTGAGTTGTCCAGAGGTCTCTCCACCACAATGCTCAAATAGTCCCCATGGTGGACACTATCACTGGGGCTGAGCGAGTGCATGTGGATGTCACCTCTCCATGGGCACCTGGAAGCTCTCACCCACCCTGCACACCCTCCTCACATCCCTCCACACAGTTTGCAGCATCCTGCACTGTGCATCACTTACAGGACTTGATTCAGGACAGGCATAAAGAAGAAATTTTTGACACTGAGGGTGGTGAGAGCCTGGCCCAGTTTGCCCAGAGAGGTGGTGGATGAACCATCCCTGGAGACATCCCAGGCCAGGCTGGACGGGGCTCTGAGCAACCTGAGCTGGTGAAGATGTCCCTGCTCATGGCAGGGGTGGCACTGGGGGAGCTTTGAAGGTCCCTTCCCACCCAAATTATTCTGTGATTCTATGACTCTATGATTCTACGTTTTTTCTGGCTCCCGGCAGAGATGGGATGCTGTGCTGAGACGCTGGTGGGGATGGAAGGGCCTTTCCTGGGGCAGATTTGCCAGGCACTCTGCGTCACATCAGAAATACATCTCTGCTCTCTGCCACTCACACCTGGAATACAGTAATACATCTCTGCTCTCTGCCACCCACACAGCCTGGCTGTGACGCATGTCCTCAGCCTCTCCTTTGGTTAGGCCGTGCTCAGGAATGGGCCCCACACTTTTCAGACCCAGCCTGGAGCTTCACCAGCCCATGGGGATGCTCTGAACTGAGACTTCTTCTTGGAGAAACAAGCCAGATGAATTCTCCCTGGGCTATAAGCACTAGGCTAGTGAGATATCTGGCCAGGGAGGAGGCCCTTCTGGCAAAAAGAGTGGTCATTGTTCCCTTTGGTGGAGAAGCTTGGAGACCAGAGCTCAGCCTGGCAGGACTCTGGTGCCCTTGTTTGCTCTGCAGTATTTGCCAGGGGATATTTGCTCTGCTGTGGGCGGGTGGAGGTAAACCGGAGCAAGGTGAGCGCTCCTCACCACCTCCCTTCCCTGGAATCTCTTCCTCGCTGTTTGGTGTCAGTGTGGCAAGCCCCAAGCACCCTGTCATGCATGGAGCAGGTGGGGACACCCAGATCCTCAGGTTGGCAGGCTCTTTGTCACCCTGGGAGAGGTCCCGAGCTCCTGGCACATGCCAGTGTGCACTGTTGGTGACGCCTTTCCTGCCAATTCCATTCTGCTCAGGACCAAACCTGGCATGGGACGGCACTGAAAAATGCAAATTTCCCAGGATGTGACTTCGATATATCTCTGTTCTGCTTCTGCTTTACACCTGTCGACCAAACCCATCGCCTCACAGCTCCGGAGTCCAGCTGCAGTCTGTTAAAGGAGATGCAGGCCTCTCCCTGCTGGGCAACCTCCTTCCCAAAAAGGGTGCCAGCTCCCCCATTAGCCAGAGATCTGGAAATGTAATGGACTTTTCTTCTTTACCCCTGCCCTGGCTGAGTCCTGCACACGCAGGGTTGCAGTGTGAGCCAGAGTCAGGCAGATCGTGGTGTTAACACACCATAAGGAGATAGAAGAGAGTAGAAGAGCCTTACCTGAGAAGCCCTAGGTCTTTATCCTCTAGGTAGGGCCATGCACTCCCTCCTTTTCCTTCTCCCTGCTCTGTTCTTCCATCTCAGCTGGACATGAGGGAAAGGTTCTTCACCCAGAGGTGCTGGACACTGGACCAGGCTCCCCAGGGAGGTGTAGGCCCCAACCTGACAGTGTTCAAGAAGAGACTGGACAACGTCCTCAGACACACGGTGTGACCTGTGGGGTGTCCTGTGCAGGGAGAGCAGTTGGACTCCATGAGCCTTGTGGGTCCCTTCCAGCTCAGGGAATTCTATGATTCTTGTCCTGCTTTGATTTTAACCAGTTTCCTAAAGACACTCAGGAAAGCCTGTGGTGTATGCTGTGCTTGATCTTTTACCAGACACGAGAAAATCCACATAGCGATGTGGCATCACCATCAGCTGGAGCTCACACCTTTCTAGACATCAGAGAAGCCACCTCAGTGTTGCTGCTCACCACAGCCCTGCCCTCTCTCCGGTTTTCCTCCGCTCTTTTTCTCACTCCCGTCTCACTCCTCTGAGCACCTGCTGATTTTTCCATGCCTGTCTCACCCCCTGGCTCTGGCTCCAAGCTTCCAGATGCACTTTTTGCTTTGCTAAGATGTCACAGTTATTTCCTGCAGAATGTTTTACACCAAAGCCACGGGGGTATTTCTACATCTGTAGGTGAAGAACTGAGAAATACCACAGAAACCTCCCCTCCAGCACCTCAAACCACTCGCAAACAGGGTGTTAATGCAGATGAACCCAACACCAACAGAAGACCAGACTCTACTTGCACAGATGAAAGTTCAGGCAGAAGATGGGGGTGAAGTAACAGGACCAAGGCTGCATGGGAAAGCGGTAGCAAAGACTGATAGTGGTGGTCTGGGTTTTTCCATATGAGAATTGCAAAGAGCATTCCAGTGGTCTTTGGAAAGACCACCTGGCACCTGGGGAAGAAATCAAAGGACTACCTTTGTTGTTATGCAAGAAACATATCATTAGGTAACCCTGTTAACCCATGTCTTCTCCATTTAGAGAGTTCGTACTCTATTTCCAGCAGAAATTGCCTCTTGTCTTGTAAAACACCTTGCACAGCCCCATGCCCGCACAAAATAAACAACGTGCTCTTCTCACGTAGCTTCACAGGGTTCTCGCAACCGAACTATTTGTGTGAGTGATAGAGCCCCTGCTGCAGATCGCTCAAGAATCACAAACTGAGTGTGAGAACCTGGACCACTTTTACCACCTTTTTCCTGCTCTAAGACTCACCTGCGAGCCTCTGACTGGAGCTCACCCACGGTGACAAGACACGTCATAGGCTGCCAGGTGGGTATGGGGGTGAAGGACCTCTTGCAGAGCTTGCTGGTGCCATTGGAGATGTCCTGGCCTCCTGGAATACAGTTGTCCCCTGGGCTGGAGGTCACAGGAGGTGGCATCGCACTTCTCACCTGGGATTTTGACTGAAGCCCCTGACAGAATCATAGGATCGTTTTGGTTGGAAGACACCCTTAAGATCATTGAGTCCAACCATTAACCCAACACTGGCACTAACCCATGTCCCTAAGAACGTCATCTACGCATCTTTTAAACCCCTCCAGGGATGGTGACTCCACCACTGCCCTGGGCAGACTGTTCCGATGCCACACAGACCTTTCCATGAAGAAATTGTTCCTAATATCCAACCTGAACCTCCCCTGGCACAACTTGAGGCCGTTTCCTCTGGTCTTATCACAGGTTACTTGAGAGAAGAGACCAACAACCTCCATGTTACAACCTCCTTTCAGGTCGTTGTAGAGAGTGAGAAGGTCTCCCCTCAGCTCCTGTTCTCCAGGCTGAACGCCCCAGGTCCCTCAACCATTCCCCATCACACTTGTGCTCCAGACCCCTCACCAGCTTTGTCTCCCTCTTCTGAACTCTCTCAAGTTCATGGAGATGTACATGTTCAGGATGAAGACTGGAGCACAGGTCCTTTTCTCTCTGACTGAACGACCTCTGCTGTGGTGAAGCTGTGGGTCCATTTCCCACTGGTTTTGGTGGCTATTGCGCAAAACCACGGCTGCTCATGGGACTCATTGTGTCCCTCCACACCTTGGAAAGACTCAAGGTGGTGGCACAGCCCCCAGTCCCACTCCCCTGAGCAAAAGAGGAGTTGCCAGTGGCTTCTGCAATGGTTTTGTGATGGAAGAACGCATGACTATGCAGCCAGGTAAGTGCCTGCCCTATCCATTTATCACAGACATGGCAGGGAACAAAATTCAACAAATATTTGTGCAGCATAAATAAAAAAAGTCTAAGGTTTCCATTGCAAAAGAAACAAAACTCACAGTCTGTTATGTTCACCCTGGTCTTGGCCACGTGCTCCTACTGGCCATAAAAATATCCATTTCCTTTCTAAATTGAGCTGCACTACTTGACTCTTTGGCCTTGGGTGATAAAGCCATGCACAAGTGCTTAGAAAAAACCCTGTAACTCTTCTTCATGATTTATTCCAGCACAAATAATTCCCAGTTTTCAGTTCAATAAAATACTTGCAGCCAAGGTGTCACATATCTTTCATCTGTATTTATTTGCAGTGTGTCGCCTCATTAATAGAAATCTCCTACTTCTGCATGGAGCTCGTGGTACATGTGAAAGACCAAGATGGAGTCCAAGCAAGAGGAAAAGCTGTTTCTTCATCTCCAGTGAAATTATTGAATAAATGGCTAATAAACGCCTCTTGTTCAAAACGGGCTTTCTATAGTTATAGCACATACACCTTGCCCCTTGGAACCATGAAACAAGCGGGCTAAGCCTGTTCCATCTTAAATTAGCACTAGGACCTACTAGCACTGGGTTCAGGGGGCCCAGGAACCATATTGTGAAGATGGAGATGGTTGGATGAGGTTTGCTGATGGTTTGATCATAGAATCATAGGATAATTTTAGTTGGAAGACACCCTCAAGAGCATCGAGTCCAACCATTGACCTAACACTGGCGCTAAACCATGTCCGTAAGTACCTCATCTGTGTGTCTTTCTGTCTAACCATGTCCATGCCCTGGCCACACAGCTGCGTCCCAGCTCTTCATGATGAATCGGAAGATCACTTCTCACAGAAATGTTTGGAAGGAAACCTCGTCTTCTTCCACGAGGAGTGAAGCTGCCCACGGATCTGCTGTGGAAAGCCACCGCAGATCAGATGTGCCACGGGTGGGATAAGGAAAGAGCTCTGAAACACCAGAGGTTGATTCACCTCCTGGTTTGGACACTTTGTGGGGGTGGAATCCCACCTCCTGAACAAGCCCAGGTTTCCCATCCAGCTCCAGCTGCAGTTTTAGAGGGGTGCAGGTGTCCCAGAGACCCCTATCAACCAGCCCCGTGAAAACGTCTTGGACACCTTAGGTTGTCTCCACTAGATCTAGAATTTCTGAGGCTGGATCGTCTCATCCAGTTCCCCTCCTCCTGTGCCTGAGACACCTGTTTTCTGCTATTAAAGCCTGCCTCACTCCTGAGGGTGCAGGGGATGACAATTCCAAGCTGTAAAAAACAGCCATCTCCAAAGACTTTGGCCTCCTGTGAATGCAAAACCGGTCCCGCCATGTTCTTTCTCCCAGCTGTGGGTCTGCAATGGAGGGATAAACAGCATTTGAAGTCAGGCAAAGTCCCGTTCACCTTGACACAAGCAACATCGTCCTGTCAGGAACACCTGGGAAGTGATGTTGGCATCATACTGGGGGATTTTTTTAATCACAGGTGTTGGACAGGTTATGGCACTGAAGATCAAGGCCTTGGAGTGAATGTAGCTGCTGGTAGCACTGTTGTCCCTACAGATCTGTTATGAACCTTCTCGCTCTGTTTTCCTTCTATGCTCTCCTCAGGTAACTCTGTGTCAGGTGATGGCGATGGTCAGGTACTTTTTCTGGAACACAGGGGTCATCTTTGCTGTTTCTTTCACGTATCACCCTGTTGACATTGCACTATCAGAAGCTCTCTGTACAGCAAGACTCAAAATCCGGTTTGCGACTCAAAATCTGGTTCCTGGGGTAGAAAACAGCAGACCAAGCACCCCAAGGAGTTGCTTCTCGGCTCCGTAACTTGAAAGCAGGTCCACCTGGGTCCCAATCTGGTCCTCACACCCCTTCAGTGTGCCATCTCTGCCTTATTTCTTCATCCTCCACCCCCCCAACCCAGGTAACTACTGATCGGAGACCACCCTGCAGCCTGACATGACCATTAACCCCGGAGCAGTGGCTCCCAGATGTATTTGAGAGCAGGGAAAGGGCATTTGAACCCTCCTGGTGCTGGATGTGAACCTGTTGTGGGGCTGGCATGATGCACTGCTGCTGCATCAGGAGTGTGGGCAGTGGGGGGCTCAGCAAAGCACGGAGGGTATTTTTTTTTATTTTTGGCTTTTATTTTTACTTTTTTTTTCTTTTGTGGCAGGAGCCTCCCGTATTCGTGGGGAAGGAGGGACATCTTGTGGCCACACCACGAACATCTCTGCTGACTCCGGGCTCCATCTCCTCTGTGCCGTGGGTCACTGGCGTGCACCCCGAGCATCCCCCCGGGTACCACCCCAGCATCACCCCCAGCTGCCCGGGGACCCCCGTGTCCTCTCCTCCTTCTCCGCTATGGGCTGGGGGTGGGCACTAGAAGCCCAAGGATCTATTGTAATCCTGAAACCCGAATCAAGAAATGGGCAATGGTCTTATTCCATTCTTTATTATTGGCTTGGGGCAGAGGGGTGGCACCACCTGGAGATATTGCTCCAGAGCTTGGGGGGCTGGTGTGGCCCAAGGAGGTGCAGAAAGGACACACTCCCATCCCTGCCTGTGGCATGAAGGGGGTTGTAGTATTGCCAGCAATGGCTTCAGAAGAGGGGGGAGATTGTTCACCACCCCCCACAACCATCACCCCAACCATGAGCCCTACTTCTTGGGGATGCAGTTGCAGGGCTGAGGGCCTTTTCTTTCTCTGTGTGGGTCATGAAGGAGTCCACTGTCCTTCGTGGTAGAGACAACGTCTGTGGAATGGGTACAGACCCCCAAAGTGGATGGGGAAAGAGCTGTGCCAGCTCTCAGCCACCTCACCATTCTCCATGATAACAACAGAGCTGACAGCACCCACTTCCCTCATGTCCCTTCCAATTCCCCATCTCCAAAGCATCGCAGTGGCACACAGGAGAAAGGGAAAGGCCTGAAATGAGCCATCGCCAGGCCGTGTGAGGTGGTGGCTTTCCTCCAGGTCTGTCCCCAGGTGCTGGTGGGACCGTGGTTTACTGCTGAGGCTCTGGCTCATACTGCTTCTCAGTGGCAGTGTAAAAGTCCTCGAGGACCGACTGCAGGTACTCGAAGGTCGGGCGCTCCTCTGGCTTGTTTCGCCAGCATTTCAGAATGATGTTGTAGAGTTCGCCGGGGCACATGTCCGGGCAAGGCATGCGGTAGCCCCGCTCCAGGTTGCGAATCACCTCTGGGTTGGTCATTCCTGGAGGAAAACACAACCCAAGAGGAGTTATTCAGCACCCTGTGGAGAAGATCAGCGGTCCCAGTAGCTCACATCCCATCAGGGCTGGAGGAATGCAAGGAATTGCGATGCTGGGCCGTATCTGGGCACCATCCTTTCTTCAAGGCTGCACTCCCCCCTCCATCCCTCTGTCCCCTCCCTGACTCCCCCCTGTAGGTTTTGACTTTCGCAACTATAAATGACATTTATGAGAGCCCAGAAAAGGAAACACAGCATGAAGAGGCATGGGTGTGTGTCTGGGCACACGTGTGTGCACTTGGGTACGTGTCTCCGAGAGTAAAGCAGCACTAGATGCTTCGAAGCTGATGCTCACTCATCCCGTGTTCACAGCGTACCTGGGTAAGGGATCCTGCCGTAGGTTATGATTTCTGTCAGGAGGATCCCGAAAGACCACACGTCAGATTTGATGGTGAAAACTCCGAAGTTAATGGCCTCTGGTGCTGTCCATTTGATCGGGAATTTGGCACCTGTGAGGATGAAGAAGAGGGAAATAGCACGTGTAGGTACAGCATCTCCCTCTGCTCCTGCAGGCATGGACAGGCAGCCCCCCAAAACTGAGCCCTGGGCCCTGCAGGTTGTTGCCTGCATCAGGAGGCTGCCATGGGGCTTCTAGATGGTGCTGTGGAGTTATGGAGATAAGACTAGAGGAAGATACTTTCGTAGAATTTCCTAGAATAATTTTGGTTGGCAAAGACCCTCAAGATCATCAAGTCCAACCATTAACCCAACACTGGCACTGCCCCATGTCCTGAGAACCTCATCTCCGTCTGTCCAACCCCTCCAGGGATGGTGACTCCACCACTGCCCTGGGCAGCCTGTTCCAATGCCCCACAGCCCTTTCCATGAAGAAATTGTCCCCAGATCCAACCTCAACCTCCCCTGGTGCAACTTGAGGCCGTTTCCTCTGCTCCTGGCGCTTGTTCCTGGGGAGCAGAGCCCGACCCCCCTGGCTCCAAGCTCCTTTCAGGCAGGTCAGAGATCAGAAGGTCTCCCCTCAGCTCCTGTTCTCCAGCTGAACACCCCCAGTTCTCTAATAATTGCTGTCTATCTCCTGCATTTATTAAAAGGTCATTTCTGCCTGGCATCTCTGCCTTTCTTGGTTCTTTTCCCCAATGCAATCAAGGCTGTTTTGTCTTAAAATACTTATTTCATATGTTTATAAACATCACACATATAAACATTATATGCTTATAAACACCTATCGATACTGATCCACAGAGGTGAAACAGTGAAAAAAACAGCGCATGAGGTCACTGATAATATGCAAATTAAAAAAATGTAGGTGAACTATTTTACTGAGGAAGTTAGAGGAATCTGTAGTCTTAGAACACCTTCGCATCTCTCGTGTGTTTAGCACTGGGGTCTCAGGAATGGAGCCAGGAGTGGTAACATGGACCAGCACTGCGGCCCAAACTACGTCTCTGCGCTACTCAAAGCCAATTCCTTGAGTAGCTTTATAAGAGGACAACAACAGTAGGGTTTAATTCTGTATAAAACCACTCACTGCAAGGGGGCTGTTTTGAGCAAAAGTACCTAAATGAAGCAGCAAATATAAACTCTCCAGTTCTTAAAGCCATGTATGTATTTAAAAATAAGTCTGATTTTCTTTTGCCCACTGCAGACAGCAATGACCATAAGATTGCAATTTCAGTTTAGCTAAGGCAAAAAAAAAAAAAAAAACCGAAACACCTTGATAAGTAAGAAGTGAATGTGTTAAAGGCTGCAGAGGAAGCCACATTTTAATTTCAGGACTGAAAGCCCAAACGCGGTGTGTGAAATTAGTTGCTTTGTTCTTGCACATCGCATTCTGGCAAGTAGACTGAGGAGGCTCGGAAATGCAGTTGTTATTTCAGATTAAAGCTAGCTGGAAAAATGCTGATAGGAACTCGTTTCCACTGGAAACGCAGCTCCTTTGGGTGTTTTACGAGAATTGTATTAATTTCATCAAAACTTCTCTTACTGCTAAATAATGCCTTAAAAATTGCAGCATTATCACAGTACCTCTTCGTGACATTCCACAAATTGCATTTGTGAGCTTTTAGTACTTTGAAATAGTTTCACATGTTGAAACGGGCGTAGTATGTATCATATAGTATTTTGGGAATAGCAAAATGAAAGAAAATTTCCCTGTCTTTTAAGAGGAAAAAAATCTATTCACTTTTCTTTCCCCAGAATATTCTCTATGAGGAATTTTAGCTTTATCCCAACTCTCGAGAAAGGAGGGATTTCCAAAATTTGAAAATCTTCTGTTAAAAGCCACTTTTGCCAGATTTAGTTGTTTTATATTTCAGTCCTTTCTGTTTGTTTCCCTTGTGCTCTATAAAGGCTCTTCACAATCTGAATGACACCATCTCATAACTGACCTCAAATTACAGAGAAGCAGCTGCCAATGGAGGAATTTGATTTAACCCTGTGATCCAATGGCTGTAGATGGACCTCTGCACCACCAAACCAGTTGTCACCTCTCCTGGCCAAGGTCTCCTGCACCAGCTCAGAGACTCAGCCTAAGCAAGAGTCTTAGTTTTGCAGGTGGAGTCATAAGGAGATTTAAAATTAACATGGGGGATATTGGGGTTTGTATGCCTATTTTATTTTATTTTATTTTATTTTATTTTATTTTATTTTATTTTATTTTATTT
>VWYH01003557.1:34569-53071 GCA_013399365.1 Pampusana beccarii | reverse complement strand
CCAGCGTGATTTATTGTGTAACGTATGGTTGAAGGAGAGGGGAGGTGAAGTTGCTGGAATTTGTGCTCTGTGAGCCTGGCAAATGGCCCTCAGCCCAAATGTAAAGACATCTGTATTTGTTGGGCAAGCACTAGCAAAGCTGCCAGATCTCCAAGGGTACCTTCATCTGGACCAGCACCAAGAAACCTTTCCTTTCCTTTCCTTTCCTTTCCTTCCCCTTTCCCCTTTCCCCTTTCCCCTTTCCCCTTTCCCCTTTCCCCTTTCCCCTTTCCTTTCCTTTCCTTTCCTTTCCTTTCCTTTCCTTTCCTTTCCTTTCCTTTCCTTTCCTTTCCTTTCTTCTCTTTTGTTTTTGTTTCTGTTTTAGATGCTCAAGACACTCCGTTCCCATGAGAAACACCTGCCAAGCTGCACACTCTCTCCCACGTTTTGCAAGCTGTCCCTCTGTGATGGAAGGGACCCGATCTGCTCTGGGCTCGGTTTGCCCGAGACATCTGGAAACGGCCTCCAGGTCCAGATTCGTGGCTCCAGCTCCCCCCTGCATCCCCACAGGCTGCGGTGACCGACTTACACTGCTATTTCCTTCCCTCCAGACTGAATCACCATGAACACGCCAGCACAGGCAGCGGGCACCATCAGCAGAGGCCAAATTTATCCAGTAACACAACCTGAAATTCAGCAGGACTCCCCACATGGGGCCAAAATACTTTTTTTTCCTATTTCCCTCTGCAAACCTCACTTGCTCATTATTGTCCCCCACTCTTGGGACCCTGTTTTTGGCTGTTTTGTTTGCTCTGCCCGCTGCCAGGGCAATGCTGACAATGGCAGCAATGGGACCTCTGGTCTCACATCATCGGTGACGGTGTCCCGTGTCCCAGCCCAGATCTTGGATGTCTCATATCTCGGCACATTTGTGTGACGGGAGGGTTGGAGACAAAGCCAATGTACTGGTGAGTCAACCCTGGGAACGACACCCACCTTCTTGTGCTAAGTATTCGTTCTCGATGATCCTGGCCAGGCCAAAATCAGCAATTTTGCAGCAGAGGGTCTCTGAGACGAGGATGTTGGCGGCTCTCAAGTCACGGTGGATGGAGTTCATTCTCTCGATGTAGGCCATTCCCTCTGCCACCTGGGAGAAGATAAGAGCCCATCTCCATCAGCCAGCTCCCCATGACAACAAGCTATCCTGCCTTCATCTTACCCACCTTTACAAAAACATAGTGTGCGTATAAGGTTGCTCACTTGCCTCCATATGCATGGACATGCATACATGCTCCGTAGACAGATGCATGGACAGATAGATCAACAGACAGATAGATGAACAGCTAGACAGGTACATACATACATAAATAGATATTGTCCATGTACATGTGCATACACAATCATAAAAGCAGAGAATCGTTTTGGTTGGAAGAGACCCTCAAGACCATCAAGTCCAACCATAACCCACCCCTGGCACTGCCCCATGTCCCTGAGAACCTCATCTCGGTCTGCTCAACCCCATCAAGGATGGTGACTCCACCACTGCCCTGGGCAGCCTGTTCCAATGCCTGACTACCATTTCCCTGAATAATTTTTTCCTAATACCCAACCTAAACCTCCCCTGGTGCAACCTGAGGCCATTTCCTCTCATCCTGTTGCTTGTTACTTGGGAGAAGAGACCAACACCTTCCATGATACAACCTCCTTTCAGGCAGATGTAGAGACCAAGAAGGTGTCCCCTCAGCCTCCTGTTCTCCAGGCTTTGTGCAGCTCTACCAGCATGCACCCAGCCACCAAAAGCTTGAAGCAGCCAAGTCAAGCCGAACAGAAACCTCAGCCTCTGTTTTGCTCAGAAATTACAGCCTCGAGCCATGTCTGCAGAGAGATGCAGAAAGTCGAAGCAAACCCAAAACCACATCCCTGGATTTCCAGTTTCTGCCACAAGACTCTCTTCTCTAGTTGGGATTTTAATCACAAACACTCCGGATTAAATAGGAGAATTTTAAAAAAGAAAAAACCCTGAAAGAGCTTCTCCGCCTCTCAGTCCTGGTAGCAAAGTCCTGATCTAGAACAACTAGATGGTATTCAGCAACCCCCTCTGTTCTCCCTCACTGGTCTGCCTTGGGGACACCCCTTGGGAGATTCCTTTGCAACAAAACTGAGGTTGGTGTTTTCTTTTCCTGCGCTGGACCCAGGCTGGGACACAGGACACAGCACAGTCCCCTCTGATACCTACAGGACACATTAGGGCAGAAGACCCCACATACCCATAAAATTATGACAGTGTATGTGCTGAACTTCTTCAGCCACCTCCAAACTTATATTTGTGAGTTTCTTGCTCCCAATATCATCTTCCATCGTTCAGATCTTCGGGGCAGGGAGCAGCCCTGGGGAGGTGTCTGGTATGTGACGGGACTATAAATGATGGCAGCAATTTTTTATTGCTGGGTGCTGGGAGATACAGAAAAAAAGAGGCTGCAAAGTTGTTCTATCAGTCAAGTCCCAGATTTGGGTTAGGAGGGTTTACCAGGAGGGTGAGTAGATGCACGAAACCCCTGCTAATAATGGCTAGGACCTATTAAAGCTCTCACATATCTGCGGGTGAGGGCAGAGCGATTTTCCACTCCATACAGATTCACATCAGCATCTCGACTTACATGTGGTTTTGAACAGGATACCAACACATACTTTCCAATGCTGCATTTCTAACCTGTGTCAACACCCCTTCAGTGCAAGCGCTGTTTGCTGCAGCGGAAAATGGAAGAATTGATGTAATTTCCTGTCCTGATGTTAATGAGATAGTACCCAGCGACGGACCCGTTCCAGCCCAGTGTGCTCTCGAGCATGTGCTCTCGAGACTGACCACAGGATCGAGAACATCAGCCCAGAGTTTGCTAATTTTAACTCCAACGGATGCGATTGGATCCAAAATTGCGCTCGAGAGGGTTGGGTGCCTGTTGGGCCATGATGTCATCCCGACACTGCAGATGGACAGATTGCAAAATAGCTCGAGACAGACATCCCTTTTCCTCCTCCTCCCAGAGCTACCCAGTGAGTGTTTGAATCCCCTGCCTGGGGAGGTGGTTTTGGGGTGGGAGGGGGAGCGATGGAAGCCGTCCTGATTGACACCCATGTCTTGAGGGAAGGGCAAAGCCATAGAATCACAGAACAGTTTGGGTGGGAAGGGACCTTCAAAGCTCACCCAGTGCCCCCCCTGCCATGACAGGGACATCTTCAGCAGCTCAGGTTGCTCAGAGCCCCGTCCAGCCTGGCCTGGGGTGTCTCCAGGGATGGTTCATCCACCACCTCTCTGCCCAACCTGGGACAGGCTCTCACCACCCTCAGTGTCAACAATTTCTTCTTTATGCCTATTCTGAATCAAGTCCTGTAAGTGATGCACAGTGCAGGATGCTGCAAACTGTGTGGAGGGATGTGAGGAGGGTGTGCAGGGTGGGTGAGAGCTTCCAGGTGCCCATGGTGACATCCACATGCACTTGCTCAGCCCCAGTGATAGTGTCCACCATGGGGACTATTTGAGCATTGTGGTGGAGAGACCTCTGGACAACTCAGTCCACGCCAAATGATTATGTTCAAAGTTTCAACCCTGAACTTGGAGAGGAGGTTTGGGTACACAAGGCTGCCCTGGGACACGTTTCTCCCAGTGTTTGCTGCAACCAGTGTGTTGTCAGACCAGTATCACCCTCATGGCTGGGACAGACAAGACCATTGACCTGTTTGAGTTTAGATGCAATTCTGGACTCAAATATTATGGTGCAGCCACAACATTTACAGCTTCAGGATGCTCAGAGGGAAACAAACCTACAAAGACAAAAGTCTGTTCTCTGGGCCTGGGTCTGAAGCATCTTTCTTATGAAGAAAGACTGAAAGAGCTGGGTCTGTTCAGCCTGGAGAAGGCTGAGAGGGATCTTATTTATGCTGATAAATATCTCAAGGGTGGGTATCAAGAGGATGGACCAGACTCTGTTCAGTGGTGCCCAACGCCAGGGTGAGGGGCAACGAGCACAGACTGAAACACAAGAGGGTCCATGTGAACATGAGGAGAAACTTGTGTGCTGGGAGGTGCCAGAGCCTGGCCCAGGCTGCCCAGAGCGGGTGTGGAGTCTCCTTCTCTGAGCCATTCAAACCCGCCTGGGATCCTGTGTGATCTGCTCTGTGACCCTGTGAGCAGGGGGGTTGGACTGGGGGATCTACAGAGGTCCCTTCAACCCCAGCCAGGCTGGGATTCTGTGATTCTGCGGTAAGGAGCAATATTGCCAGATTTAAGCACCAGAACATCCTTTATGCAAAATATCAGAAGGGAAGAACTGCTTAAAGCCAAGATGTCTCTACATTGAAAGTCTCTGTTGAGCTTTTTCTTCCTTTTGGAAAAAACAACAACAACAAAAACAAAACCACCAAACACAACTTATTTCCTGCTCAGCAAACCAGAAAAGCAAAACAACCCCCTCAAAAAAAACCCAGTTCTTTAGCTAAGATCCTCAGAGTCTGTCCTAGGGACAGCAGGGCATTGCTGAGCTCACATGCACATCAACACAGGAGGGCTGAGAGAGAAACCCTGAGAGACCACACCAGGAGGTGCTGGTTTTCCCCATGAAATCAGCACTCTGACAGACTTCAGACTTGCACGAATCTCACTGAGGCAACAACAAATCCTGGTCTTGAGTCCGTTTCACAGAGGCTGTTCACTAACCTGAGCCGACATATCAATGAGTTTGGGGAGATTCAGTTGGCTTCCTTCTTCTGTCTTCAAGTAATCGAGCAAACATCCTACAAAAGAGGAGAGAACTGCTGTGACTCTTCCAAATAAACCTGTGCATTTGCTTTCCCTGCTGCTTCTCTGAATACATACAACAAATCTGCCTACATCCCAGAGAAATTCTAAGGAACCATGGTGGGTGTCCACTGGAGCATCTTCCATTAGGAAAGTTCTCAAATGCAGCCCTTTTCCCCACTCTATTTAGCACAGACCTTTTGCAAATTGCTGGCCATTCTTCACTCGAAGCCTTATAGGCAAGAGGGGCAAAAGTAAGGACATTTTCACCATGAAGGCAGTAAAAATCTGAAACAAACTTCCAGTAGGAACAGTGGAGATGAGAACTTTAAATACTCTACAAATTGAGCATCACCATCTTGCGAAGTAGCCTATGAAATATGAGGCCAGAAGAGGCAGAATTTCATGGCCCACAAAGTCCTTTCTGGTACTAAAAAGCAACTTGTGCATCACTTAGTGTTTCTGCTTATAGATTCGGTACAAAGGTCTCCTTCCAACCCCCTTTTTGATGGGAGTACTAGCCAGCTCATTGACCTGATTTTGCAGAAACCCAACCAAAAAATCTCCTCGAGGTTCCTCACCATTGGCCATGTACTCTGTCACAATGTAGATGGGCTGCTTTGTGACTACTGCATACAGCCGGACCAGTTTGTTGTGCTGGAGCCTCTTCATCAAGTTTGCCTCTGCCAAGAAGGCATCAGGATCCATGCTGCCCTCCTTCATGGTCTTCACAGCCACCTTGATGTTGTTCTTGTAGTAGCCTGCAGAGGGATAATGATGCATTGAGGAATTCTGGCTTCTTTACAGGCTCTGTCAGGTTGTGCAACAAGAACAGAAGAGCTTGTGGATCGGAGAGCTGAAAGCTTTGGTAACAACTTTCACCTTCCCAGCAAGAAATTAAGGCTAAATCTCAGTACCAGTGGGCTCTGAGCAACCATCAGGTATGAAAGGAGAAGGGAGAGACATGGTACAACTGTCAGTCCATGTTACTTCATCAGGGATCATCCCTGCTCTGGATGGTGGACATCCATGCAATGAGCCCATCCTCACAGCCTGGCAAGACTCCTGGATGAAATCCCTGAGACCTCCCACCAGCTGGGTTCTCAAATAACCCAAATACCATTGAGAAAGCCAGGGCACTGCAGTCAGGATGTCGACTCAATCTGGTCCTGTCCACAGTCCCAATTGCCAAGGCAACAGGCAACCACAAAGAGGACACAAAGGAAGCTGAGCTCACCCCACTTCCTCTCCCACTGATTTGCAGTGGGCAGAAAGTCATAAGGGATTCAGATCTGGGTTAGAAAGTGGAACAAGGAAGCAGAAAAAGTGGGATAGTGTCACCCAGCTACCTTGCTGTGTGTAATCCTACAATCATGCCCAGGATTCCCAGGAAGAATGAGAGCACGTCTCAGGAGATAAACATATATTTCAACACCTATCATATGTATCTAACCTGTGAAACACATGGTCATCCGCTGATCTGTGCAAACACAACCTGCCTGGTCCTTCCCAAGAATATGGCATCTACTGCTGCATGTGTACCCATAAATACAACACCCTCACACATGGCGTGAACTGTGGGCTTGTCCTATGCAGGGACAGGAGTTGAATTCAAGAATCCTTGTGGGTTCCTTCCAACTCAGGACATTCTATGATTCCATGCTTCTATGAAATATCTGTTCATGCTTTAGGATCCTCACTGCCGGAGTAATCTTTTCTTGGGGAAAGAGGAGTTTCCATCTCCTCTGTTTATATATTTCTTCCCTGGAATGGGGGAATTATACTCACCCATCCACACTTCCCCAAACTGCCCACTGCCAAGTTTCTTCACGAGCTTCAGAGACTCCCGTGGGATTTCCCATTCGTCCTGTGCCCATGGTCTCTGGGGAACCAAGGATTTGCAGGGAGCTGTGAGCCGCTGGCACAGGCCATCCCCTTTCTCTGTATGAGGACGAAATACAGGAAAGTTCAATGGGATGGACTGAACTTCCAGGCACAGCACTGACCTTCTCCTCCATATAGGCATGCCAGGAAAAAGTCAGACCGTGGGAAACCTCCACAACCACACAATATTTCAGCCACAGGGATTAAGCCAGCCAGAATGGACCCAATGAAAGGAAAAAGTTCAAAGGGAGACATAAGGAGCAAATTCTCCTGCCCAGCAAGTCCAAACCCTGCTTCCCAAGCATCCCTCCTGCGTATCCCTTCAGCATTCATCTCTTTCCTTTGCTGGTGGTAGAAATTCACTGATTATAGGGCTGTAGGCAGAGCTCACCATAATGCTCTAGGATGAAAGATAGGACATTGGTGACCAAATTCTGCTTGGGGAAGCACATCTGGCCCGTGGGAGTGGATGCAGTGGTGGTGGTGGCTTGTAAGCCCATCCTCCTTCTGCCCACGTGCCCACCTTCTGCTAGGAGACAAACCCAAGAGGGAAGACACGCAACTTACGGCTGTAATGATGGATTAGATCTGGCAGGCTGGAGAAAGTCATCCTGGGGGAGATATAGTATCCCCCACCATCTAAGGAGCGGATCCTGTAGTGTTTGATGATGTCCCCATGTGCAGAGACGCTGTCTCTGACGGATAAGGAATAGGCACCTGGAGAACAAGCAGAAGAAGGAACTGTGAGGTCAAGCAGCACCGTACCAGGGACCAGCTACCTCCTCTTTCCGTGGCTGACAGACACCTCTCCCAGCCCTTGCTGATGTCTTCTCAAGGCAAGTCCCACCACACTGCAAAGCTACAAGCTTGGAATCATCGAATCGTAAAATTGTTTTGGTTGGAAGAGACCCTCAAGATCATTGAGTCCAACCATAACCTAAATCTAGCTCTCTCCAAGGCAAGTGGAGAGGACAAAGGTTCATCAAAGCTTAACTGGGTTTGTTTAGGTCTGGTTAAGACCAGCCTATGCCATGAGCAACAGCCCCAANCCATAACCTAAATCTGGCACTAAAACATGTTCCTCAGAGTCTCATCTGCACATCTTTTAAACATCTCCAGGGGTGGGGATTCCACCACTTCCACTTCCCTGGGCAGCCTGTTCCACTGCCTTGTACCCCTTTCTGTGAAAAAATGTTTCCTAATGTCCAATCCAAACCTTCCCTGGTGCAACTTGAGGCCGTTTCCTCTCATCTTATCACTTGTTACTTGGGAGAGGAGACCAACCCCCTCCACGCTACAACCTCCTTTCAGATAGTTGTAGAGAGCAAGAAGGTCTCCCCTCAGCCTCCTGTTCTCCGGGCTGAACCCCCCCCAGTTCCCTCAGCTGCTCCTCACTAGAACCATAGAATCATTTTGGTTGGAAGAGACCCTCAAGATCATCGAGTCCTACCATAACCTAAATCTAGCTCTCTCCAAGGCAAGTGGAGAGGACAAAGGTTCATCAAAGCTTAACTGGGTTTGTTTAGGTCTGGTTAAGACCAGCCTATGCCATGAGCAACAGCCCCAAGGAAGAAATACGGCAATCAATAGCACATCTCCAACCAGAGCAATCAGAAACTCCTCAGGTCATAACGGTCTTCCCACAGCTCCACGCCTCTCATCTGAGCTCTCTCAACTGCACCGTCTCATCTGGACAAAATATGTGGCTGCAGTCTCACCAGTTTGTACAAACACATGACTGACAAGGAGCTAAACCGCCTCGCCAGCACAACCAGAATTTCACTTAGTGGGAGAGGTAAGGTCGAGAGATAAGGTACCTTCCATCCCAAACCACTCTATGATTCTATGTGTCTCTTTTCAGCATTATCCAAGGTCCCCACGTCCCTGTTGTCCGCAAAAACCCTTGTGCCAAGGTCAGTAGTTCAGCTGGGAGATATAGCAGGAGCTGAAAGGGGGTTCGGAATTGTCATGTTCAGCCATAATCATGACTCTGGCTAAACCACATCTAGATTCGCATCTGGGTTCAGGTGCCTTTTGACTTCAAGGGAGCTACTCATCGATCTACCACTCCAACCTGCTGTTTTCTCCTTATAATGGGTTTATAATCTAAACCGTGAGGTTGTTTTTTGTCGTGCACAAAAACGTCGCTAGATGTTGCTGCAGAGCAGTAACTTCCAGCCTATGTCAGTGTGAATTTCAATACAGTTTAGCAGTGGGTTTTTTTTTCCCTTCTGTCTGGATCATATTTCCAGAGGAAATTGTTACAAGCCTGCTGGGCTGTGAAAAGTCTAAAACATCACCCAGGTCCATAGGCTGCCTTTTTTAATGTTTGAAAATGCAAAGCTACGTATGTTAAAAAGTACATATTCGTCATGTAGGCTCATAAGCAGAATTGGGGCCTTTCACAGTGACTCTGAAACCCTCATCCTGCATGTGAGGGGAAAGTTTACTGACATATAACACTCACTGGCCAGTGTTTCTCTGTCGCAGCACCAGCAGTTGGAAACCACTTGTGTTTTTAAAAAAGTAACAAAAGAAACCTGTCCCTGTGGATATTTGCTCTGTTGCAGTAATTATAAATCTTTACGAGCAAAATTTTAGAAAGTCTAAAATTTTTCCAGGTATTAGGAGTCATTTTGGGGGGGACTCCCTTTCTGCAGAGACCAGACTATGAGATACGGTGGCATAATGTTCGTGGAAGACCTGCTAGTTTTAATAGAAAGGCAGGGAATCTCAAGACTGGAAGCACAGAGCCTTGGCATCGTGGGCAACATCCTCTCAACAGAGGATGCTCTTCTGGAACTCTTCCCTTCGCCATGAGCATCAGGCAGAAGACAGACTGAGGAGCCCTTTTGGCTCTACCAGTGCTGCAGCTGAACATCCGAGAAACAGCCTAAATTGCAAATAATAATAATAACAACAATAATAGCAACATATTATATATAATAAAGATATGAGCAGGGACATCTTCACCAGCTCAGGTTGCTCAGAGCCCCATCCAGCCTGGCCTGGGATGTCTCCAGGGATGGTTCATCCACCACCTCTCTGCCCAACCTGGGCCAGGCTCTCACCACCCTCAGCATAAACAATTTCCTCCTCATGTTTGGCCTGAATCTCCCTCCTTTAGTTTAAAACCATCACCCCTAGTCCTATCACAACAGGCCCTGCTAAAAAGTCTGTCCCCATCTTTCTTATCGGCCCCTTTTACACACCGAAAGGCCACAATAAGGTCTCCCCAGAGCCTTCTCTTCTCCAGGCTGAACAACCCCAACTCTCCTAGCCTTAAATATTGTTGTCATTATTATCATTGTTATTGTTGTTATTGTTATTATTAACAACTTCCATTACTGTTGTTGAGTATGATGATAGTATTCTAATTTCAAAGTTATTGAAAGAATGTAGCCCGGCTGTAGCCCATCAGAGCCGGGTGTACATGGCAAAAGTCCAAGATTGGGATTTGCACGCCTGGAATGGAGCTTAGGGTATGTTACAGTTCAAGGTCTGCTAGAGGAAGGAGCCACGTGTGGTGCGAACCCAGCTGTGCTGATGACAAACAGCCTTGCAGAAGGGAGCACGGGAACTGATGACCAACACGTGTGCAAGTGGGTGCCTGGAGGCTGAGAGTCAGCAGAGGAGACCTGATCTGTTTGTGAGTGTGGTTGCACCCATAATGCCTGCTTTTCTGCACAATCTCCTTTCCAGACCCCAATGACCCTTTAAACCCTCCTGCACCTTTCAAACCAGTGATAAGCAGCACACAGCGGTGACAGGGGCTCCAGGCACTCTCCAGGCCAATCTATCAGCTGCCTACTACTGGCATTAATACGTATCCCATCATTAGAGCTAATGCCTGTATTTCACTCCAGGTCAGGGTTTAGGTTGCTGGAGCGAGCGTGGTAGAGCTGTCCTTGTCATTAACTTCGGCCGGTTACTGTTCCCTTGGGAGCTGTCATGTCATGGCAAAGCATTAAGGTTGAAAAGCTTCAATTCTCTCTTCTCCCAGTGACAGCAGCAAATGAAAAATGTTAAGTGGAGCCGGACAGATGGCAGGACTCCTAATTCCCCGATGATAGCCATGACAGAATTATAGAACAGTTTGGGTTGGAAGAGGCACAGTCCAACCCCTGCCATGAGCAGGGACATCTTCACCAGCTCAGGTTGCTCAGAGCCCCGTCCAGCCTGGCCTGCGATGTCTCCAGGGATGGTTCATCCACCACCTGTCTGGCCAACCTGGACCAGCGTTTTACCACCTTCATCATAAAAACAAAGCCAAAAGGAATTCTTGAGTATTTTGCCGCCCTCATTGTAAAAATGATGGTTGAAAGGGGTTCTTGCTCCTTCAGCCACAAGGGACATTCACCGGTCCTACAGTCTTGCATTACATCCCAGCACAGACCGGGGCTGACACACAGAGGTCCACACCTGCACTTGACACCAGCTTAGAGCTGTGTGAGCACAACCAAATCTTGCCCTGAGCAGTTCTGGGTATCAAGCCCTCCTCTTTCTGGGTCTGGGATCCCCAGACGACCCTACAAGGGCTTTCAGGTCCCTTCTGTTCAGAGAGGGGCAACGGGCACGGACTGAAACACAGGAGGTTCCATCTGAACATGCAGAGATGAGGTTCTTAGGGACATGATTTAGTGCCAGGGTTGGGTTAACAGTTGGAGCCAATGATTTTAAGGGTCTCTTCCAACCAAAAAGACTCTATGATTCTGTGATCTCCTGTTTCCGTAGGTCTCATCAGTCTTTTAACTCCTTCCCGATGGGTAACCCAGAAGCTCAGCTGGATACGGCAACTGAGCTCCTGCAAGGTCCCTCCTGCTGGGATCATGGACGTAGGACTCTTGCTGTGACCCAGTTGTTCGTGACTCGGCACAGCTCTGTGAGTACATTCCCGAAAATTTCCAAGTTATTATATCTTTGGAGGAAGATTTTCTTTCCAGCAACTTCGGCAAAGATAGCTCTCTGCTGATGATTTCACTGCTGGTCTTCTTCTTCCCACCCTGTCTTGACAAGGACTCATCTTCCCGGGATGTTGAATGTGCTTTTCATGGCCTCTGCAAAATGTTGGCTCAAAGTGAAGCCCCCAGGTTTGTGGATCTTCAGCATCTTTAACCACGAGCAAAATGAGACATAGCTTAGGATGGGCTGTGAATAGATGCTGCTCTTAGTCGGGTGCAGAATGTGTCTCACTCTGGCTGGGACAACCCACTATGAGGCAACCAGTGCACCAGCTAAGGGGGATACAGCCCTTAGCTTGACTCAATACTCGGCCCTGAAGTTTAAATGTTGTTGAAGATGTGCAAAATGAACAAAAATATACATTGTGGAGGAGGAAAATAGGAAGAACCTGTGGGGTTTGAAGGGTGGTGCTGATTCCATGGCATTGCTCTGAATATCTCATAGTGGGTTGCAGGATATTGTACGTTAGTGAACGCAGATTCACAGCACGTTTGGAGATGCAAGGCTTTCTCTTTTTGCCTTCTCTTTAGAGGAGAAAACTGTGGTTAAGACAGCTTAATGGTGTCACCATAGCCATTTAGGTGGTCTAAAGCTCAGGGTATTCAGGTGGAAGCTGATTGCATAGGATGATTCAAAGGATGAGGTGTTCAAAGGAATAACAGCCATATTTTAAGAGAGAAAGCTAAATATCAGAAAAAAAGCACAAGTCAGACATTAATTTCAGAGCAGAACCTGATTTCTGACCATTTGGGACTAACATGGGGCTTTCGTGGAGTGGATCACACAGTGTCACGTCCAGGCAGGTTTGAATGTCTCCAGAGAAGGAGACTCCACAACCTCTCTGGGCAGCCTGGGCCAGGGCTCTGGCACCTCAAAGGAAAGAAGTTTCTCCTCATATTCAGATGGAACCTCCTGCATTTCAGTCTGTGCCCATTGCCCTTCATCCTGTCATTGGGCACCACTGAAAAGAGTTTGGTCCATCCTCTTGACAGTCACCTTTGAAATATTTATCAGCGTTGATGAGATCCCCTCTCAGCTTCTCTTCTCCAGGATGAACAGACCCAGCTCTCTCAGCCTTTCCTCACAAGAAAGATGTTCCCTTCCCTTCCTGGGTGCAACGCACAGTCATCCCAGCTACCCAAATATCCCAGCAAACAAAGGAGAGAAGTGGGAAGGTGATAAATGAAAGAGCAGCATGTGGTGACTAGTCCAAGCCTGATCATTTCAAAGGTACCACAAAGGCAGAGGGGAAACCAATACACAAGTTACTTGTAAAGCGAAATGCTTAGCAACAAGTTTCTTCAATGTTTCCTGACCTGGTAATGTTCCCTAAACGTTCTGAAAACGACGAATCTGCATGGAAAGCAGCCCTCCTACTTGGTATCAGCTCAGCAGGGACATGTGGAGGTGAGCCCAGGTGTGGGCAGGGAGCGAAGTAATAGAATCATAAAATCATAGAATCATTTTGGTTGGAAGAGACCCTCAAGATCATCGAGTCCGGCTTTTAACCTCACACTGGCACTAAACCGTGTCCCTGAGAACCTCATCTCCATCTGTCCAACCCCTCCAGGGATGGTGACTCCAGCACTGCCCTGGGCAGCCTGTTCCAATGCCCCACAGCCCTTTGGGGAAGAAATTTCTAAACCTCCACTGGTGCAACTTGTGGCCATTTCCTCTTGTCCTAAAAAAAAAGTCCGAATAGTCTACTATAATGCTAACACCTCATCCCTGCCTGGTGGTTGAGGGAGAGAGCTACAGGAAGAAGAACATCTGTTTGCCCCACTTATCTAATAAGGTAATCACACCAGTTCAAGACCAGCACTCCTGTTTGACTGTATTTGCATTGCTATATTCTGTTGTTGGAGGCGGCTGAAATGGCCAGTTCTGCAACACAACCAGGGCTCAGACTGCATCTGTGAGTAAACTGCACTGTGTTGGAGCCTGGTCTCCAGCCCTAACGTCACATCCATACCATGGAGCTATCTCAGCCTCTGAAACAGAGTGGCTGCACTCAAAATTGACTATTGACACCAGGACAAAACCTTCACAGAGACCACGTGGACGACCCAGCAGTTGGATCCAGGCTCTGGCACTATTTAGTTTACTGGTGACGATGTAATCACAGAGGAAGGGCCAGACACTGCCTTGAAGACCTCCCATGTGAACGGGGGAAAACAGAGACAAGAAAGAAAGAAGAGATGCAACCATAGGCAAGAACTAGTTGTAAAATGGAGGACCCAGCCTATCTGTTCCCATGCTTGCTTCTTTGGCCAGGGCTTTGTAGAAGTATTTGGGAGGCAAACCAAGGAAAAGAAGCTCCTATGTTACTTCAGATGGATGCTCCAAGTCTCTGCTGATCTTTTAGGAAGGCACAAACCACCTTTTCCTGTGTGGCAAGGAAAGACTCCTATATCCATTTCACAGGAAAGAAACCGAAGCACAGCAAGACTGAAGTACTTCCATGAGCTACTGCAAGGAGCTGGTTCAGAGCAGAACTGTGGGTCCACCGTGAGCATAATTTCCTTCATGTTGTAAACACACTTACTGGCCCGGAGGATGCAAGGAGAGGAAAGTAGGAAAGAAGCAATATGAAATTCCCATGGGACAACCTAAACTGGATTCCAGACTGCAACTGCGTGGTTAAGTACTATGGTTAATAACTGTATTCACTGCTTAAGAAAAGTGACCACAATGCTCTGCCCTTTACATCCTCATTGGGTCATGTGTTCAAAAGCCAGCCACATTGATAGGGAAGGAAAGTGGTTGAAGTCCACCTTTCCTGCTCCAGCCACTCCCCTTCCAAAAGTCCTGGTTTGCATCAATTCCCCCTGCTATAGACTATCAGGAAAAATGTGTTTCCTCTGGGAAAATGTTTCACCAAAAGGCTTTTTCCAAAATTCTACAACCACCTGTTGCAAGCAGAAGAAATGTTTCTTCAAGAGTGCCTAAAAGAATCTCCAT
Organism: Pampusana beccarii; assembly: GCA_013399365.1. Classification (NCBI taxonomy): domain Eukaryota; kingdom Metazoa; phylum Chordata; class Aves; order Columbiformes; family Columbidae; genus Pampusana; species Pampusana beccarii. The sequence goes on along the minus strand of VWYH01003557.1, from coordinate 38,493 downwards.
TTGCCAAAAAGAGAGTAACGTTTCCTCGGGGAGAAAAGGAAAAGAAACCCCTTACACTTTGTTTTGGAAAGTCTTTTCTGCTTATCTGTGGTCCTGCATCTCTGCCATGAACTATGGTGACAAGAGCCACTCTTACCACAGCCTGAACTACGAAGAAAAGCAACACCGTGAGCAAATCTTTGCCCTTTAAATGCCCAGTTCACTTCTACAGCCCTGCTGAGCCTAGCGAGCACTATTTCGCCCAGACAGATCCAAGAAATACTGTCACAGTGGAGCTTTGCAGCTCAGGTCTGAAAGATTTTCCAAGCTGTGGCAATAACAAGTAGTTACCCACACTCTGAGGATCTCACCTTTGCTGGTTTCACTCTCTCGGACAAGGAAAGAGCCAACTTTGTTACCAGAAGACAACAGCAGCCGTTCAGCATCCTTTCTGCTCAGAGTTTTGAAATACCACCTGGGAGAAAAAAAAAGGCAAAATTGTTGTCTGAAAAGGAAAAGCTCTAAAAATATCCAAATTATTTCCAGTTAGTTCTATTATTATTATTATTATTATTATTATTATTATTATTATTATTTAGTGTTAGTATTCGTATTCGTATTCGTATTCGTATTCGTATTATTGTTACACTCCGAAAGTAAGGGTTGCTTTTATCAGAAAATAGCTTTTTATCTGCTAGAAAGCACCAGTAATAGACTGTTTTCAGTAGATTAACACCAGATTTAGGTCCATTTGAGCTCGTTTCACAGCCTAGCAATTCAGCCAGAGCAGAGAGCAGATGGTGTGCACAGTACCCCATATACAAGAGAGGTGAAATCTCAACCTCCAAGGCATGCAGGGACCCACAGCTCACCTGGCAAGTGAGTAAACCCTGAGCAGTGCCCACGCAGGCTGCAGATAAAGCAGATACATGGGCTGGAGGCTGAGTGTAAAATGCCCATTGCTGTTTCATTGTACCCTTTGAATACAAAGAACGTTTATGTGTCGACTACACTTCTGTGCTCTGTTAAATATTTGCTGGATTGGTTGTATCCCTCCAAGAGGAGATTGCAAGCAGGGATGATCATTTCTAGCTAAATATCATAGAGGAGAATAAGTCACAGAAACAATTTCTTCTGCTGATTTTATTACAGGCATAATAAACCCTTTTGGTTCAAGTCTTTCTTACCATCCTCTTTGCAGGGAGCCAAACGCAGAGGCTGCATCTGGGCTAATGAAACAAACAGCACCAGTCTGTGGGTCTGGGTGCTGGTACTCAGTTAAATTGTTGGTGTGGTCCCTGGCACGCCTGACACCCAGATCAGATAGATAGAGTCGNAGATCAGCTCACCCTTCCCCAGTAATCCCCAGTCCCAGTTTGCACATGACACCCATTTGGAGGTTGAGAAAGTTTAACACAATTTGTGTGGGTGGACTGGCCCAGTGGGGCCACAGGATGATCCCTAGCACTGCTGATTTACCAGTGTAAACATAAACTCATGTTCTTTCCCCTAAATCCTCGTTTTCCCTGGTGGGTGCAATCAATGGGACAGGAGTCTTTGCCCACTTTCCCCATAGCAACCTCATCCTCCTTGATCTGCATCCCCAAGCTTCTCCTGAACATATGGGCAGCGTTGTTGGGGATGATGAAAGACCTCTTGCCATCAGGCCCAGCACTAACATCTTCCTCCCGTCAAGTAAAGTTGTTCCTGTAGTTTGTTGAGAGACTGAGCTCTTTGGAAAAGGAAAGCCCTGCATCAGTGTTCACCATTCGTAAGTTTTCACACTTACTCTTCCTCTTCCAAACTGTCTACTTGTGCGACGAAGTTACTAGGGATGTAGCCTTTCCTCCCGCTGCTGAGGGATTTTGCCAACCACCAGTCACCCTCGCTGCGAAGAAAGTAGAGAAGAAAAGGGTGAGTGTTCACAACAAGATAAGGTTGTGGGGACAATGTGGTTTCTGGGGTTTTAACTGCTGCAAATAGTCCAGGACTACTTAATCCACTCTACAGGACCACCAGGTCAAATGCTGTTTGTCTCTCATGGACTTCTGGAGGCGACAGTCTCTTTTCGTGAACGCAGAGGAAGCACAAAGTGACCACAGACCCAAACCTTTGCTATGCGCCCCAGGTGAGAGGAGGGAAATCTGGGTCACTGTGAGTTTATCTTGTCTTTTGCACAGGGTCATCCGAGCTCCTCCTTTCTGCTCCTTCCTTCCTCTGCCAGACACCTCCCTGCTTTGCTCTCCCACCACTCACTCAGCCACCAGCTGCGACCGAAAGCCACCAGTCTCCCCTGCCCCATGGCTCTCATGGTATCTGGGTGATAAATGTCACCTCTGGAGGCCACCTCACAGAGAGGTCAGGGATGAAGACACCCTACGAGGGTAAATGACCAGCGGACCCAAGCCTACCTCTGCCCTGCTATAGACTGGGCAGATGGGACTACCTGCTGCCTCTTCTCTTGTGGGCTTGGGAAGAAGGCGAAATGAAACCACAAGCCTCTCTGGCTCCATTCTGTCCTTTCCTCTGACTACGCCCAACCCACATCCTTCGCAAAAGCACCATCAGCACAAAATACGAAACAGGGGTTAGGTTAATGTTGTTATTTATGCTACTTCTGCACCCACGCACGCCGGCAGTGAAGAAGACCACAGTGGTATCCAGGCAGGGACACTACCCAACCCCAAAGTATCTGTAACCCAAAGAAAGCATGGAAGTGTCACCTTCTTCACTTTGCAGAGAGAAGAGAGTACCCAGAATCACACTCCGGAGCAAATTTAAGACACAGGCTTGGCTCTGATGAGCTGTAAATTGGTGTCTAACCCCAAGGACCCCTCCTTCCCCAGCCTCACCGTGCCCATCTTTGAACATCCCTCTGGCAGCAGGTCACTTACTTGGAGAGGACTTGGAGTTTCTCCCCCTTGACCAGCTGCAGGTCACGGTCACTTGAGGCAGGAAAATCGTACAGTGCAATCACAATTAAGTTATCTGAAAGAAGAAACAGCACCATTGAATCCAGCTGGTTCCCTGCCAGGGGGGTGGTGCACACCTGGGTTTATGGTGGGACATTTCACCCCCCTGCACAGAGGGGCTGTCAACCCCAACATCCCTCAAAAGCCAAGGTTTCCACCAACCCAGCTTTCCTGCCAACCACAACCTCTGCTCGGGGACTGACATCGATTCACCACAGTGTTTCCTGTGGATGTGTTTTTAAAGCACTCCAGAACCCCCTATCCACAAAAGCCCATGTGTCAACAAGAAAAAAAAGGGTTTATGTGGAATAAGAAGGGTCATAAATAATCTGCCAGTGTTTGGCCTGAGTTTCACATGCCAGCGAATGAATACTGCTGTAGCAACATTTCCCAAGGTGGCTCTGGGATTTGACTCAAAAAAGATGAGGCTTTCTTGACTGAAAAAGGTATAAAATTGTCTCAGTTTCTGTTATTCAAACCCATTTCTAGGATTTAACTCTCCCTCTGGATGCTCTCAACTCAGAGTGTACCTTGCCATCCCTTTCACACACTATTCCTTGCAGATGCGCTGCCACATTTAAGTCACGCTGCTGCTTTCTACGCGGTATTCTTACAGCAGCAGGCTGCTCCACTCAGCTGAAATTCCCAGGGGGGCAGTGGAAACTCCAGGATCCCCTTCACTCTCCCTGGCCCTGATATACTTTAGATACTCCAGACAACAAAACTGGTACTCCGTGTCTCCCATTTTCATAGAATCATAGAATAGTTTGGGTTGAAGGGATTTCCAAAGCTCATCCAGTGCCCCCCCTGCCATGACAGGGACATCTTCAGCAGCTCAGGTTGCTCAGAGCCCCGTCCAGCCTGGCCTGGGATGTCTCCAGGGATGGTTCAGCCACCACCTCTCTGCCCAACCTGGGACAGGCTCTCAACACCCTCAGCACAAACAATTTCTTCCTCATGTCTGGCCTGAATC
>VWYH01003557.1:22435-34443 GCA_013399365.1 Pampusana beccarii | reverse complement strand
CTCACCAGAGCAGAGCAGAGGGGCAGAACCTCCCTGGACCTGCTGCCCACGTTTGCAATCCACCTGGATTGAGTCTCTGAGCAGATCTGCATCCTCATCCCCAACCCTAACACGTTGCTTTTACTCCAGCCATGTTGATCGAGCCTAAACAAGATGTTGATCGAGCCTAAACTAAACAGCAAAATGAACTTTCACTCTCCCAGTGCTGCTGTCTGAGAGGCTGTGCAACCGTTCACATGTGATCTGCAGGCTCGCAGCTACTGAAGCAGAAACAAGCAGCTATTTTGGGGCAGATTGAACTTTATAAGGAGTATCGGTACACACACACCAACGTAAAAATCAAACCAAAATGCAATGGTGAAAAAAGAAAAATAGAATAAAGTAAAAGAAAAAGAGAGAAAAAGAAAAAAAAAGGGGGAAAATGAAGAAAAAAGAAAAGGAGAAGAAAGTGAAAGAGATGAAAAAGAAAAAAAGGAAAAAGAAAAAAGGAAAAATAAAAAATAAGAAAAAATAAGAAAAATTGAAAAAAGGAAAAAAGGGGGATAAAAAGCAAAAAAGCAATGAGTGAAAAAGAGAAAAAAGAAAAGAAAAAGAAAAAAGGAAAAGGAAAAGAAAAAGAAAAAAGGTAACGGAAAAGGAAAATGCAAAAGGTAAAGGAAAAGGAAAAGGTAAAGGAAAAGGAAGAGAAAAGGAAAGGAAAAAGAAAAGAAAAAGGAAAAAGGAAACATGAAAAAGAAAAAAGAAAAAGGAAAAGGAAAAGGAAAAGAAAAAGGAAAAGGAAAAGGAAAAGGAAAAGGAAAAGAAAAAAGAAAAAGAAAAAGAAAAAGAAAAAGAAAAAGAAAAAGAAAAAGAAAAAGAAAAAGAAAAAGAAAAAGAAGACTGCTGTGGAAAGGTTTTAGTTTGCGTAGCCTAATTAATGCGCTGAGAGCAATGGATGGTCTATAAATAGCGTTTTTCAAAACAGACCGTCAAGCCACGGTCTCTGTGTGACCTTTTCAAATAAAGCCACCAGGAAGAGAGCCAGACTGGCCCTTTGTCATCACAAGATAACGTGTCCCTGGGGCAACTTGAGTTTTGAGTCTGTGCAAGGACCGATCGCTGCTCTGCTGGCGATTTTTTGGAGAGGAGGGAGGAGAAAGGGTCAGTGTGGGGTAAATGTAGCTTTGTAAAGCAAAGCCCTGAGCAGTTCCCTCCAGGCTTGCAAGGAGGAACTTGGAGATCCAGGAGAGGTTTCAGCAGAACCTCACGTTCTCTTATGCGTGGGGTAAAGGATGATCTGTCACAAGGCAGAAGGCTTTGAAAACAGCTTGCGTGGTTAGTGGCTTCACCCTGAGGGATCTCAAAGGGTTTGCACCCAAAACTCTTGCTGCCTACTTGAGGAGGTTGTCATTATGCAGCTTCTCTGGCATGAGAGGTTTTGGGGCATGTGCCTACTGAAAGGTGTCGACAGCAATTGTGTTCATCCACATGCACTGAGCTGCTCCTCTTGGAAGCAAGATAATGCAGTGGTCGCACTATAGCTTTGAAAAACAGAAGTAAAAGTGTAAATATTTTCGAGCACAGAGTGGCTGCGTGTTCCAGAAAATAAAATTAAAAACGTAGTTCTGATCTCAAAGCAACTGACATAGGTACAAATAAATGAAACCAAAAGCGAAAAGGACGGGGGGAGAAAGAAAAAGGAGCAAATATAGCAAGGACAAAAAGGTTTTATATGCTGAAAAAATATTGTGATCACCTCCTATCTTTCTCAACATGTGTGTTGAGAAAGACCTCACACTTAAGGGAGCCAGAAGAAAAGCTCTCTCTGCTCAAGCCAGCCAGACTTGACGTCTCATGATGAAAGCGACTCTTCCCGCCTCCAAGTCTCCCACCCCACTGAGAAACAGCGTCGATAAAACTTTCTTGGCCCGTTTGATCAAGTTAGGTCACGAGTGACTCTACGGCAGAGAAGCCGTCGGGGCTGCTAGGAGTGACTGCTTTGCAGATAATGCCGGCAGCCCCAACGCTTTGATTACGAGCCAAATACATCTTGGCTCAGAGCTGCTGTCAGGGAAGTCAGATACCAGCTGGGTTTGCATAGGCTGAGTGCCAGTTTGATGGTTTAATAGAAATAATTCAACCACCCTTCCCATCGCTGCCGCGTCATGAAAGGAAGGTCTTTGCGACCATCGCCATGCTGAGATTGTGCCAGGGTGCCCCAGAGGACCGTGAATTGTTCTACAGCCATGTTAGGATGAACTTGGGGTGAAGAACGTGTGTTTGCCAGTTGGGTGCACTAAACTGTGAGTTACTTCTGCTGAAAACGGGTCCAGCGTTCCGTTTCAGCACAGCATGGGATGGCTCACCGAGGTCAATGTGTGCTAGAAAAGCATGCCTTCAAAACGCACGGTGTCTGGTGGCACGCCAGCCTTGTTGCTGCTGTCACCGAGAGGAACATCGTTAGATACCATGGGTGGAGATGCAGAATACTGTGGGCTGAGAGTGCTGCATCTCCCAGCTGGCCAGCAAGCCCAGGTTTGACAATGTGGGAGATGTCTCCTAGGACGTCCAGTCTTGAACAGCAAGAGTGCTTTGTGCCAAATACCTTTCTGCCTTGTGTTTTGACATAGTGAATGTTTTCGTTGATAACTTCCGCTTTCCTCATAAAATCGTATCGGACCCAAACTCGTAACTTTACTATTGGGAAATCTGAATACTTCAGGCAATTCCCTCTGATCTTCCTCTTCGTTCTTACTTTTCATTTGTAATGCCCATTTTTGATGAGAAGTTTTAATTTCTCATTGAAAAGTCAGTGTTTTCAGCAGAAACAACCCCTTCTTTTCCCAGTTAAGCTCAAAACCATGTTTCCAAGAGCATTTCTTTCAAACTCAGATCCATATTCAGGGAACAACAATAAAAACAACTAAGGACATCAATGCCAATCTTGATATGCCTCAAAAGACCTCAATTTCTAGAGCGTGCTTAACTCCCACCCCTGAAAATCAGTCTTATTCATACCATGGTTAGGCAAAAGCAAGTGAAAAGAGATGTATGAAGTTGCTGTTCCTCAATCAGAAGATACTGTGCTGTGCCAGGAGCTTTAGAGGTGCAGAATTAAAGGTAAGTTTTGACCCTATAAAGATACAGAGCCAACCATAAAGACACCATGAGTGCTTGGAGAACCGTGATAAAATGAATGAGAGACTCGCACGTCGGAAGAACCCACCCCAAGTGCAAAGCAGCTTGGCGATGCTGCCAACACCACAGTCAAATCCAGATGTATAGGCTCCTTGCCTGCCTTTGTGTTACTTCCATTAAGCTAAGTAGTCAGGAGGAATGAGGGCTTTGTTAACCATAAATATATAATTAAATAATTTATGAGGCAACAGTGAGAAAGCTGGAAACTGTGAAACGAGTTGCACGACACCAAGATCNAAAAAAAAAAAAAAGAAGGTGGTTTTGATTTTACAATACATGCCACACTTCCGTAGTCAATAATTTTGCCTGGTTGAGCTTGAAGTGCTCCCACAGGATATAATTCAGGTATTTGATTTTTTCATATGGTTGTATTGTCTGGGTTTTGCGCTTACTCTGTCAATTCACTTGAATTGCCTTCTTTCATAAGAATCTCTCAGATATCTCAAAGATCTTGCATGGTTCCTATCAACCCACTTTGACACACAGGACAGAGGCAGACATAACATCATTTCTGGAAACTCAGGCACTGGTACAGAAAAATAAGAAGTTCCCCAGACTGCCAGTGTGAATATTGCCCCCTAACTGGAACTGAATCTAACAAACCAAAATATTTTTGAGAGCTGAAAATGGTTAACATGGTACTTAACTCATTTTTTAGCATCTTCCCACTTCTGTCTTCTGGCATGAAGCAGAAGTAAAAGCCACCTCCCTGAAGATAACTTCTGTTGTGCTTCTCACCAGAGCGAGAAGGTTGATAAAAACCCTTGAAATACTGGCACTGTCTGCTCAGTTGTGGAGGTAGGAAAGCACAGCAGCTTGGAAATGTGCCATGAAAACAATTTTGCGGAAGAAAACATGGTTTCTGGAAAAACGGTGCTTCAACAGAAACGCACCCTCGTTCACATGGTTGAATAGCTACACCTCCCACAAACCTGACCTCCATAACATCAATTTTCAAGAACATTTTGACATTGTAAGAAATCCTCTGTTTGCCCCACAGCAGGGACCCTCTGTCATCATCCATAAGACCTAGGTCTGCTGTTTCACCCATCCCATTTATTTGTCACCCCACTTTTTCCTTTCCTCATGCCCAGTCTCCCCTAATCCTACACTTTCGCCCATGTGAGGAACTTTTGTGTGTTACTGCTTTCTTCCGAGCTTCATCTATTTTTTTCCCTCATCTAATTCTCTCTCTCTCTCTCTCTCTCTCTCCTTAATCTGAAAAACTTCTTTGACATAAATATATAGAAATTGCACTTGAAGTCTGGGCAGAGGTAGCTGAGGGCTTCCTGCTAATATCGTCTACCAAACGCCATCTGTGACCTGCAGATAATTGCAGAGGTGGATGAAGCCAGCAAACAGTCTCCACACAGGGGCTCTGTGCATCCTTATTTTATGCTCTTTCCTTTCTCCTCATGCTCTTTGTAGTCTCTCTGGGCTCTCTGATTCCTGCTATTTCCTCTGAAATTTTCAGCCGGCTGGATGCAGCATCCACAAGTTGTCACGCTGCAGACGGAGAAATCTCACACAGTTGATGTCTCAGATCTCACTTTGCTCAACCAGCCAAAAAGGAGTCCTTTTCCCTTTTAATTTCTTTGATGAGCAGGGGGAACTGGCAGCTACAAACAGTTACTGATGTAAACTGAATCTTCCGAAACACGTTGATAAACTGGCAATGCTAATGATACGGAAACCGCACGCCTGCAACATGACGACTTGTTCTCAAGACTTGCTGCTGAGGGACCACCACCTTGCAAAACCCCACGGGAAGGTGAAGAAAACAGCAATTCAGCTGAGAATCTTACCTTGTACAGAGGCTTGGTTTAGATGAGGGATGTTGATAAATTCTCTGCCCTTTGATAGAAATAGAAATAAAAAAAATAAGACATTTTTTACTTCGCTGTGTTTGCAGGAAGACCTGCTCTCAGCCCCACAAATGAGTGAGAATCTGATCCAAACCTCAGTGTAGTTAGTCAACAGCCCCTGCATCTGGCTCCGTAGGTGTCATGATAGTTTTAGAACATTTTGCTGTGATGTGTTCATAGCTGTCGTGGCTGTTGGCTTGAATAATCCTTGGCTTCCCTCTGAATAAAAGCACAAATCTGCTACCCACTCATTTAGGCCCTGGTCTAACTCTTGTTTGCTGGTGCCAGATTTCAGATCAATGGGGGATGAGAAATGAATACTTCCATTGAGAAATTACAATTGCAATATTATTTGAGGCAGAAAACCCAGGATACTCTTTGCATAATTGTCCCAAGGCTCACGAAATATCCTCTGCTCAGGGATACGCTCAATAAACAAAGGCAGTGACTATATTAGCAAACTAAACATCAGGACGATACTGCAACTCATGTAGGCGCACTTTAAAAATTTTGGCAGGGTCTCTAGTTTGGTTTGGCCCAGACCCTGAGAGTGGCCAAGTGACCCCAAACCACTCCTAACCAGCAGCTGGAGTCAGATCAACCACCTTTTTTTGTGAGCTAAGTGTTTAATATTATGGCAATGTCCAGGTGCACTCTGTTGGCCTCTACCCAACTTCAAATGCCAATCCCACGATCACTCCAACGAGAAACTTCTTTACTTTGAGGTGCCAGAGCCTGGCCCAGGCTGCCCAGAGAGGGTGTGGAGTCTCCTTCTCTGAGCCATTCAAACCCGCCTGGGATCCTGTGTGATCTGCTCTGTGACCCTGGTGAGCAGGGGGGTTGGACTGGGGGATCCCAGAGGTCCCTTCAACCCAAACCATTCTGTGATTCGGTGATACAGCACCTAGTGACTATGGTGGGTGTTTGAACACTGCCAGGTATTTTTATACACATGCAAAAGGAGTGAACTACAGACGCTGGACTAAAATCATCTAATGCTTTCAGTCCACACCACTCTTTGACTCCTAATTAGCAGCAGTGTGGAGTGGGAGAGCTGCTTGCCCACTGTCCTTTCTAATTTAATAGAAAGAAACATGGACTTCATCTGACATGTCGGAGCTTAGTGCCCGTGGCAAAAGAAAAAGAGAGTGTCAGAAGGTGATTGGTGATACTGTATTTAAACCGATAGCAGCTCCTCTCCAGTGAGCTGGAGAGAAGGAAGTTTAGGGATAGAACATCCTCTTGGTCAATCTGATGTCTGCTGTCATGAATACTTGACTCCATAACCAAGGGAAAACTTAGAAATTAAACTAAAGGAGTGAAAAATATCTCCACCTGTCTTCAAAAGCAATGACAGGCAATTCCTCCACCCTCTCAGAGCCCTGAGGTGGTTTTCACATGAGAGTTGCACCTAGAGTTTCTCTTGTGATGGCTGCTGGATGCAGTGCTGACGAGGGCAAGAAATGAGAAAGCAACTTCATGATCTCTGCACAGCAACAGACAGACAGAGTGATTTCCCAGGTTTAAACAAGGGATCTGTCATTTGGGGTCTCCTAAATCCTGTCCCAGTGTCTTCCTGATCTGTTTCTACATAAGGAGGGGCCATATGAATCCAAAGGGAGCAGCAGACGCTCAAGGTTCCTGATTCTTACCCCATCACAACACTGAGTAGCTGTAGACCCTCTTTGGTGAACCTGTTTTCTTCCCCGATTATAAAGTTTCCACTGCGGTTTGCAGCTTTGAATCTTAGCCCGAATCTGACCCATCTTTGTGCCGTTTGCAAGTCAGCAACGTCAGCCTGGGTTGCAGACTGCTGAGGGCAGCAGCCCTGTCTAAGAGATATGGGGACCAGCTTGGAGGGCTTGTGTCCAAGTGATGCAGGGCACACGGGGTAGTGGCCTCTGCACCTTCTCTCCCTGTCTCCTGCCCTGTTCTCCAGTCCAGCCCATGCGAATAATTGTGGGAAGCTCAGCACACCATAGCCTTTCAGAGCTCCACCATCCCTAGCCCACTCAGACAATTATCATAGAATAGTTTGGGTTGGAAGGGACCTTCAAAGCTCACCCAGTGCCACCCCTGCCATGACAGGGACATCTTCAGCAGCTCAGGTTGCTCAGAGCCCCGTCCAGCCTGGCCTGGGATGTCTCCAGGGATGGTTCATCCACCGCCTCTCTGGGAACCTGGGCCAGGCTCTCACCACCCTCAGCATAAAAAATTCCTTCTTCATGTCTGGCCTGAATCTCCCCTCCTTTAGTTTAAAACCATCACCCCTTGTCTGTCACAACAGGCCCTGCTCAAAAGTCTGTCCCTGTCTTTCTTATCGGCCCCTTTTAAGTCCGGAAAGGTCACAATAAGGTGTCCCTGGAGCTTCTCTTGTCCAGGCTGAACAACCCAACTCTCTTAGCCTGTCCTCATAGCAAAGGCACTCTATCCCTCCGATCATTTTCATGTCCGTAAGATACCCCCAAAGAGCAGATGACATCCTTTCTGGCAGAGAAAAAACCTAGAGCAAGAAAAGGCTGATTGAACAGTTCGCCCCATAAAAAGAAGCTCATGAGGGAAAGCCAGGCATAAATATTTGTTTTCTGCCCTTTGAACATTTCCCAATTGATGACCAAATTTTAGGAAATAGAAGCACTCAGTCTCCTGTTGGCACACACAGATATTGGCTGCATCACTTTGGACACTAACGTGGTTGTGAAGGATCCCCAAAGGACATAAAACTGCAGGCTTACCTTGGGTGGGGCGAGAGGAGGCTTACTCTTGTGTTTTGGGTTGCTTCCAGAAGGGTGCTTCTCACTGGACATCAGCTGATTTTTGCTCCCGAGCAACCCCATCCTGGAAGGAAGACCAGAAATTACTGTTTTAATGAGGCTGCTCTTGGGGAAAGGGTCAGGAACTGAGGGTAAAAACAATCTTCTAATAATGAGGAACAAGTTAGAGAAGATGAGAACGCAGGGCAATGGGACAACGGAGAGAAGAGTCTAAAATCGTTCTGCCTACAGTCCTCCTGCAACCTTGGACCTTGTGAACCGCATAGTTTCTGTTCCCATACAAATCTGGTGTTTGAGACTTTGCAGATGAAGCTCAGACACTGTAAGTCACCAGAAAAAAAATAGCACGAATGACTGCTTTGGATACATCCCCTCTACAATGCAGCAATCCCTAGTCGGCATTGAGTAAACTTGCCCCAGTGCTGAGTGATGCTGCATGCACGCACTGATGAGAGGAGGGAAGAGGGGATTCTGGAGATCATGGTGAATATCGCTGTGCTGCGCTTTTCAGGTCTACCAGGGCTTCAGGAGGGTCACATAGTCCCTGGACCAAGAACAAGCCCTACTCATTCAATTCCTCATGCTCAAGGAGCACAGACACACACTCAGCTTGTCCCCAAAGGCATGAGACCACATGCCACACTTTGGAGGGCCGCAAGAAGCTTGGGGAGTCATATGTGGTGTAGCTTTTATCCATCCAACCTGTAAAACATCGGCCTAGGGCTTGGCTCAGTTGTCCATGTGCAATGTCCCAGCACCTCTTGATGTGTCTCCACAAGGTGTGGGTGTCCCATACATCGTGAAGTTTACTTCCCAATCCCATGTGCTTATCTCAGACCTCCTGGACACCTGAAGGATCACTGGGTACAAATGAATCAAACCCTTTCCTCTAGTCCACACCAGGGTTTCCACACTTGCACTTGAGGGCTTGTTTAAATATCTGCCCAGAAATGTAATTTCATCTCTGGTTAATAATTCTAGAGCAATACTGGATCCAGGTAGCCAAAATGGCCGAACCATGGCAAATTCAGCCTGCTCAGCCCCATGAAAATGTAGGGAGCAGTTGAAGCCAACAATACTGAAGTGCTGTTGCCATGGGTATAGAAGGCATCTACACCACCCAGCATCAAAGTCTGACCCAACACCAAAAGCATTGAAAGGTGTGGGCTACAGATAAAAAACAAACAAATAACCAAAAATAAACCCCAACTTGTAGTTGAGAAAAGGCAGGTTGGCTCCTTTTCCTGTCAAAATACCTCAATGTCTGCGATGAACACGGGGGGCTGGTGTTCAGGGGACTAATGTGCTTAGTCAGTTCCCATAAATGTCAGTCTGGCACTGTGTTGTGATAGTCAGATTCCAACAGATGTGTTTAAAATGTTTCCAGCAAACCAGACTTGCAGTAAAAAAAAAAAAAATCCACTAAAAGCAACTTTTTTTTTGCTTTCTAGCACATATCTAATATTTTAAAAACTGGAACTCTGAAATAAGGCTTTTAACAGAGCCATCTCAATATTTTAAGGTATTCTTTTTTTTGAAATATCTTTTCCCTTCTGCCTCGTTTATATTTTCACTGATAATAAAGTGAGCAAAACGGAAGGAACTGGTGCAATATTTCAGGATAGTCCAACACACATTTTTCCCTCCAATTAAATTTTTTTTCAGCATCCAACCTTCTCTGAGCCCATCCATTTGTACCCAGGTCTCAGCACTGACAACACAGTTGGGGGAGAAGTTTCACCCACTGAATCGGCCGCCGCATTTCCTGTGGCAAGTTCAATTTAATTTGGCAGCCTCCCTTCCAGGTTGCAACCAGGGTTTGCTTTACTTAGGAGATCCGGTTGTCATGTGATGGCACGCAATTTATTTTACTAAGTTAGCTTTTCCTGCTCTTCCACTTGCAAATTGGTGGAAGATACTGAAGATTTCTGATTCTGAATGGTGTTATATTTGTCAGGATGGTAAGTGAGAGGAGCTGGAGTTCCCTTTTCACCCAGGGAAGTTCAAAGTATCATTTTAAGTCAAGGCTGGATGATAGAGCGGTTTTAGATACCACTCATTACCAACCATGAAAGGCACAAAGTCTACCTATGTGTTGGACTTTTGTCTTTGGTCCTTGTTACTATCCCACTGAAGTGTCTCGAGGTCTTTGATATACTCTGCTCCCAAATGAGAGATACAAATATGGCAATTGCCATCTTTTGGTCAGAGTTAGGGGACATGAGATATACCACAAGTCAGCAATATGCTCTGATGACCGGTCATGTCACCAGGATGGTCTTACAAGAGGATTGACGGACATTCTGCAGGACGGTGGATGCACGTTTTGGGGTTTTGAGTTGACAGCACGGATGGGGCAGAGTAGGAAAGGTTGTGGAGGAAGATCAACCTCAGTAAGTCCCATCAGGGGCTTTGTGGCCATCCCAGCTGCTCTGACAGGGTTTGAGAGGAGTGGGAACCATGCCCTAACCTGTGCATCTCCCCGCAGTGCTCCTGTGTCCAGGAGGACATCACAACCCTTTATGCACTATGCTGAGACCGCCAACAACTCTCCACACATTTGCACACCTGAGCTTCCTCCCCACATACGTGTGTTGAAGGCACATCCGTGCAAAACAGCACAGAGAAGTGAACAGCAGGTCCCTGTACGGGTGGGAAATGGAACCGGTGAAAAGTCTGCCACAAAAGGCACTCACTCCCACCCACGCACAAAGACATTAGCACAGCCCTAGGTATTCGTGGTCCCCGCCACGTCCACTCTTCGTGCTCCCCAGGTCATCTCTGCAGCCATCAGCAGCCAACGCTACCATCTTTCACGTCGGCCAGTGCTAAAAAATATTCCAATAAAGCAGTGCAGAAAATATCATCAGACTTGGACAGCTGCTGGTGAGCTCCCAGCCCAAAGCTAGTGGAGTTTTCGTTTTCTAAAAAGTAATTTTTCTTTTTTTTTTTTTTAATGTGGCTGAGTTGAATGTACATTGTTCCATGGTATTTCTGCTTCTGATTACTTTTTTTAAAATTAGCTTCACTAAAATATTTTGAGAAAAGTAACCGATACTTCTCCCAGACTTTTTTTTTTTTTTTTTTCTTCCCCCAGTGGAAAAGAGCACTGGGGAGAAAACATAGCTCAGAAAATAACGAAAATTTCCTTTTGTGAATTTATAGCTTTTCACATCTAAAAATATTTGTATATTTTTAATAACCGAGAGTGGGGGAACTCATTTCCTCAACTTTACACAAGTTCAAAAAGAAGATTCATAAAACAAGTCCTTTTTTAAAGCAACCAGAAATCAAAATTAAACAAACAAACAAACAAAAAATTAAGGCAATGCAAAATTTTTCCATATGCTTGAAAAGTTTTAGCAGAAAATAGTTCAGCTTAGCTGCTAAGTTTTGAGTAAAGATAATTGACACTGAAGTGTTCCTGGGAGAGTCAAGCAAGCGTTTGCTGGAGGAGTCAACAGGCACCAGAATGGTTGAGCTCCATGTAGCATCCAGCACTGAACACGTGTGGGACAGACGGGCAGGTCACAGGCCCACTGGGTGCTTGGATAGGGCCTCTAAAACCTGCTGTGTGTCCTCTGCTGTAGGACAACACAAGGTAATTTTAGTAACCTTCAGAGGGGCAGTTGAGGTCACATTTTGGTTGTGGGGAGCTGGATGCAGATACAGATGTTCCAGCATCGATAGGCCAAGGGGAGACCTTCTGAAGATAGAATCATAGAATCGTTTTGGTAGGAAAAGACCCTCAAGATCATCGAGTCCAACCATTAATTTTACAGTGCCAAGTGAGGATACAACAGACCAACCAGACATTTGCTTCACTCCTCCCCAAAAAAAGCCATGGTGCTTCTTGCTCTGTTCTCTCCAGCTCTTCATGGGGACTTTCTACACTTCTTCAATTCCTCCTCACACAGCCTGGTCCTACCGAGCAGCAACTTTTGGCTATGAAAGTCCCCCTGATGTTAGCTGGAGACCCAGTGCTGTGTGTATCCTCACAGGAGGTCTCTCTGCCCTCCCACTTGCAGGAAGGGGTGTTCAGTAAGACTTTGGCCGCTGTGTCCTTCTAGAGGACAGTGGCCATAACCTCCACCTCCTGCCTCTGAGACAGACCTTCTGCATGGCCAGTGCTGTTTATAGCACAGCACACTCGGGTTTTGACCACCTCATAGCAACAAAGCCTCTAATCATT
>VWYH01003557.1:6684-22410 GCA_013399365.1 Pampusana beccarii | reverse complement strand
AAAAAAAAAAGATGAAAAGAACTTGACCAAAACCCAATAAAAGTAGAAAACAGTCACAGCAGGAAACCTTTCAACAGCAAATTTTGATTCCTGTTTAAGTATCCGATCTTAGCAAGATCTTCAGTAATTCTCTAGTTTTGCGTCTTGCGAAGCAATCCAAGGGTGCCAGGTCGGGAAATGTAATGAAGAGCTACTACTATCAAGGAAAAAAGAGAGTTTAATGCACCTGGGATGCGCCTAGAACTTGCGGAAATCTTTTTTTTCTACCAAACTTTTTTGCTCCTTACAGATGCAAAAATGCAAATCTGGCATAAATAAATTATTGTATCCAAAGTGAGATGATTTAAGCAATTCTTTATGGTAGAAGGAGGACACACAGAGAGAAATTCAGAATTTAAAATCCTTTATACTTGTCTATATCTGCTTTTTCGAGGTATTTTTTTACAGTTTTTAATGTCATTTCTTTTTAAAGTGTGTTTTCCTTAAAAAAAATTCTGAAATTTTAAAATTAAATGAAATATCTAATCTTGGTGAACTATGACAAAACTTTGTTGGACCCACCCTAGAATATGAATGGAAAGGGGGCTAATTTTGTGATTTCACTGGGCTTGGGGGTTTTTTGGAGCTGCCCTCACAGTGAAACACTATTGGCTTTCTCGGGTCTTACCCTATTTTCCATGGCACAGTTTCATGGGGGTGAGGCAAATAATGAGCCAAGACTTCTGCTTTTCTGCTATATTCTGTCTTGTTTTTTTTCCCCATGCCCGCCCATGCAATCCCAAGGATGTTTCTCTGTGTCATCTATATCCTTGTTGCAGAAGACATTTCTGCATTCACATCCGAAACAACTTTTGAGCTCTCGTGCTCTGGTAGCGGAAACCAGCCAACTGCGGTAGATGGTGTGCCCATGATGCAGGGCTGTTTACCGTCAAGATGAGATGGGCAATAAGCCCGTGCTTTCAGAACCTGGCTTAGCCTGGGTACCTCCATCCTACCTTCTGATCTACTGCAGAAAAAGAAGTACAACCAGCAGATCTAACTTGATACTGTCCTCCTTGATTTATCCCACCCTGGGCACTCAAAATAGACCAAACACAGGTGCAAGGCAGGTCTCCAAACACTGTGGTCAGCAAAGGCCTGTGTCCATCTCTATTGGACCCTGGTTCCCCTGGAGTTCGAGGTTAAGCTTGATGGGTTGCTTCTGTAGAGTGTGTTCTCCAATCCTCTTTGAAGATGTGGGAGTGATAGGACATTTAGTTACATCCTCTCTTCACCACGAAGATGTCATCCAAATGTCAGCAAAAGCATCACTGGAGCAGGGTGTTGTGTTGGAACCTTTGGACGTCTCACAACAAGAAAGGCCTTGAGGTGCTGGAGCGAGTGGAGAGAAGGGAACGGAGCTGGGGAAGGGGCTGGAGCACAAGTGTGATGGGAGCGGCTGAGGGAGCTGGGGGTTCAGCTGGAGAACAGGAGCTGAGGGGAGACCTTCTGATCTCTGAACTGCCTGAAAGGAGCTTGGAGNGGAGACGAGGTTCTCAGGGACATGGTTTAGTGACAGGGTTGGGTTAATGGTTGGACTTGATGATCTTGAGAGTCTTCTCCAGCAAAAATGATTCTATGACTCTGTTATCCCTTCCTGGTCCTTGTTGGATAAAGAAGCCAGGCTGCATTTGTGCTTACATCAAGACCTCTTTCAAATACTCTGGTGAACGTAAAAAGCCTTTGAGGGACCACTAAGGGCAACCCCCGGGAGCAGTCAGACTCTCCTGCTGATGTTGGTGCTGTTTTGCTGCAGGTCCCAATCTCGAGCGCAGCCAACATGACCAAACCAGTCTTGACAACAGTTGTCCCCTGCCAGCCCAGGGCAGCTAGAGGACAAATCCAGGAGCTCTGTGATTTACTCCTCAGCAAGGGGTATGCATTGTAGAAATGAGATTGGAGCCCAGTGGCTTATTTGGGGATCTCTTACTCACTGCAATTAAAATCTAGCCTGTTCATAATTTCCATTGCAATTTAAACCTGCCCTGAATTTACTGTCTTCCTTAGGCCATGCTTTGCAGATGAACCTGGCCCATACAAACGAACTAAGCAGAAAATCTGGCTGTTTCGGGCCGTTCTGAAGATTTGAGACAGCACAAGGAGGTGGGATGCACTGGGGAGGGGAAGGAGGAGAATGGGGCCAGGACAAGCATGCATATCTCTTTAGGTGTCTATAGCATCTCTGGGGTTCTTCTAGGTGTGAGAGGTCTTATCATGAAATTGCATTCCGTTATGTCAATTTCTGCAGTGGTTGGAATTTCAACCAGAATTTCAACCCAAATTTCAACTCAAATCTGCTGCCCAATGTGAGTGTGGGCCAGAATTGTGGATGGGCTATGGGTGAGCTTGAGCACAGCAGTGAGCAATACCCTCTGCAGAACACCCCTATCTGACATCTAAGTCCTCTGAGAGTGGGCACAGGCCATGTTCACTTGGCTAGGATCCATGATGCTCTGTTTCACAGTGTTTTGAGGGCATGCCATGGTGGTCTTTAGGGATGTGGACACATTCTGGCCCTCATAGCCCTGGGAACACGGGGAGAGGGATGCACACCTCTATGTGTGGCCACCCACATTTCTGCCCTGGAAAAGGCCCATTCCTGGAGTCCCTGCATCCCAGAGGCTGCCTTTTCCTAGCAAGAGGACAGCATTTTGTAGGACCTGTTAGCCACGTCCCAAGAGGAGCAATGAAGCTGGTGCTCAGGCGTTTGATGCTATCAGAGACCCTCTCTTTGGGTTGGGTCTCGGAGAGGATGATGCTCCCTCCCACAATCCTCAGATGAGGCAAGGGGCTGTAGGGAAAGACGTAAATCTCCAGTTCTCCACCTGAATACCTCCAGCTGCTTGGAAAGCCGTGTCAGAAATAGGTACTGGATGCAGAGATTATCACAGCTGTGTCCAGCTCCAGCAAGCTTTCCCCCACACATATACCCTCTTCTCCTCTCCAAGCCCCAGGGAGACAAGGGAGGATGGGAGTACCAGTGTGTGCACGGTTGGCGCTTATCAGTCCTCCTCTCCTTTTGCAGTAAATCAAGGGTACAGCATCTCTGCAAACCATCCCTCGGGACTGGATCTTCGCAGCCACCAGGTAGTACCCACATCATCTCTCTACCCCACAGATCTTGGGGAAGAGAGATAGGGCCCAGGGTTATCACATGAGGGAGGGCTGGGAGAGGGGAAGAAGACAGAGAAAAACCTACTGGGCTTCTCCCCACCCTCAGGGGAACGTGGGTGGGGGTGAGATGTTCCCTACTTGCCTGCTTCCTACGCAGCTGCTCCTGGCGACACGATCCGAGGATGGACGAACCACTTGTCCGACCCATGACAGATGCTCCATGGGGCTGAGGGCCCTTGCAGGATTCCTCTGTTAGAGATCTCTGGCTCCCACCACGTCCACACCATCCATGGGACTGACTGCTTTGAATGTTACACTCCCAGATCGCAGGAGCAGCCTGGTTTTGCAAACGCTTTTAATGGGCTTTCTTTTTTTAATCAGGTCTTTGTGTCAGAACTAACTCTTTTCTTCCCCCTGAGGATTCCTTGCTCTATTTTGAATATAAAAACGATCATCTGGGAGGGGCGTGGGAGTTGCACTTCCCAGACAACCTGGCCTATGAACATAGCAGTGAGGAAGGCAAGAAACCCAAAGAGAATCCAGACACGAACCCCAGCAAAACCCACAGGCTATTAACAGCTGTCATTAAAAACAGCTACAATGACTGTGAATGGGTTGTGCTTCCACTATGCAAACCACCAAATTTTAGGAAACAGCTGAACAAACTGGCTTTGCAACGATCTTTCTTTTCTGTGATTAAAAAAAGACCTTCTGCAGATGAAATGTGTCTTGTTCCAGCAAGCCCCAACCCTCTATGAACCTACTCAACCATAGCAGCGTGGTCTAACGAATGGAGACCTAGACAGGGACTTGTAGGTGGCTCTGAGGAAGTGACTTTCTCATTCTGCCTCAGCATGTTCAATAAGGAGACTGAAATTCCTCTGTCTTAGGAGATAAATGTTGTATAAGAAGTAGGATTTGTTTCTACAGACTCCTGAGGCTTCCTGTATGTGCATAAAGAGCTGACTTCTCCAGGGTGTTTTCAGTGTATTTGCTTAAGCTGTTGCAGAGATGAGGCCACTCAAAACCACTGTGTAAACCTCTGTGGGTAGTTGCATGATGTCGTTTTTGCATTTTATGGGGCAGCGGGAGGTAAGCGACTCCTGGTCTCGGTGACATTGAGGCTGGAATGACCTCACGTAGTTTGCGCTTCAGCTGCTCTCACTGAGAAGGACAAACACAAGCCGACATCCTCTGAACACGATGCACAACCTAAAGGTCGCCCACACACTGGTGAGGTTGTTTACAGGAGGAAAGGCTTTGTGGAGCGGCTCTAAGGTGAGGTCAAGGCACAGGACCTCTACCAGCAATAAGACACAAGGGCAAGACAAGGCTGGCTGAGGACACGATCCTGTCTGAGATGGGAGCAGCTGCTCCAGGATGCACACGCCTGATAGAATCACGGAATAATAGAATAATTTTGTTTAGAAGAGACCCTCAGGATCACTGAGTCCAGCTGTTAACCTCACACTGTCACCACTAAACCATATTCCTAAGAACCTCATCTGTGTCTCTTTTAAACCCCTCCAGGCATGGTGACTCCACCACTGCCCTGGGCAGCCTGTTCCCCTTTCCGGGAAGGAAGTTTCCCTAATATCCAATCTAAACCTCCCCGGAGCAACTTGAGGCCGTTTCCTCTGCTCCTGGCGCTTGTTCCTGGGGAGCAGAGCCCGACCCCCCTGGCTCCAAGCTCCTTTCAGGCAGTTCAGAGATCAGAAGGTCTCCCCTCAGCTCCTGTTCTCCAGCTGAACCCCCAGCTCCCTCAGCCGCTCCCATCACACTTGGGCTCCAGATCGTTCCCCATCCCCATTGATGCCCAGCACTGCTCGTGGGGCTGTGAAGTGCCCTCCATGTCAAACCCCCGTGGGATTCATGGCCTGGAAATCCGCCTTGGCTCTGCAACTGCTCTGTGCTCCTGACGAAGGAACAAAACCCTGTGGAGGGTTGCAGGTTGTCTGGGACACAAGCAGGAGTCTGCAAGTGCTCATACATCGCGCCCTGCCTCTCAACCTGGAAGGTCAGCACAAGGTGACTCTGAACACAGCCAGGACTGACACCCATCCCATCACCCCTCAGTCAGATGTGCTGCAGATTCAGGCCTGCTGTTTGCATACCAAGGAAATACAGAAATGAAGAAGCCCTTGAAGATTTGTCAGACTTCTCCCTTACCGGTTTGCATTTCACTGGCTCGGTTCTCCTCCAGCTATGGGCATGGGAGACAGAAGACGGATGGAAATGATCAGGTTGGGGTTGGGGAAGGAGAGGACAGCTTCAGGTTTAACTGGAGCACTTTGAGCTTTAGGGCAGGGGCTCATCCTTTGGTGGAGAGTGCATTTGCGGTACCTGACCACTCTTTGCTAAACAAGCTTCACTTCCTATTCCTACGAAAAAGGAAGCTGCTTTTTTAGAAAGCTGCTTGTCAACCACCGTGGAGGTAGGAAGGAGGAGCAACCGCGAGGTGCAGCAAAGGCTTAGAAATAAGCTAGCGTCTGCCAAGTCAACTTGGGAAACAGGGCGATAATGTGGTGGCTCCAGACAGAAATCTGCTTCTGATTTGAGACATATTCCTGATGCCGACAGTGGGGAAACCCAGCAGCTGCAGCCAGGCTACAGCAAAAATGCTTCCAGTGATGGCCGTGGTTCAAGTGGCTCAGAAACAAGAAGTACAAATAAAAAGGATTAGATATGACATGGCCTACCTCATGCATCCCAGGAAGGTTTTTTTGGTACCTAAGATATCCTCGTTGTGCCCCTGCATGTCATCTGGGGTACATCCCTTCATCCCCGTGCCTCTTCTGTTCCCTCCAGGCTGGGCATCTCATGGAGATGAGATAGAGTCAAGAGGCCCAGGCAGCGAGTGCCTTTTTGCAATTTTCTTACTCAGAAATCATTAAATGACAGCCTGTGGTTGTCCTTTGAAAGAAGCTGGGAGGAGACCACTGAGAAAACATGTGAAAAGGGGCACTAGAAAGAGAGAAACTCTCTCATATGCATCTCCCGGGTCACTTCAGATGGGCTCCACCTGGCCTCTCTGCCCTGACCTGAAAGCTCAGACTCTAATCTCACCCAGCTGAGAAGGGTCTGTCTGACAGTGGTTTCCAACCTGTTTTCATACATCAGTCCCTAGATGTTCTCCAGCATTTTCGCGGATCTCTACATGAGTGTGCAAACCTGAGGCTGGCCTGTCTCTCCTGCCTTTACAGCCCCCTGTAAGACATGTATGGATACCAGAGGTCCGGCCCATGCAGTAAATACCTGCGGGCTCTTAGGCGAGCCCCTAAGAAAGACCTCTAGGACCTAACACTCCATGGGATGTGGAGAGGGATCAAAATATGTGGGAGCCATCCCCAGATGACCCACAGGCCACAATCATGACCCCACAGCCAGATACCTACATCGATGGCCTACTGCACGGCCTCCTTCTGCAGCAGCGCCCACTTCCACTGCATTTTATCCAGTTCACACCAAACCAAAATTGTTTCTGTTAAGGGTCTAATGCAGAGCGGACTCCAGTTTTGATCTGAAACCACCCAGAGGGGTGAAGGCACCTCTCCTCTTCCAACTGTCCCCTAGGGCTGCTTCTCCATACCCCTGCCAGGAAAGCTGGGCAGCTCATTCCCTCCAGATGTTGTTCTCATGGTCTGGCCGTGGTCTGCCAATGTTTTTCCCTTCCCTTTTAAGAATGAGTAGCTCAGTTTACCATCTGAACTTCCCTGTCTCCATACCCTTGGCAGATTAAAAGCTTATTTAATGCCATGTACCATTGCTCCTGGAAGACGCTGATGCATTATGACCAACCCATCAGCCTCCGTTTTGAAGCATTTAGGCTTTCTGAGCTCTCTGAGGCAGTATTTGTGCTAGTAAAATAGACAGTATCGGGTCTTGTTCTCTTATCTTTCAAATTTAGATGGCTGCATCCAAACTCCTTGTAGTCTCCATCCCATTCTGGCTCCTGGAGTGTGCTTAGAAGAGTCTAGCTTAATTGCTTATGTTGCACTGTCCACCTATTGGGTCCATTGCGGTTGAGACAGGCAAACGACATGGGTCTCTGCTTTCTGAGAGACAAGCTGTTTCTTTTCCCCTGATTTACCATCCTAAAATTGTCACTGTGTTTGGGATGACACTCAGACACAGTTGTCTTGTGTAGCCCCAGCTACCGACCACCCTGAGCACACAGTGGTGATGGGCTCCCCCATGATTCACTGTTGTTATTTATTACTGAATCCCGTAGGCATTGCAGGGCTCTCTCAAGGGACTGGCATGAAAATGCAGCAGTGGTTTTGGCTGATTGTAGCAGAAGGATTAACTGGAGTATATTCTACTAATAGGGATTACAAAGATATTTTGTCAGGCCCCACTTAGGGAAAGCCTTTTTGGAGTGAGAAAGTGACTTTATTTTTTCTTTTTCTTCTTCTCACCTATAAATAAGAGAAATAATGAGGAGAAATACGAACATTTTTTAAAAAGGTGCCTTTCTGGTGACCTCATAGAAGTGTGAATTTCCACCATCCAGAATCAGTACAATTACTTGCAGGAAATAGCCACTGGTGAAGCATCTAGTGCAGCTTTCTGCACCGAGGCAGGACCGGCCCTCACAAAACCTTGCTGGAGGACCACAAAGATGTAGTCCTTGCTCCCAAAACCCTGCCCATGCTGGACATGATTGTGCTGGTTCTTCTCTTCTACCCACCCCAGTTCCTCTGCACTGCTCACTCCATGCCTAATCTTGGCTACCTGCAGCAAACAAGACCCTACCACAATATAGTTTTCCTCTCGATGCAACTAAAGAAACAAACAAAAACCCCAAACAAACAAAAACAAACAAAAGCCGACCAAACATACAACACCAGAATTTTCTAACCCCTTATGCAAAATTGTAAGACGAGCTTGACTTCCAGAATTAAAAAAATGTTCAAACTTCCCTGTGGTGCTTGAAGGACACAGAAACGTGACAGAACAAAGCCAAACCTCGCAGCCAGGTCTGTTGCAGAAAGTGATTATTTATGGCGCAGAAGTGATGAAGTGATGGGGTTGATCCACTCTCAAGTTGCCTCATCTTTGATCTGGTCTAGTTCTATTACACCAGAGCTAAAAGAAATCTCATTTCCTCTGTTTTTTTGCTTTGTCAGTGTCCATACTCTCACTAATATCAGCAGCTGATGCCCATGCAGTACTGCGTTTCAATAACCAGGATTTCTTCCAGCCTAGGTAAGATCTCTCTTGTAAAGAGTCCCATGGTCTCAATTTCCTTCTGTGCACAGCTGTTACTCATTGGCAGCCCACCCAGAGACTTTTACACAGAATGTTTTTTTCCCACTTTTCCAATAAAATCTCCAGGAAAAAAAGTATTCCATGGGAAATTGCCACCCTTGGAAAGGTTCTGTCACTAAGATACAGTGCATACTGGCACTTTTCACTGGAAAAAGTAATTATTTCCCATGCAAGTGTGCTATATTAATGTCTCAAGCAGCCGTGGTCTTCTTCCTGTTCTTCTAAAATGGTGAAGGCCAAATACGTAAGAGACTGACAGGAAAAACTCTTGAGGTACAAGTAAAGTTAAAACTTTTATCTCAATTTCTCCATTTGCTTGCTATGACCTTAGTCCTCCCTCCTTCCATCACATACCGCAGGTGATGTCTTTGTTTTTCTGTAGGTCAAATTTAACCTCTATTCAAAGCCCACTTCTCAAGCATCATCCTCCCATACGCGTATTTTGAGATGTTCTGCTACGAATTTTCATGGTTTCAAGCCATTCATCATTAATAGCTATTCACATCAACACAGTTGCCATCACGGCTTGTGTGTCAGGCAGGCAACCATGCGGTCTGAAAGAAGTTCTGCAGGTCCTCTACCCACAGCATTGTGTCAAGATTTTTCTTTCGCACTCCACGGTTTCTTGGAGAAGAGGGGTACCTTCTTACGAAGACATCTTGTGTGCACCACTGGTCACCATAACCTGGGGAATCACAGACATCTGAGAAAAGTCTCTGACCCTCTGTGTACAAGGATACACCATAATGCAGTAAATTCAGACCCTGGAGACTTGGGTCAACTGCTTCTTTTGCCATTAAGGACACTTAAACAGATGGCACAAGGAGTTTTTTCAACCAGTCTTCATCCACCAAAAATGGTGAATATTCAGTCGTTGTTAAGGCAGACCGGACATCCCAGACAACTGAATATTTTTCCACTCTTCTCCCCTCATTAGGCAGCAAAGGATTCATTTGTAAACCATGTGTTTTCTACTTCTGGTCTGTCTCCTGCGCTTCCGACATACAGGACCCAAGGAGTCCTGCACGCTGCTTTTTGATCAAAAACACATTTCATGGTTTCCAGAGGAGCAGAAATGATCGGTGAGATCCAGTCAAATTTGGAGAATAATTTCATAAATACGTAAATAAATAAAAAGGGTGAAATACAGGAGAGAGATTTTGAAAAGCGCATTTCGCTTCAGAGGCCATGTATGTTTTGAAGAATGACAGAAACATAGAGCCGGCCCCTAAAAGGTCATTAATGTGGTGGACCTATGTTACGTCTGAAAGACTACCTAACTTGCGCTTCAAAGCTTTCAATGATGGAAATTCCCACTGTTCCCCACCAGTGTATCTCAGCCCTCCAACTCCCAGAGCCTTAAAGCGATTTCCAAACGATCAGCACTAATTTCCATTGCTGAAAGACCTACAACTGCTTGTGCTGGCCACGGTGGACAAGAAGTTTATTCCTTCCTTCTTCGCAGTGGTTCCAGAAGATGAAGCAAGATTACTTCTTACAAAAATTCCTCATTGATCACACTTTCCACACCTTTGCTCAACTGTCTTCTTCTCCTTCGGGCATTTATAATTGGGTTTGGAAGTTTGAATAGGCAACCCCACAATGTTTTCCAAATTAGAACCGACCAACACTAACAAAGGCAAAATTGCTCTGTAAAACCACAGAAGCATTGTTCTCCCACTCAGTTGCAACATTTTCTTGGAAAATATAATTAGAAACCTATTTTTTATTTCAACAGAAGAAGCTGCTGTGTTTTGATTTTTGGTTGGTTTTTTTTTGGCGGGGAAGCAGGGGGGATTTTTTTTGGCTGGCCAGTGAAATAAATTCACATGGATTTAACCCTGATATGGAAGACAAGCTGACCTGTGAGAAGCAAATGGCTTGTCCAACATGAAATACTGGAGGTCTGGTTTACATTTGCGCTGCTTATGTTGCACCTTAACATTTATTTTTAAGCAATAACTGTTATCCTGTATATCCTGTTAAGTACGGTGATGTACTTTTTTTTTGAGTTTCACAGTTGTGTCAAGCAGTACAGCCACTTCTCCCTCAATGAGCAACAGGACTCTGAGGCTGTAATCTGTTGCCAAGATCTCTGCCAAGGAGGAATTGCATCTTTTTTATCCTCTCAGCTACTTCTAGTCTTGCAGCGTGGTACAGACCTAACGAGAAATCTGACTTGCACCACATAAAAGGAAGCCATGAATGGAAACTTTGGGGCTGCCAAGTGCTCCAGCAGGATGTAGCCTCAGGTATCTTGCAAAATTCTTGCCCATGATTGAACCCTGTGGGCCTGCAGGAAACGGTTGAGTACAGGGGAGCTCACCCACGTGGAGTCAACGCTTGGTTGCCTCCAGAGTCTTGTCAACCGTAGAAGAACAGCAAGAAAACTCCCTTTTTAACATAGAAAGAATGGAAAGAATGAGGGGAAGGAAGAAAGGAAGGAAGATAAATAATGATGAAGTAACAGCGTGCCCAAGTGCTCTTACTCTGCTCAACACAGTGCTGTGACCCCCGTGAAATCCACGGTGACCTGTTTCCACACCAGACTGAGATGACAAAAAGCCTTGTCCGCACCTAAATACGGCCTCGAGATGGTTTTGGGTTTTGATGTACCCATAAAGGTGCCACGGAGAATTAAAGGCTGAAAGGTCGGTCACAAGGAAAGTCACAAAGCAGAAATAAAAGAGCTGATAGTCTCGTCTGAAACGGGCACACAGCCCAGAGAGCGCAGGAGTGGGATGCTCAGCCTGGGATATCATGGGCTTATTTAAGAGGGGCTGGGGAGCACATCACCTCAGCTCAGAGCCCAGGGTAGGAATGCATGCCAGAACACCCAACACTGATTAAGCAGAACACAGAAAGTCGTTAGAAAAGCAGACAAAGAAAAATGAGCAGCAGTTTTGCAAAATTTTGACTTAAATATGTCTTGAGTCTTTTCTCCTCCATCGGAAAATTCAGCCTGTGGCTTTTTAGCTCTAACCCTGAAGCAATAGCCCTATTTGGGCAGAACGAAACAAGAACAGGTCAGAGTTTTTTTTTCACAGATTTTTGTGCATCAGTATAATGACAATGCTGCAGGATGTCTGGGAGAAATAAACAAAATGTAGGCAAGAAATCGCGAGCTCTATAGGCTTCGAATCTTCTGATAAAAATTACTTAAACCTTGACAGAATGACTAATGGAGCGTATTAATGAGAGTGCCTTTGCTGCCCTGCAGCTGTCCTTTTTTCTTCTAAATTTCCATCTGCCTTCTCTTCTCCAGTATGTACCAGAGCAGAGACCACGTGCACGTGCTCTGCGTGGAGCAGGAACACTTGCTGCTGAGGGTATACGCACCTTGTCCTGATTTTACACTTTTAAAGATCCATAATCAATTAAATATCACAGCAGCCAGGCAAGAAAGGCAAGAAATGCCCCAATTTCACAACTGGGGTAACTGAAGTGCCTTGAACAGCATTGGCTTGCCAAGCATCACTGGCCACAAAGCCCCAAGCAAACACCTGAGGAGGTCTGAGATGCAAATACCCCACGACACTGCAACTGCTCTTCCCTCCCAGAAACCTCACAGCAGACAAGGTGGCTTCTGAGATACCCAGGCTCCAAGTTAGAGTGCTGTGGAAATTTGAGCCTGGCCTAAATTTACACCAAGAAGGAAAGTTAGGGACTTAGTGCAGACTCTACGTGTGTGGGGATGGGAAGTGACCAGGGGGACACGCAGTAAGTCCATCCTTTATATAACGCTGTCAGAGATCTCCAACTTTCCAGAAGCTTTGTCCACAACCACCATTAACATGCCACCGGTTTTACCAGCTTGACTGGAGGTGTTGGTGAAAACAACGTTACCTTCAAGGACACCATGCAACCCATCTGTGGGGCAAAAGAAATCAGAGATCCTCAGCCCTAAATGTGCCTCTCGGCAGAAGGGAACCCTTCTGAAGTCTCAACCCTTCTCTGCATCATATGCAGCATCCACGGGTTCAAACTCAGCAAAGGTTGATGAGTTGGAGCCTGGGCATCGAAACTTCTACCTCCCCTTAAATGCTCTCTCATCTCCAATTAATTCAGCTGGAAGAAGCTCGTTCACCCTTTGCTACTTAAAGGGCTTTCATAGTGGGATTTTTTGTCGGTTGGTTGTTTTTTTAAGAGAAAGTGGTTGATATGTGCCCAAGAGACAACCTGCCAGGTCAGCGTCTGACTTAGAGCATCAGTCCCGCCTCAGAGAGTGCCCCGATTTCAGCACTGAGACACTATCAAAAGTAAAGAAAATGATGCACCCTGCCCCAATCCACAGCAGTAGTATGGTCCATTGAATATCCTACTTCCAATCTTTAAGGGTTTAATTACCACCAGTCCACAGACAAAAAACAGAGATGGGCCAAATCTTCAAATGCTCTAAGGGGAGTGCTGGACAATAAACAGGCAGGAGGAGTGAAGCAAAATTGCTGGAAAATTGTTTGCGCTTACCTGGTGAGTCCTATGATCAGATTAAATCATATCCTGCTCGATCCTAGATGTCCACCAGAGCTCAAAAATCCCTTGCAGGCTGCGTACTTAAGAACATGAGTTTGTCTTGATAAGTTTTAATCCTTAGAGCACGTAGAAAGAGAAAGCCTAATTCTTCTTGGCTTCGTCAGTTGACTGCTGTTAGTGGTTTCCTGTCGACAACAGCTGAATGACAAATCGAAATGGTTTGTTACACTTATAGCAATTAAGGGCTGGTAGTATAACCATGCTGCTCATTTAGTGCTAACGTTAGCACGGCATCTACCTTAGAAGAACGGTTACCACAAAGTGCTGGGCGGGCTATAAAAAATAACGTCCCCCTACAAACAATGTCCTGAATTGCTCTCGTTCAAGCTGGTGTGAGTTGAAAGCCATCCCCTGGAGCCACAGAGTGTACAAGTGGTCTGCAAATGGGAGGAGAAATACGGGTCCTTGAGTTCTCTAGATTGGCCCATTCACAGCTAAGAGCAGTCTGGGCCAATAGCAAGGGTGGAGATATTTATTGCATGTGCTTAATCTTGGGGAGAGTTTTATCTCCAATCAGGTTCTAGTCTGAACAGCTTCCCCTTTTATAATCATCTAGGTTACGGTGCTGTAATCTTACTTTCAATTTGAGGTTCTGTTTCTGCTGAAAATCTCATCTACAGAGAGTGGTTGTGTTCCCCCTCAGAGCTGGCCATCTTTTGGCAATGAGTACAGCGCAGTTTATGTCGTTTAGGGCACGAGGGGGAAGAGAGGTATAGAAGACAGCTGACAGCACATCCTGATATCTCTTTATCACTTGCATGTAAGATCTTGTAAGATCTGCCTTCCCTCTGTTTTGTGCAATTAGCTACTTGCTGTATTGCAAAAGACTTTGCCTGGGCTGAGCACCCAGTGCCCACCTGGAGCTGTGGTGGCCAAGGACCAACTCAGATCTCCCTAGGCTGGAGTGTTCTGGTGACTGTTATCCTCAAGGGTCTTTGGGCACAGCTTTGTTTCCAATCACGCAATACTGTGAAGCTCCGTCCCTCCCATTTTCACCCTTATCAGCAGGGTTTTGGACCCACCAAGACACCTGAAGGTCATGAGGCTGATGTGTGTCCCTTGCTGGTCCTGGATTTTGGGTAGATCCTCTGCCACACCAAGACACACAGAAAGGGAAGCCACGCAGAGCTTCATCAAACAGGGCAACAGGGATTCTGCCTGAGGCCGGTTGAGCATGGGCTGTTTATCAACTCTTTGGGGATGAAGTATGAAAACTTTATGTAAGAGAAGGTCGAATTTTGGGTCTCGGTCCTGCAGTTTCGGGAAGCATCATTGGCCTCCTTCTGATGGGTGTCTGGGGGACGGAAACAACCTCCAAAGTATTGATCTCTCTGGAACAATGGTCATCAGGAGTGCTGCAAACATTTGATTTTATGGTTCTGTCACTAGGCTGAAAAAACAGCAGAGCAGTAGAATCTGACAAGCAACTGTATTTCACTTGTTTTCATTTTCCTGCCCCCAAAAAGGGGTCAGTTTGATCCAAGAACACAAAAAAATCAAACTTCTGGCTGAAAGAAAGCCAAAACAATTATTTATCATTCATTTTTTTACCCCGAGCTGAAGGTGTTGTCCGGAGGGGGTGACAAGAACAGGGGTGCTGCAGCTTGTCTCTTCTCCATTCATTCATCCCAATTTAAAGCAGATATCAGAGACGAGCTGTTCTTGCCTTTCCCTTCCTTGGCTCAGGAAACTAAGGAAACAAATTGAGGGTAATCACAGAATTTTTTAACTGAAGTTTGAGGAGATGGTGTCCACCCATGATCCCTCTGCTCTTGTGTTTCTCAGTGAAGATGCCTTACTGGGTAGCCAGGTAAGACTGGAAAGGGCATTTCTTGTTCACTAGCAGTTCTGGAAAATAAATCACAACAAATGTTCTGAGTGAAAGTGGGACTTAAGTCCTTTTTTCCAGCAGAGAGGTGGAAAAAGCTGCATATCAGTCCTTAGATTTTAAATGCCTTTTCCTTCTATGAGTTGCCACAATGAATTGGATGAGCAATGTTATCAAAGGAAAATAATTACAAATAAGCCACTTTGAATCTTTGGGAAAGGTTTTGATTTTCTTTGGAAATGATTTCTAGTTTTTCAGGGCTTGGTAACATTTTTGAAGTTGGAGAGAGGCATAATTTGCTAACTCAATATACACACTTGCAAAGTTAATTCTGGAGTCATTAAATTGATTTATTTTTACCTAAGAAAAAAACAGGCTGGCTGAAAAAATCCCGCAGTGATTTCAGTAGGACCGCAGGTACAATTGTCCATTGCTTTTGTCTTTGATGTTGACCCACTTGGGAGAAACCTGCAGAGAAAATATCACTGATACCTGGAGGCAATACGCAATGCAAAAAATATCATGTTGTTCCATGACGGTGAAACTTATGAAATCTGATTTCCTGTTGATGTTCTGATGTGTAACACCTTGGTCATGCTAAGCATTCAGCTTTTCCTCTGGTGGACTTAGTCTCCTCAGTCCTCTGCTCAGCCACCTCTTTGCATCTTTGAAACATCATCTTTACCAAACTCAGCTAGAATTCACCAGAAAGTTTACAAGTTATTTGGTGTGAGGGGTTGAAGGATGAACCAACAATATCATAGAATCATTTTGATTGGAAAATGCCCTTAAGATCATCGAGTCCAACAATTAACCTCACACTGACAAGTCCACCACTAACCCATGTCCCTAAGAACCTCATCTCCGTCTGTCCAACCCCTCCAGGGATGGTGACTCCAGCACTGCCCCGGGCAGCCTGTTCCAATGCCCCACAGCCCTTT
>VWYH01003556.1:107943-139342 GCA_013399365.1 Pampusana beccarii | reverse complement strand
GCCGTTATCAAAGAAACCAAAGTATATCATTTCTCAAGTGTGGTATCACAGTCTAATCTCAAAAACTGAATTTATTTTTCCTGGCATGTTTATGGTATTAAATACGAGGCTATAATTCTATATTCATACTATTTCACCAGTAACAGAGTAACTTCGCTGACTGAAATTGATTTTTTCCTGGTTCACAATAATATAAGTATACATAATACTTTTTTCGATCCTCTCCACTAAACTCCTCATGTGATTTGTATGTACAAAATAATAGTGAATACAGAGAGTTGAAGTCTTGATATAACTCTGCCTCTCTGTATTTTCACCAGTTGTATTCATTAACAGTTGATGACAGGACCTTATTCCTGCTCTGTTTGAAATTTCATTCTTACCCTTTTATTTTTCCTGTCTGCTGTCTTCTCTTCTGTGGATCCTATATTTACATGTTTCTTTCCCTACTGTTCACAGTATGTACACTATATGCAGTAGATATTACAGCTGTACTGTAAATGTCACACATTTAAGCAGTAATTCATGAAGGTTGCCTTATCCACTGTATGTAGTATGTAATACGTCCCTTATTCATTAGTTATAAATTGTAGATAAATAGATGAACTTCTAACCGTGCCACTCAGTTAATATCTTCATTATTATAATGTCCTGATCATAATATTTGGTTTCTGCAGAGTACTTTGCCTGCTACCTGTCTGTGATTCTAACACTGTCTAGAAATCCATTAATAAAATCTTAACATAACGCTTCCTGATGTTTCATCTAATTCAATAGCTGGCTGCTCTTTAATATTTCCAAATAGGATTTTCAGACCATATGAGTGACATTTTAAATCACACCACCTAAGTATGTGTTTAATTGATAATATAAACAGAGCTGATAAACTACAGATTTCCTAAAGTTTACCCAAAGAGGCTGAAAGGTAGTGATTACTATGTTAACCTGTTGCCCTAAGGGTCACTTTAGGCATTTTGAACAGGTTGCTAGTTAGGCCGTCAAGGGTGTAGGGATTCACTTGTAAGACTTCAAGGTTAAAGACATTCTAGATGATAGACAGATTTTTGGCTACCTCAGGAAATAAAAATGTTAACCATCTCCACTGATCTTAAATTGCGGTTGACAGGACCTGAAAAAAGAAAATCTGACCCGTGTCATATTGAATTTAACTTCCAGTCAGGCAAATGCTTATGAATTGGAAGACTGATACTCTTCACTAACATTCATATGTTTAAGACTTCTCAGTGTGTGAATATGCGTAGGGCTTCCTTAAGAAGGCACTGACAATACAAAAGCTTGAAGAAGGGTTTGAAACCCTGCAAGCTTGTCTGTTTTTTCAATTGCCATTTGGCCTCAAAAAACCCCACACTTACCTCTCCCTTCAAATAATACTTCAGTTCAAGAATATAGTTGATTACAAGCATCAAACAAAAGGTGGACAATACTTCGCTTCTTGCTTTAGAATCACTTTTACTTTCCTGAGACACGTTAGATAATAAGCTTTACCCTATTCCAATGATGCTCACAATATCTATTTTTTTTTTATTCCTGAAAACCTTCAAAAGGTACAAAGAGAAGAAACTACTAAGTGTGTGTGTGTGTGCTTGTGTATGTGTGTTAAACATAAAGAAGTTATGTGATTTTTTTCTTTCTCCCTCTTCCTAAGTACCACTTCGTGAATGCTACCAAGTTCCCACAAGGAACATTCCTACCTGAAACCCCTCTGTTTTCTC
Organism: Pampusana beccarii; assembly: GCA_013399365.1. NCBI lineage: Eukaryota > Metazoa > Chordata > Aves > Columbiformes > Columbidae > Pampusana > Pampusana beccarii. Next base: position 137,609 of record VWYH01003556.1, on the reverse strand, counting down.
TTTTTATTCCTGCTTAGGTCTCTCTGCTTTCTTAATTTTGTCAAACAATACATATAAGATCTATAATTTTTAAACCACAGTTTGGATCCTCTCACTCTCCAGTTACCTGCTGTCAAATACCGGCAACAGTTAAAACAGCAACATACTGAATAAAATAGGGCCACGAAGGTGTTGAAAATTTTAGAACAGAAACTATATGAGGAGCAGGTAAAGTCACTTGGTTTGTTCAGCCTGGAGAACAGGAGACTGAGGGGAGACCTCATCAAGGTCTACAGCTTCTTCACAAGGGGAGGAGGAGGGGCAGGTGCTGAACTCTTCTCTTTAGTGACCAACAACAAAACCTCAGGGAATGGCAGGAAGATGTGCCAGGGGAGGTTTAGGTTGGACATTAGGAAAAGGTTCTTCACCCAGAGGGTGGTGGAGCACTGGAACAGGCTCCCCAGGGAGATGCCATGGCCCCAAGCCTGGCAGTATTCAAGAAGGGAATAGACAGCACCCTCAGACACATAGTGTGGATGTTGGGGTTGTCATATACAGGGACAAGAATTGGACTTGATGATCCTTGTGGGTCCATTCCAACTCAGGACATTCTATGATATCCTAAAATCCATATAAAATGTGTATTAAAAACCAGGCATAGATGCTGTTCTGCAACCCAAGCAAAAAGGACTGCCCATTATGCTACAAAATGTAACTGCAGTTCAATGGGATGAGACTTCTTTACAACCTATTGGAAAGGGTTTGCTGTCAGCAGAATGGGTTAATATCCCCCCAAAAAAATTAAAGAAACTCAAATTCTGGCAGCCAATTTATAGGTGATGCTTTATAGAAAAGAAAGATCCTCTTCAGAACATGATTTGCTGGAATGATTAACAACTTTCATTTTATGATACAAATGGCATAGAGAGAACAAACTTTGGGACAGTGATTCCTGAATACGAAGAGACGTGTCTCTACATTTTGAAACTAGACATTTAGGTCTGAGCATGAGGCAGGATTTGAGATGCAATGACCCCTTCAAGAATCTGATTAATTTGGTCTAATGTAGATTATTTACTTAGTCCTTTAATGTTAAATGAAATAATAGAGGTTGTGGTACGCTGCAGTCATAGGAGATCTGCTCCTAAGAGCAAATGACCCAAGTTAATAACTCACTGTTTCCACACCTCACCTCCTTCCAGCACCTCAAATTTGAAGTCCTAGCAACCCCTTTTGCTGAAGACTTCAGTTCCATTCTAATAAAAAAAGAAAGCTGCTGACAGTTTTCTTGGCTTATTTTCCCCTCACCACATAAGTTTATCTGGATCACTTGAGGGGTCTTGCAAAATGAATGGGTGCAGCTAAGAGCAGAGGAGAGAAATAGATGGAAGAAGAGGGTATGACCTCCTCATTTTGATAACAATGTGTTGTTGGATTTGTTTGCTATAAATAGGGTTTAAGTCTGCACACCCAACAGCTGTATTTCCTCTGCAGATTTGCAGAGGTAGAACTTAACACCTTTATAGCACTACAGGGGCTAAGTGTTGTTGATCGAGAGAGACTCATTGCAAGGAAAAAAAGCCTACTTTCTCTCTCTGTTCTTCATTCTTCCTTTAAAAACACACTAAAAATATATACCAAAAAAATGAATAGAAAGACAGATTGCAGTATTGTTCTCTTTACTGCAGCTGCTTATAACTTTTAATTATATTTCAAATACCTTTTAGCATCAAGTGAAATAGCAGTGATACAGAAGTTCAACAACTCAGTGATATATTAGCGAAGTCTTGTTTTAAAACATGCCAGCTCGAACATGGTGCAGCTTCAAGGTGCCAGACATGCACGACCCCTTTATCGGAGATAAATGGGCTACTCTGTTGCACCTGTCCAAAGACTATACTACTGCAGTCTGGAACGCAGTGTGAAGATATGCATACAGTGAATTGCGGTCATTACTGGTACAGGCACATATTATTTTAGTCTACTTAACACATGCAGCAAATGTTTAAAGTAGGAGACTAGCAGATATATAAATGGAAGCTCCTGAGATGGAATCTGTACTTTCATATAATCACTCTCATGTTTTTAACACAAGGCACTTTATTTAAATATTTTGTGGAGTTTCCATTTGCAAAACACTCTACCTTTTGATGCACTGTAGACATAGGCTTAGTGGAAAATGAGCTATACTAGTTGAAATTGTTTTTGTCTCTCTATAAAACTAGGAAACAGGAAATTCATCATAAAGATGGTCTACACCATTCATTTAGAAAAATGTAAAAGAAAATGCAATGTTCTTTAAAAAATATTTAATCTGTCTTCAATTCTAAGTATCTATTGAACTTAAATTCTGAACAAGTATAGAAAAGAAAGCGAAATGCCACTTTACCTCATTATATAACTGCATACTAGTAAGGTACAATAAAGGTGTGTTATTTAAACAGCCAGCAATGCTTAATTCAGCTCAGGACACCATTAGCCACTTTTGCTGCAAGAGCACATTGTTCAAGAGAATATCTGATTTAGTAAAAAGCCTGGATAATTTCCTGTATTCACATGATGAAGAGAAATGAATGAAAAATTTTTAAAGGATGAGATTTATCACAGAAGGCTTACTATAAACTTTTTAAACACAAGTATATGCATAAGTATGGAGTCCTAGTAAACAGGTGAGACAACTGACACAGATTTTGTTTTAAAAACGTTTTTCTGCTTCTACCTTCATATCACTTTCACCTTCCAGTTGTCACTGAATTTCTTTGCTGTATTTGTTGAGTTGATGGATATTTTGTGCTTTGTTGTGCTTTGCAGTGCTTTGTTTCTATGACTTTGTTAATAGTTAATGTTTTATTTCTGAAAAAGGGTAATGGAATATGTAAAAAGACAAGAAGCAATTATAGCTTCCACTGGAATAGTTATTGCCAAAGCTTAACAACTGTTGACAGGTTGGGAGAAGAGAATATTTATTTGGAATATCTTATGGAAAAGACACTTATTTTTCTCAATTTAATCTCATTAGTCCTAGTTATATGTCATGTATTATGGATGGGATGTTATTAAGGCTCTTAAAAGTAAGATTTAATTGAAATTCAAAAACCGAGGTAAAAAATTGTGATTGCTAAAACACACACTCTACTGTTGTCTAACTCTCTGCATACATTGTGTTTTAAAACTGCAAGTTTGCATGGATAAAGAGCTTGTGCCTTTGAGCTCATGGAAAGCTTCAGCCTTTTCCAGGCTGAGCAGTGTTGTGCCTTGCCCTCTCCCAACATAGTCAATGCCCTCATTCTTTTCGCCTACTTGTAGGCATTTTCAGACAATAAACAGCAAGTTATAACCAGAAAAACTAATTTACTTTTTTTAATGCTGCTGGTGGGTAGTGTAACAACAATACTCTCTTACCTTTGGGTCTTTTCCCTGCCTAAGGGGATCCAATTTGATTTTCCCCATAGAAATGCTGTAAGGATATTCATGGCAGCCAGCTGTGAAAGGAAAGAGACTGCAAGCAATTTCTCTAAATTACAACATTTTTTAGAAGGGGTTAGAAGGACCTGAACTACTACTGGACTTAATATGTGCATTGGAGATGCTGACCATTTATTTCTCCCTACCTGAGCTGGATTTGGCACTAGGGAGCTCTTCATAGAAGTGTAAGTCTTCAAATCCGGTAAAAAAACTTTATCCAGCCATGTGCTCATTATAAAGAAGACAAAAGTGCCAGCATCTCTACCCCAAGTAGCAAGATGTTCTTATGACAAGCAAGGTGTTCAGTGTTCAGGTTACAACCAAGAAAAACAAACGTTACAGAATATCTTAGAAGAGACACTATCGACATGTTTTAGAAAAATGTTTGAGGCCATTCTCTTGCTTTGAGTGAGACTCCAGAAAGAAATAATTGAAAACCTAGCATAGTTACCCACATAGCGCTATTCCATGTTTCTTCCCTACCAATTTGTGTTTTTTACCAAGAAAAAAGTATATCTGAATTTTTACAGGGAACACATTTATTACAGATGACAGTGAAATCCATTTCAAAATGACTGTCCATCAGCAGGTAGCAGATAATGACATCAGAGAGACTGGTTTTCTCTTTCATGTGTAATAAAATAATTCAATCCAGAGAGATGGTCTCTGTTGGTCAGTGCTGACTTTTTCACTCTCTCTCTTTCTTGTGTGTCTGTGCAGGAAGCAGTGGGTATCTGAAAGTATTCTGTTTTCTGCAACAACTGACAAGATTAAAAGTAATTTCAAAAGGACAGATGCTAAAACATATGATTTGTACATATCAGATACTTCAGTATCAGACTCTCTAACTTATCCAAAATTTACCTCTCAAGATATTTTAACTGTTGTTTTTCATCTGTGGTCCTCTGTCTCCATTTCGCCCCCTTACAACTCTCCTCATTTCATCCTGACTTTCCCAGGTATTTTCTGACTTTTTCAGAAATCACACGTACAAGGAAGGAAAAATGTGTTATACTTGACAAGAAAACTTTTTTTTTTTTTTTTATTCAAATCTTTTTCACTCTGAGCTTTCAGGCTAAAGCAACACGTATTTCTCTATAATTTTGTCTTGGAAAATGCTTCTTAGGTATTTTCTGTTTATGTGGAGTATATAAAAGCCAGTCTGAATTTTGAAAGTTATTCTTTCTCAAAGTGTGCATGCTTGAAAGAATCATAATGTACTTTATTAAGCAGCATATAATATCTGTAATCTTGGAAACTCACAGATTCCCTGAAAGAGTTCATTTTGTGGCAGGTTCAAAGTATATGAATTTGTAAGTGTTACAATGAAAGGAAGGTGATGACTCTCCAGGTAAAGTCATGTTTAAAATATATATATAAAAGGACTTCAGGGCCATTTATTCAATTGAGTTAGCCTCACATTTTCACATATAAGAATAAACCTTGCTCAGTTTGATTACATGGGCATTACCTCTATTCCCGTTGACTTGAGCTCAGTCAGTAAGTAATCCAGTTGATTTCAATGGATCCACTCAAATGAGACATACACATAGGACTCAGTGGTAGCTGCCGAAAGCGTTTTAAAATTTAAGTCAATTTGCTGACTTTAGCTGCTCTACTGAGAGCAATGATTACTGTGACACACAGGCATGCTGACAAAAACTGCTCCTTATTTTTTCTTCTCAGTTATGTGACAGGAAAGAGGGACGAACGATTATCTCTCTGTCACATGACAGGAGGTGTAGTTACTCAACTGCAGTATTTCCTTCTGTAATTACCTACAGGGATGTTACTTTCATTATATTCTTTAAAGAATTTCCAGCGGTGCAGTAGACATGAGAGTGGAAAACATGAAATCACTGTGGTAATACAGATTTCAGTCATAGTATCTCTCTTTCTTTTGTCCCAAATACACACTGTTATAAAGGTTGAGAGTTTTGACTGATTTTTCATTCATTTAATTTTTTTTTTCCAGGCAGCCCAAAGTATTCATTTCAACAATGTGTTTCGAATCAACTGTGAAATAAATGATAACTATATTTTATTTAAATATCTTTTCTCTGTCATAAATGAGATCATTATTCTAAATCATTAGCTCTAGGGGGACATAATTTTGTGAATATTAAATATGCAGATTATCCTACTTATGTACATTCTGTAGAAGATTGCATTTCAGTGAGGCATTAAAGAAGCAATAAGGCCATAAGAAGCATTTAGGAACCTTTTTAAGATAGTGTCCTGTGGCTTTTTCTCTTCCCATAGCTGTCTTGACTCAGGGAATCTAAGCAGCTGTGTATTCCCCAGCAAAACAGATTGAGAGCAGCCCTGAGGAGAAGGACTTGGAGGTGTTGGTTGATGAGAAGCTCAACATGAACTAACAATGTGTACTAGTTCAACTGCATCCTGTGATGCATCAAAGGAAGAGCGACCAACAGGTCGAGGGATGTGACTCTCCCCCTCTTCTCTGGTGAGATGTCACCTGGAGTACTGCATTCAGTTCTGGGGCTGCCAAGATAAGAAGGACATGAACCTGTTGGAGTAAGCCCAGAGCAGGGTCACAAAGACGACCAAAATGCTGGAGCACCTGCCCTATGAAAACAGGCTGAGAGAGTTATGGTTGTTCAGCCTGGAGATGAGAAGTGTCTGGGGAGACCTTATAGCAGCCTTCGAGTACCTAAAGAGGACCTACAAGAAATCTGGAGAGAGAAGTTTTACAAGGGTTTGCAGTGATGTAATAAAGGTTAATGGCTTCAAACTGAAAGAGGATAGATTTAGATTAGATATAAGGAAGAAATTCTTCACGAATAGGGTGGTGAGGTACGGGAACAGGCTGTCCAGGGAACTTGTAGATGCCCTATTCCTGGAAGTGTGCAGGGCCAGGTTGAATGGGGAACTACTGAGTTTCTATTTATCTGGCTACTACATTTTCTTTTCCCTAAAGGAGAAATGAAACTCAGTTTTATAGCATTGCCTGTCAGGAAATGTGTGCTTTCAAATTTCTGGAAGGAAATTTATCTCTGTATATGTCTATACTCATTTAAAGAGGAACTGGCTTACATTTTTCTCCTGTTGGTAAAAAAAACGACGACTATGTTTTCTGAACATCTGGCCTTTTTCTTTTTGCACCTGTATTCTTCATCTGTTTAAAGAGACTGATCATACATTCCTGCTTTAGAAGCATCCTGTGAGGAAAAAAAAAAAATAAAATTCTGGTGTATGACATCAGAGCTCTATAACTCTAGTAAAATGAATAAGAGAAAAAATAAAGCTGAGAGGGGAGCTCCCAGTTGACTGGAAGTTGACAAACATGATGCCCATCTACAAGAAGGGCCAGAAGGGGGATCCAGGGAATTACAGACTTGTCAGTCTAACCTCGGTGCCAGGGAAGGTCGTGGAGCAGATCATCCTGAGTGATATCACACAGCATATACAAGAAAACCATGTAACCAGGTCCAGTCAACATGGGTTTATGAAAGGCAGGTCCTGTTTGACCAACCTGATCTCTTTCTATGACAAGGTGACCCACCTAGTCGATGAGGGAAGGGCTGTGGATGTTGTGTACTTATACTTCAGCAAAGCCTTTAACACCATATCCCACAGCATTCTCCTGGAGAAGCTGGCAGCTCATGGCCTGGATGGGTGGACTCTGTTGTGGATAAAGAACTGGCTGAATGGGCAGGCCAGAAGAGTTGTGGTGAATGGAGCCAAATACAGCTGGCAGAGGGTCAGGAGTGGTGTTCCCCAGGGCTCAGTATTTGGGCCAGTTCTGCTTAATCTCTTTATCGATGATCTGGACAAGGAGATTGAGTATACCCTTAGTAAACTTGCAAATGATGCCAAATTGGGTGGGATAGTTGATCACCTGGAGGGCAGGAAGGCCATACAGAGGAATCTGGACTGGCTGGACCAATGGGCTGAAGCCAACAAGGCTTAACATGAGGTTCAACAAGGCCAAGTGCTGGGTCCTGTGCTTGGGTCACAACAACTCCAGGCAGTGCTACAGGCTCGGGGAAGAGTGGCTGGGAAGGATCTGGTGGTGTTGATTGGCAGCTGGGTGAATATGAACCAGCAGTGTGTCCAGGTGGCCAAAAAGGCCAACAGGATCCTGGCTCGTATCAGGAATACTGTGGCCAGCAGGATTAGGGAAATAATTGTCCCCCTGTACTCTGCACTGGTGAGGCCCCACCTTGAACCCTGTGTTCAGTTTTGGGCCCCTCACTACAAGAAAGACATGGAGGTACTAGTGAGAGTGCAAAGGAGGGTGAAAAAGCTGGTGAGGGACCTGGAACACGAGTTCTGTGAAGAGCGGTTGAGGGAGCTGGGGCTGTTTAGCCTGGAGAAAAGCAGGCTGAAGGGAGACATTATCACTGTCTACAACTACCTGAAAGGAGGTTGTAGCATGGAGGGTGTTGGTCTCTCCTCCCAAGTAGCAAGTGATAGGACAAGAGGAAATGGCCTCAGGTTGCACCAGGGAAGGTTCAAATTGGATATTGGGAAAAATTTCTTCACAGAAAGGGTTGTCAGGCAGTGGAACAGGCTGCCCAGAGAAGTAGTGGAGTCAACATCCCTGAAGGTGTTTAAAAGGTGTTTAGATGAGGTTCTTAGGGATATGGTTTAGTGCTAGAGTTAGGCTGTGGTTGGATTCGATGATTCTGAGTGTCTCTTCCAACTGAAATGATTCTATGATTATAATGAAGTGTACTTTTGGCTTTGTTTGCAGTTTTGTTTTTGGTTTTGTCTGGTTTTGGTTTTGGATTTTGCTGTATTTTTTTGTTTGTTTGTTTGTTTTCTGTAATTCATCTGGCACCTAACAGGGCATATATTTTGCTTAGAACATTGAGTTGAAAAAAATGCAAAGCTTTTTGAAGATAAAAACCACCATCACAGATGTAAATAACTATACTGTATTAATATAATCGAAACAAAAGCAGCTAAATAAATAAACAATGGCTAATGTTTTAGATCCAAATGGAATATGGTATTCTTGACACTAAAATGGAAATATAAGTGCCACTCCCACAGCACGGGAGGATTGTGTTTGTTTGTTTCCACTTCTTATTTCCCTAAGGACACTTTGCTTTGCCAATATAATTAGGATGACATTTGGAGCTGCTGTATGTCAATGCAAGAGTAAGAGACACTGTGCAGCTTGACAGGAGATTACAATGTCAAGTCAATTGCTGCTGCAATATCAATATTTATTCCCTCGCTCCTTGCATCTTGTTTTATTTTTCTTCATCTTTTTCTATTACACATAGAATAATATCTAAAAACTATGTTGTTGTTGCAACATTGTGGGCTTTTTTTTGGTCTAGATGTCCTTGCTTTTTCCCAGTTAAATTTGTTATTAAATTATTTTCCTTCTCAGGTGAATTGTATTTAACCCTTTCACTAGTGCAATAGCTTTTACAGAATGAATTGTCAACTGATCTAATACATCTCTAATGTGTTCTGCAACTCATAAGGGAGAAGTAAAGCCCACCAACATAATAAACACAAAAAGCCCAGGTCTGCAAATCTGTTACAGGGCCTTATATGTTTCACCCTTTCTATGCTATCTATTATATTCGCTATACATATCCATTGTATGTATCCATTGTATTAACCACTAGTAAGGCAATTAAAGCTTAAAAAAATATCATTATAGTTGAGATCACTCTTTGGCATATTCAGGTACAGAACTCATTAAAAGGGTTGTACTAGAGAAACTGAGGTACAGGACTTGCCTTTAAATAGGCAATACTTGCCAGCACAATATACCATTACCTGAGATTCTCAAAAGTTTATTTTTGTAAAGATGCCAAGAGACCTATGCTTATCAGCTCATGCATATTTTCTTTTTACAGCATGCTAGAAAAAAAACCACAAAAAACTAACGTGGACTCAGATCATCAGATGTATCCTGATAAATGTTTCGGCATTGCTTCTATGGAGTGATGTAACAACAACAAAGCACAGCCATGCAGCTGTTGGAGTTCAGAGCAAGCAGTGAAGCAATGGCATTTAATTGATGCTAGTTTAGCCTGATTAATTTTCTTTTATATTTGCCTAATTTTATTGTAGAAAACATAAGTATAATTATGTTCAGCAATATATTTTTTTCTAAGAGAATGTTTCACTTTCTTAGAAATATTTATCTGTCTCTTTATAAACGGATCTGTCTCATGCTGAAGCACAATATCGTTGATTGGATTATTTTTTTTTAATGGATAAGAAAATCAGCCTCCCAACCTAAGTATCTGTTGAGCTGTAGTGCCTTAGCTCTTCGAGAATTGTGTTTATTTCTCTAAGCACTACCAAGAACTTTTTTGATGTATTATCTGGTTAACTTTTTATCACATCACTAGATGGCAGTGTCTCTTCCAGCCTTTCTTTGTGGTTCTACATGTCTCCAAGACACTGTCATTCATGATTGCTCTACTTCTATTAACCATGGAACACGCATAATATTAATATAAAACTCATTTATCTTCTCTAATAAACAAAAGGTAAATATCAAAGGAAATAATGATGTTTTCCTCTATACACTCTGTGTGGTTACAGGTATTTACTGTTGCTCTATTTTAAAGTGACCTTTATGTCTAATGCACTGTATTGCTGTGATGAAGTCAACTTGTGAAGTAGTTGAACTTTCCTGAAATTACCTTTTAATTTTATGTTTGTCTTGTGTTTTATTTTTTTTTTTTTACATTTACTGTCACTTATTAGCTGTTTACATGGGGCTCCAGATAATTACTGAAAACTGTAACCTTTAATACTAGCTTTTTTTATGCATGAAAAGAAAGAAAGGGTCAGAGGACAGAGAGGGTAGTGGAGTCTTTATAGTTATAGCCTTACACCACACTTTGACCTATTCAAAAGCAATTGGTGCCAGCAGAAAGAGTCTCAGACAGTCTAGTGAGGCTGGACTCCCATTATGCTCATTAGAAAGATATACCTTCTTCCAGAAGACAATTGGAATAGTTATGAACAGGCTTGAAAACAGCTCAATTTGGGCATTTAAGAGTTGGGTAGTCAGAATACCCTGACTGTCTCCAGTGCTTCTGGTAAGATATATGTTTGCAAAAGCTTATTGTGTGCTGGGACAGCAATTCACTCATTCATTACAGCCTTGGGGCAACCCAGCTTATCCAGTTTAGATAGCTGACTTATGATACAGTGTGCAAACCTGAAAGCATCTTTCTTTCTCTATTAACAGCTCTATTAGAATCACACAAACAAAAAATACAGCAAAAACCAAACCCAAAACCAGACAAAACCAAAAACAAAACTGCAAACAAAGCCAAAAGTACACTTCATTATAATCATAGAATCATTTCAGTTGGAAGAGACACTCAGAATCATCGAATCCAACCACAGCCTAACTCTAGCACTAAACCATATCCCTAAGAACCTCATCTAAACACCTTTTAAACACCTTCAGGGATGTTGACTCCACTACTTCTCTGGGCAGCCTGTTCCACTGCCTGACAACCCTTTCTGTGAAGAAATTTTTCCCAATATCCAATTTGAACCTTCCCTGGTGCAACCTGAGGCCATTTCCTCTTGTCCTATCACTTGCTACTTGGGAGGAGAGACCAACACCCTCCATGCTACAACCTCCTTTCAGGTAGTTGTAGACAGTGATAATGTCTCCCTTCAGCCTGCTTTTCTCCAGGCTAAACAGCCCCAGCTCCCTCAACCGCTCTTCACAGAACTCGTGTTCCAGGTCCCTCACCAGCTTTTTCACCCTCCTTTGCACTCTCACTAGTACCTCCATGTCTTTCTTGTAGTGAGGGGCCCAAAACTGAACACAGGGTTCAAGGTGGGGCCTCACCAGTGCAGAGTACAGGGGGACAATTATTTCCCTAATCCTGCTGGCCACAGTATTCCTGATACGAGCCAGGATCCTGTTGGCCTTTTTGGCCACCTGGACACACTGCTGGTTCGTATTCACCTGTCCATCCATCAACACCCTCAGATCGCTCTCTATCAGGCAGCTTTCCAGCCACTCTTCCCCGAGCCTGTAGCACTGCTTGGAGTTGTTGTGACCCAAGTGCAGGACCCGGCAGTTGGCCTTGTTGAACCTCATACTATTGGCCTCAGCCCATTGGTCCAGCTGGTCCAGATCACTCTGTATGGCCATCCTACCCTCCAGCAGATCAACCATCCCACTCAACTTGGTGTCATCTGCAAACTTACTGAAGGTGCCCTTGATCCCCTCATCCATATCATTGATAAAGAGATTAAACAGAACTAGCCCCAATACTGAGCTTTGGGGAACACCACTTGTGACCCTCTGCCAATTGGATTTGACTTCATTTACCACAACTCTTTTGGACCGTCCATCCAGACAGTTCTTTACCCAGTGTTTTGCATCAAATATTTTAGATATCTAAAAGTTAATCCGAAAGTGAATTGTTTTAAATTATACTCTTGATTAAAACTGATTAAATAGGAAGCTTAGGCTAGGCTTGAGTTAAGTTCTAGGAGTACTTCCCTTAAATGACCCCAGGGGTTTTAAATTAGTCTTTAAATATGTGCTAGCAAGTATCTTACGGTTTCTTTACCAAAGGACACCATCTGACATTCACAATTTGTTCAAGTTCCACCAAAAAAGAGATGTAATAAAAGCAATTGTGAGTTACTGCTCTTCTGAATTTGAACATGGATGTTTCTCTTTTTTGTGTCAATTAGAATGTCACTACTCCTATCTGTAAAGTTTTGTGTGCTGCCATGATTCTGGTGTCATCACAGCTGGATGGAACAACTCCGAAACTATTGAAACTTTGACAACAACCTAAATCATCATCAGTTTTTCAATCTAAGAAATGAGACCTAGATAAGAGAAATCCTAAATTTTAGCACAACTTCTTGTATTCAGTTTAAATTGAAACCAAAAGCAAAGTGTTCAGGTTGTGGAATAGGACACCTCTACCTCCAAAAATTATGGTGAGAACTTCAGTCCTTCATTTGCACAAATATCTGTTGCAGTCACTTTGCAAAAGAGAACTGTTCGTTATCTATCTGAAAGTTACCACTTCTTCAAAAAGTAAGCATTCAAAACTGTATTTGCATAGTCAATATGCCTAAAGAGATTAAAATACATTGTTCCTTGTGTAACTTCATGACATATGCATATTTAGTGAATGTATGCAGTTATTTACTCAGTGATTGAAAGTTTAGCCTTATGAATGAATTTACCTATTTCCATAAATCTCTGTAAATTGTGATGATTTATATGCAAACAAAACTTTGCACATGCTCAAACTTTCAAACTGGATTGCCTAATGGTAAAAATCCATAGGTTTTACTGAAGTTCCTGTACAAAAAATGGGCTTACTTTCAAAGTTTATACACACTACTGCATTTTATGGGACAGTAACTGCTCAACAGTTTTGGCAAATACAATACTGTTAAGGTACATCAGTACAGAAGAAGCCTACTTAAAAATTTTGAAGTTTATCTTACCTTCAGGGCAAGTTAATAGGATTTTCAGCACTCACTTGAAACTCTGCTTGCTTTTTTTCCTTTTTTTTAAATATGAACTCGTTTTTGTTATTTTGTTGTCTACAAGTTGTTGATATCACCCTGTTTATACCCAGTTTTTTAGTTCTTCATTTATGTTCACTTTAAGTCACCTTTTCCTTCATGTTAACTTTTCCGTATGTAAATCTATAGAGACATTTCGTTAATATTTTACAATTTATATTATGAAATTAAATACAAATGTTTCTTGGCAAAATAAGGCTTGTCTTTTTTACTTCTAATTATAATTGCACCTACACAGGAGTCAAATGCAAACAGTGCTTCTTTTCGTGTGTTACAGGAGTCCTAGAGACTGATTTAGGACAAAAACTGTAAAAAAATCTGAAGATTAAAATCAAGTGCCATTATTGCACCATTTATACTACTAATCACGTGTTAGAGGAACATTTATGTGCTATTCATGATGGCGGAGTGAAATGTTTTTCACTTCTATTGGTAGAACTACTTTTACTTTTGAAGTGCTTTCAACTACTATTTCCATAACTGGCCACAGAATCTTAGGAGCATAAAACTTTGTTCTGGGAGTGACAAATAAAAACCACCACATTTTTGATCTTAGCTTTTGTTAATTTAGAGAGCTCCTACTTCTTTCACACTGATGTTGACAATTATTTAATGGGTACAAACCCATAATTTCCATGTTAATGGAAGCAGTGGGTTCAGCTCCACATGTAGGCTGGGAGGGCACTGCAGAAATAATGGGTTTTCCTAATATTTTTATAGCAAATGAGGTAAGATCATACACAAGTAGAATTTCAAATCTTCCTTTAACATCAAAGGATCAATGATTATATTAAGATTTTATTCTTAGCTCTTTTAACCATATTTTTTCCTCTATTTGATTGTCTGATTCTAAGCATGTGCTTCTGCATCTTTTATTCCTTTCAGTTTCTTTATTAGAAATCATTTTCATGAGCATCATTCCTAATCTGTTGCAGAGGTTTGTAAACTACCAAGCACTTCCCTACTAATGCCTCTCCCCATGGCTGCTCCATGATTACATCAAAAGGATCTTTTGGCCAATTCATTTGTTGTATTCTCACCTATATAAAATTGTGTTGATGTGAGAGCTGATGAATCGTAGAAGCCATTTGGGAAGGGGCTGAGTAGGACGTCTCAAGCATTTAATTTTATTGAAAAGCTGTACCACCTAGGAAGAGATAATGAAGGCCTTGGGGCAAATAAAGACTACTTTGAAAGCTCATTTATTTACCTATTTATTTATTTATTTATTTATTTATTTATTTATTTATTTATTTATTTGCCTGAAGTGTTTTGGATTTTTATTTATGTTTACTTTATGATGTGGAACTGTCATACCCCAAAATCTCATTATGCTACTCAGCCTCTGTACACAACACAGAGACATACCTTATATCACGGAAAACTATTAAACCAAATAAAAGATATTAAGAAAAACATTACCTCAGTCAGAAATATGGGGAGCAAAATGAAATTATAAGATGGAATATTGAGGACAAATATTTATTCCAGTTTAATAGAATCTTTGGGTGTTTCCCGTGAGGGAAGTCCGTTTTGCAGATTGAAGTTCCCATATGAAGGAGATAATCAATTACACTCTAACTCATGTGCCTATCTGTGACTATTTTAATAATTAAGACTTTGTCAGAACATTTTCATAACTAGAATTGTGCATACTCTAAGTCAGAAGTGATTTTCCCATATATAGCTCTCTGTACACTGTCCTTCTCTTTCCAGGATTATGTTGAGGTAAATCTGTTTTGCACATAAGGGAGTCTGTGATGCTGCGAGTGTTACAACATGACAAGGGGTAATAGTTTTAATCTAGAAGAGGGGAGATTCAGGCTAGACATGAGGAAGAAATTTTTTACAATGAGGGTGGAGCAGTTTGCCCAGAGAAGTGGTAGATGCCTCATCCCTGGAAACATTCAAAGCCAGGCTGAGCAATCTGATCTAGTTGAAGATGTCCCTGCTCATTGCAGGGCAGCCTAGATAACCTTTAAATGTCCCTTCCAACCCAAACTATTCTATGGTTCTGTGGCTGACCTACAAGGATTTCCTCCGCATACACTAATTCTCCAAAAGAACGAAAGTCTCTGCTGATACTTTCTGCTATAATTTTTTTTTTTTAATTACTTCATTAGAGGCAAGTGGCACAACATTGAACTCCAAAGATGGAGATAAAATAATAGAACATTCATCTGGGCACACCTATAGGTGTAACTGAAAAACAGCCAACAGTACTAAGAGGAATTGATTTATGTGAAACAACTAACATACCCGTATAATGAGCACATTGTAATTATGGACTGTTATGACAGTGCTGAGTTCAGAACAAACGCATTTTCAGTGGACTGAAGACCAGACAGGGCAATATTTGTGGAGAGTTTAGATTTTTTCTTTTTCTTAAGATGTCTTTATACATCATTTTTATGTTGTTCTTTGGCACTTCCTTTTTCAGTAAATGAATCTCTGCATGCTCATTGCATGCATAGTGTAATTTTTAGGATTGTACAATTTGTCTTGATAGGGCAAAATTCTTGTTGCACAGAAATTTAGACAAAGCAGGTTTTAAACATCAAATCACAAGCTTCCCTATGGATGGCAGTTAAGACTCTAGATTGAGACATAGATTCCAGAAAACAATGGTCTTCAAATCCGTGAGGGGAGCCAGAGCAAAATCAATGAATGTCTTCACTCAAGCATTGCTGATTTTGACCAACTAAGTGTCTTGCTTTCCATGTTTACTGTGACAAATCCAGCAGTGTTAAATCCTCTGAGCAAGTAAGTACTTGGACAAGAAACAAATGCACTCTAAAGAAAGGATTTTACAAAGCAACCTCCACTTTTGCATTCTGCAAGTGTTTCTGATCATAAAATCTCAAAATAGAATGGAAAAGAAAAGAGTAATATAGAAAGAAAAGGTGAATTTTCCATAATAGAGTTATTTTTTGTCTTAGTATAATAGTTCATCTCAATTGAAAGGTATTCAGCATTGCTTTGTGCTATAGTTTTACATACAGGATTACTGATCGTTTTGATTCAAAGAAGCGATGAGTTCAATCAGCTTCTGCCAGTGGGCCTAAACGCAGTTCAGTCAGTTTAGTAAACAGAGCTTATCTTTGCTTCAAAACTTAAAGAAAGACAGTGGATCCTCATTTTCCCCCACATTTGTCTTAAAGTACATGCTACTTTGGAAACTTGTTGCCTGCCACTTTCAAAAGGACATTTTCCCCTGACAGGTAAAAGTGATGGGAAAGGCAGTGAGGCAGTTGTTCATCAATTAAACAGAAGGTTGCAATCTCAGTACAGCCTACGTGTCTTAGAAGGACCTGCAAGCAAAAGGAAACAGCAAAAGACAAAGTAATATAACCGTATAACTAGTGATCTCACAGGACATGTTTGCAGCAGAGCTAGAATGATCTGATGCCTAATTACCATTGACAGGGTGAGGACTTCTTCCATCTACGCATCTGTCCCTTGTTTGTAACTTCTTGATGCTGAGATGGGTATGTATTTGGTGAGCAAGTTCTGGGAGATAAGATAGAAGAAAGACGTTAATTACTTTTTTCTGCAGGCTTAGTATTTGGCCATTGTAGCAATGCTGTAGCAATACAAATGAGAATGGGAGGCTGAAGATACTAGTCATCAATCAGGAGATACTGGATCAGATTCAGAAGTGATATGTAGATTAAGCCCACTTCTTGGTAAATATACTGAGAATCTTCACACTTATAAAAATATCACAAAGACTATCAACTTTAGCATAGGAAAGACTCAAATCCAAATCAAGAAGCAGGTGAGGAAGGCAGTGTTTCCCATGCATCCATGCATACTGTATTTTCCTGTGAATAACTAAACAACATAACTGACTTTTTTTTTTTTTTTACCTCTCAGTTGTAATAGCTAAGGGCAAGTTCTTAATATGTCTGAAGATTCCATGATGTGGAGTCTTTGTTTCTATTTATTTTTTTTTTAAATGATAAAATTAGGATTTGGCATGAAGTCTGCCCTGACTTGGAAAAGCATAACTCTCATAAAGAAAGCACAAGAAACATGTATTCCACTGAATATTCGTATGGTGAAGTTCTGTTCCTTCCTCTACATAAATGAGCAGATGGAGGGCACTTCTGCTTCTTCGGATAGTTCTGAGGAGCTTGGAGCAAGGTCTCAGCTTTTGCATTTGTAAGAAACATGGGAGTGCTGGCTTATCTGAAGAGAAGGCTGTGAAAGTTCAGAAATATAATATGATTATATGAGCGGGTCTGAAGTGATGAAACTTTTGAAATTTATCTGTCTAGAGAACATAAATTTTTATCTCAATTACCAAGGCCGCTTGAGTGCACCAATACATTGTTAAAACAGTAGAAAATCAGTAGAGTAGAAACACATCTTGAGAGAGAATAATACCAGTGAAAATGTTAAAACTTTTATTCTCTTTGTTATGCTATTTCATTTGTACAACACAATGATATGAGAGACTGAATCAGCCTGTAATTCTCTGTGCTTAAGATTTATGTGCAGCACTTGAAACTACTGCTTCACTTGTCAAGTTTCCCCATTAAATCCTGAATATTTTTAAACTGTAGGAAAACAAGACTGTAGGGTTTTTCTGCTAGATTACAGATGTGAGTAAAGCATGTGTGAGGTCATTAACATTTCTTTCACTCTAAAGTGTTAAATGACCTAGGAAAAAACAAACAAACAAAGAAACAAAAACACACAAAAACCCACCAAAAAACCCACCAAAATAAAACCCAAAATAAAAACCTGAAGACACCTTGAATACCTTTAAATTGGATTTCATAGGGCATAAAAATGCAGCTAGGTCCAGAAGAGTGACACAAAGAAAGAAAGCTGTAAATGTAAGCACCTGCACAGTCGAGCATGTTTCCTTGTAGCAGATTATTTATAGAACAATTTCTGATGGACCATCAGTAATAAGCGAGAACCCAGACAATTCCATTTGAGACATTAATTTATTGCCAGAATAAATTTTTTAAAGTAATGAAATACTGAGTGGTACACCTGGGATGAGCTGCTTCCTGCTCACAACACTGCTGGGCAGGCCTCCTGTTGCAAGAGAAAGGGATTTCTGTAACCAGAACGATGGTTTATGAATTCTTGCTTGGGCATCAGCAAGAAGGATCATAAGCATAAGCAACTTTTCTCAGCCTCTATTTTCACCAGGACTTGGCTTCCAAATTATGGTATTACTCGCATCTAATTGACTGAAAAAAAGTCATTGTGAAAGAAACAAACAAACAAAAAATGGTTTCTGTTTACTTTTTAACTCATTTGTTGTGAAACTATATCACAATGCATTGTCCTCAACCCCATCTTCGTTTTATGTTGTCTTGTACTTCTCCTCCCCTTCTCCACATCATATCTAAACAAGGATCTGAATGGATTTTCATCATCTCCTGTTAAAAAGGGAGGGACGTAAAAGACATATACATGTCAGAGAGCCCACACACAAAATGTGGAATTATTTGGTTAATTCCTTACAGCTTTAACCAACAGAATACAGAACTTTTGTTTGTTTGTTTTTGTTTTTTCCCTTTTAGATGGTGAGATCCATGCTTTATTGTGCACAGCTTCAAGAGGAGCCACAGGAGAGACTACGTGGTAGCAGACCAAGCTCTAGCCCATGAGCAGAGTGTTGTTTTGTGCAATGGGCATTACGGACATCAGTTCTGTGAGGAGGAGGAAGACAGCAAACCACCCGTCCAGCTTCCCAAGTTTGCAATCCTGTCACTGGGACTTTGTAAGGCATCAAATAGGTGCATCAACACTGCTGCAGATGAGGGCACCTGTCAACACACAAAAGCTTCTAGCAGGGCTGCATGTTGAATCTGTGCTTACGAATAATTATGCTTAATTTTTGGAATATAACACAGTGTAAGAGTCATAATATATTACTGGGAATCTACAATAACTTTAAAGTTTTTGAGGATGACATCACAGCCACTGAATAAACACTCTCACTACAGCTACGTTGTGTGGAGGAATTTTTTGTGTTTAGACATCAGTGTTCTGTCTCATTTTCATTTTAAGTGCAACTCTGTGGACACAATGCTCTGTGAAGGACCTCTAAGCTAGTCCTGAAAGATGTGGTGTGCTGCATGGTAAAGCATCCTGAAGAAATTCAAAATTAAGTTTTTCAAGCAATAAAATATTATTGTCACTGGACCAGAGCCACATTTTTGAAGGTACAGTTAGGAGAAATGTGCCAAGCCCTCTTTAAAGCACAAGCGAACTAGAGTCCTGAACTCAACAAAAATATCATAAAGTTGTATGTACACTGATATTGTTTTGCTCTGTATCTTTGCAGTTAACAGATTTTGCGTACTTTAAACTAATGCAACAGGATGCTCTGACACTTAGAGGACAATTAAAATTGTCCACTTTGCATAGCTGCAGTTTATTAATAATATAGTCAATAACTCCATAGAACAGTCAATCGATCAAGGAGCTGTGCAAAATATTCCAAAACACTGTATGGAGTCAGTCTCGTCCATTGTAGAATGATACAAATCCATACTGGCCTACAACTCCAGTGTACCAGGACAGTAGAGTTGACTGTGGTTCAGCATATGTGCTTGAGGGTTATGCTGCCAAGTACTTACCTCATATATATTTCACCTCCATATACATTTCCTGGAGCTGTTTCCATTGACATCTGTGCTTCTTTCTCTTCTCCATAGTACAACTATACATAATAATATGTAATACTGTATCTAGTTTAATAACACTCAACTAAACAGTAACAAAATTTACACGGGTTTGTGTCTGAAGTAACACGTGTATTGCCTTTACTAGATAGCTTATCCATTGGTAAATAAAAAACTGAAATTTTAAGTGTTCACAGGAGTAACTAATCTTATTAAATAGAGATATCTTCAATTTATCATCAAAAGTGTGTGTAGCAGCATCTTCCAAGAGTTCTTGCATCACACACTTATTTTTATTTTTACTTAGTCTGCAATGTGCATTTGGCACAATAAGGTCACTCTTTGCTCTTCATATTCATCATTGTAATAAATTTTCTTAATCATACTATACATCAGTCCAAGGGAAGATACAGCAGCAACTGCTTTTACTTCTATTGAGTCCCTCTTATGAATATCTGGGGTATTGCCAGAAATCCTTTATAGATTGTTCCCCTATAAACACTTAAGAGAAAGATTCAGCTTCTTTGCAAATCAGTAGCAAGTTTTCCATCAAAAAAAAAAAAGTTTATTGATTATTGATTTAAAAGCATATTTTATATGAATGGGGAAATGTCCCTATAGCTCACCAAAGATAAGGTCTCTGTACAAGTAATTAAACAGAGCATGGACACAGGTATGTTATGTCAGTTCTGCTAAATCATTCTGGGCAGAGCCAACAGGCATGGTCCAGTTGCCACCCTGGCTACCTGTTCTGGGTTTTGATTTGGGGTTGACCATCAGCTGGGGTACCTTAGCCAAAAAGCAGTTTGGATGTCAACAACCTCTTCAGAGCTCCAGAGCATGCAGTTGTAGATACGGTGTACCAGCTAGTCCAAAAGAAGACAAGAGTTGCTGAGCTGTTTTAGCATTTTTTGTAAAATTGTGTCCTTAGCATGTGGGAAGGAAACAACCAATAAGCCTTACTGTTGTTGGTGTATGGCAGTCCTAAGATCTCTTTAAAATACATTTTTCTTGTCTATATTTTAACATAAGTGGGTCAGTTTACTCGTTACTGCAGGAGGGTCTTGGTCATATGCTACGGACAGATTCCAAAAAGAAAATATTCTTTTAATATTTATGTAAAAAGAAAGTTAAAATATAACAGCTTGTCCTCCAAAAAGGATTAAATTTCTTTTTAGTGTTCTTGAAGGATTGCCAAGATTTAAATTGAACTTCTGAAATCAATTTTGGTTTCCAGAATATGGTATTAGCCAATACAATCATATGAGGAAAAAAAAATGTTTAGGACCTATTCATTAATAAAAAATATTCCAAGCGATGTTTGCTCTGTACAAATTTGAATTATAGTTCATGAAAATACTCTATTTCTCTATTTGTATATGGTTTCGCGATTATGCTAAATTTCAGAGATTAAGATTCAAAATACAGATAAGGAAATCCTTTTACTTTATTACATAGCTTTTTAGTAGTAAGCCTATATTTCAAATATTTCAGAATTACAAGCCTTGTGCTCAGTGATGCCATCACAGAAGGGGGCATCCTTTGATAACAAATTCTCAGGACTCACCCCTGCTGTTAAGCCATTGATTCTGGGGGATGGTAGTCTTTCTCTGCACTCTTCCCTGCTGTGTCCAACCTCATACAGTCCCACCACCAGAACGTAAGTGGAGGAGCACCATGCCACAGTAAAGCTGTGGTTTATCTTACTGCTGGAGCAATAAAAAGCTGTGCCTAATTGAATGGCCCCCACTATGGTTATTATGGAAATGGAAAAGGTCTTTGCACGTTTTCCTCTCTGTGGTAAAACCCGTAACTTTGTGGTTTGCAAACTTTGGCTGTTCTCCCATTTAGGGCTTCAACAGACTCTGGAGTAACGGTGCCAGGAAAGAAAAATGTGAGATTTCTGTCATAGAAAAGCCATGAACAATCAGCAGTTGCAATGCATTTGGGAACATTGCATTTGCAGAACTGCAAAGGAGATTGCTTATATGTCCTGAGGGAATGCACCTTGAGAATTTTAAAGCATTTTTAACTCTACTCTGGAATTCAGTACGTCCACACTATGCAGCTCTAGAGAATTATTTAAGTACCTTGTATAGAAGATCTCATTCATTCTACTGTTTTTGGATTTTAAAAATAGCTTCCATAGAGTAATAAATAAAACAGCAGTTTGCTTTCCACTGTTATTTCTATATGTACTTATTTCTATATGTATTTCTATATGTGGTTTTCAACATACATTCCATAGTTATGATCATCTGGACTGGGACAGATTCTTACCGACATGGAACATAGTTCCCTTCCAATCTCATGCCTGCATTTATGTGAGATATGTGAGGACAAGAGTGGAAAGCAGGGAAGGGTAATGCAGTTGTGTTGCATCCCAGGACAAATCCATAGTGTGGCTGAGGTGTGCACCAGGACTTGGGAAATCATTCCAGGGCCCATTGTACAGACTTAACACAACGGGTCACTACACTTTTCTAAAAACCAGTTGTTGTGTTAAAAGGGTTAAATTAGCAGAAACTAAAAACCCTTGCATTCCAGCTTGTCCTCAGTATTTTACTGGGGGCTAGGGCTGGTTAAACTTCGCTTCTGAGTGATGCCAAATTACACCCAAATGACCTCAAGTCAGCTCTATAAGCCTGATTGTGCTTAACAGCTAGTCCTGCTTTATGTTCAATTTGCATGATTACGGACTCACTAAAAGTGCAGGGTAGGGTCATGGTCATTGAATTTAAATGCTTGCACAGATTCACAAATAGTATTTACCATAAGTCTGAGCACATACAATGAGAAATTCTTACTACTAGGTTCACAAATAATGAGGTTTATTAAAGCATCGGGTACAAGTTCTTTCGATTGCCACTCATAAAACACGCTGTCTGCAAAAGTACACTTTATTTGCAAAAATACACTTTATTTACAAAAATACACTTTAATTGACACTTTGATACCAAATATATATATTCTAAGACTACTATAGTGCTACTAATGTGATTACAAATACAAGCTTGAAATCTAAGTTTTCCGAGAACACTTTGTATAGCCAAGCACGCAAATCTTACCCAATAGCTTCCTTTGGGGGAAGAAGATAGGCTCAGCCCGTCGACTGATACCAGAATTCTGTAATGCTGTCTCCTTGACTTCTCAGTTATGGTGTCTTCCTTAACTTTCCCCTGCTGTTAAGGTATTTCATACTATTTTCTACGTTTAGGTGGAGCTTGGGTGATTCTAGTCATACATACCTTTGTTATTGACTGGTGTAAAATTCTCTTGCATCAGTCTTAAAGATATAGGCTTAAAAGAATTCCGAGAGCATGCTCAAGTAAGCATGGAGATGTGTAGGAGGTGGGTATCTTTGGGGATGGAGGTGTATCTTGGTATTATAATGAGATTATAATCAGCAAAGTTCATCCGTAAGACGAACTGCTAGCTCAGCAGCTAGCATTTGGGATGGAACAGAATATGTATCTCTTATTTGACTGCAACTATGTGCACAGTACCATCGAGCTCCTGTACCTGCCTCATACACAGAGCCTGGCTGTGGTGTATTCACACTGCTCCACCCTCTGTTCCCCTTGGTGCCAGCACACTGGGCTCCCCCCATACATGAACATCCAAGAGTGTAGGTCAAGTTGGGGGAGCAGGAACTGTCACAGAGCAGATTCCTTGCATATTGAGTAGCTGCCTTATGTGCCAAGGATGCAGATATAACTTTATTCTCAATAAGTATACCTTTCATAATTAGTTTTAGTATTATGCCCCCGCAGTAATTATTTCACACCAGTCAAGAGTGTGAAACTACCATCTTTCCAGTTTTCAGGACATATTGAAGAAAAAGTTCATGACTTATTGCCAGCAACTAAAAGCATAATCATGCTATGTATCATCACAATCTTCAACTTTAGTGGATTCAAAAACCAGTTATTACCTCTCATGAGACAACATTTTTATTTAATCAAAGGAAATTTTCTGTCAAAGAAAACAAAAAGGGAATGAGCATATCTATATCCAATAAACGTCAAAGGCTCCTAGGTAAAAAATATCTTCCAGAGTTCTCATTATAGCTCCTGTTTTGTAGATACACACGCAATGGTCATGTGCACTAAAGCCCAGGCAAAAGTATACACTTTGCCCAGACAAGAAAATGTATTCCTGTGGAAAATAGTTGTAGGACAAAGTAACATTTTTCAACAAATATATGGAAGAAACACTTTAAACTTGCTAGTTTGAACGTTAATGGAAAATTTCTGTAATAAAAAATGTTGACAAAAGCAGCTAAGAAAATCATTTGCTGCTTTCCAGAGATATGCAAGGAATAATTGAATAAACTTATTTGCTTAATATAATAGTGCCATGAAAATAAAGAAGACAATTTTCTGTGGAATACGAAAATGGTATTTTTGATCAGCGGTAATAATTTTCCTGAATTTTTTTTTGTTTAGTTTGGTATGTTTTTCCCTAAGCCTATTTAAAAATCAATATTACAGATATTTAAAAGCAACAGTATAAGAAGGTTTTTAATGTGAAGCGAGATTATTTCTTCACCCTTTTTTTCAAAGAAGTATAAAAAAAATTAGCTCAAACCTAAAAGAAAAAACAAAACAGAAAATGCTAAAGGTTCATTACAAAATGAGATCACCTATGGAAAATTAAAGCCTGGAAAACTAATAGTTTTTCAGAGTTATATATAGTTTAAAGTTAATACTTAAAAATACCTTTACATGGAAATTATTATAAAACTGTAGCTCAACAGTATTGCTATATATACAGTGTTGTCTATGACATTTACATTTACATTTAACTTAATATGCTTGGAAAACATAAAAAATAATTAATTCAATGTTGTGTTAGAAAATATACTTTTTGGAATTCCCTGAATACAGGATTAACAGCTATGAGATAATCAGGTCAGAACAGGGTCAATTTTCTGTATATTTTTAGTCCTAAAAGCAAAGTATCTGAAAGAAAAAGTGAAAGCAAAGGAAAGAAACAAACCAAGAAGCAATAGAGGGGATAAAGCATTTTTAATATTCTGGTCCAAATTAAGACAATTATAAAACTCTTATAGGGCCAAAATTTCTCCTGTTTTTTCAATATTGGTGAATACTTTAAGGTTTGAATTTCAGAAGAACGTTGTTGCTACTGAAGCACCGAACTGAGCGACTAGATTATCAAAAGATCTCATCAGGTAAAATAAAAGTGAGATTTTTTTAAAAATATTGTAGTCCTTCTTTTACTAATTTCATGTCAAATTGCTAACCTTAGGCTTAATACATGTGAACTTCATAACAGGATTTCCACTGACCGTGAAGAGCACCAGATCATCTCTACAACAGTAATCACTACTTATCTTTGATATCAATATAAAAAAATTAAATGTTGTGAGTTTGTTGTTAGAATATAATGCATTACATCCTAGGTCATATGATTTTTACCTTATTTTCCTTTCTAAGCCTCACTGGTCTTTGAGTTATATTCCCCACCCTTTCCTTTGTCTATTTTACAACTTTCACACAACCTAGACAGGCAGTAGATTTAACTGAAAATTTATTTTTTTACTTCTTTGCTTTCCGTGCCATTTTTATGAAGACTGGTCACAACTCTTATCTTATTGCAGTGTTTTCCTCCCATTAACCTAATTCATTAACCTCTGAAGGGCCTCATTTTCCTTTTGAATAACTGTGCAGCTAACAGGCTGCAGGTGATTGAGATTCTCTAGATCATTCTTAACATTTTGTCAGGTAAAGCATACTAAATTTCCAAATCTAATGACTCCTTTCTAAGAACAGATTATAAAAACAGAGGAGTACACAGTAGATGTCATTGCTTTCCTTATAAGTTGTTCTCATTATATCCAAACCTGTGTGATTTAGGGGTCAGCATCCCCAGTAAGTTACTCCCGCTCCCTGAGCACTGTAAAGCACTGTGACAAATCATTTGATGCAAATTTCAGATCAATAGCAGCATATGCTGCATCATTAAAACAGATCAACAGATGCAATTTTTAAACAAAATTTATTGATATCAACCTGTTTTCCACTTACCTGCAAAGTTAATTTCTTCTCTTTTGTAGCTCAAAACACCTGGACTTAATTTTGTCATAGATATAGTTGTTAATAAGACCCTTAAACATCTGCTATATAATGAAAGCAACCTGTAGTTTGGATGTTTTCTCAGCAAAAATAGATTATTTTTTTTTTTAAAGAAAACAAAATTATACACTTTTGAAGTTAATACATTTTTGGACAAGTTATAGAACACTTTGGGTTCACATTTAGTGCCTACATCACTTTCTAGCCAAGCACGTACAATGTCTGTTTGATTTGGTGATGCTTATGATGTATACGTTTAGTTTTAACTATGCATTGAGTAAAGGACAGCGGGCTCAGTGTATTGCTGGACTGAACCAATACTCAAGGTTTTATGTAAGAAAAGAAAAGCTACATATTTTGATACAATTTTAGACACTTATTGTATTTAATGTGTGTGTATATGTATATACATACAGAACCTACTAATGCATATTTTCTTGGTCTTGCCTGACCAACTTAATTTCATTCTACGACAAGTTTACCCACCTAGTTGATCAAGGGAAGCCTGTCGATGTGGTCTTTTTCAATTTCAGTAAAGCCTTTGATACCGTCTCTCACAGTATCCTCCTGGACAAGTTGCCCAGCATACAGCTGGGTAAACACACAACACAGAGGATGAGCAATTGGCTGACGGGCCGGGCTCAAAAGACTCTAGTAAATGGGGTTATGTCAGGCTGGTGACCAGTCACTAGTGGGTTTCTACAGGGATCCATCTTAGGGCCAGCACTCTTCAATGTCTATATAAATGACTTAGGCTCAGAACTTGAGGGTTTGCTTAGTAAGTTTGACAATGACACAAAACTGGGGGGAGCTGTTGACATTCTCGAGGGCAGAGAGGCCCTGCAGAGGAATCTGGACAAGTTGGAGAACTGGACAGTCACTAAGCACACAAAGTTCAACAAGAGCAAGTGCTGGATTTTGTACCCAGGACATGGCAACCCTGGCTGTACCTACAGACTGGGGGACGATGTGATGGAGAGCAGCTCTGCAGAAAAGGATCTGGGGGTTCTTGTCAACTGCAAGTTGAACATGAGCCAACAGTGTGCCCTGGCAGCCAAGAGGGCAACAGTGTCCTGGGTGCTTCCAGCACAACATGGCCAGCTGGGCAGGGAGGTGATTGTCTCGCTCTGCGCTGCACTGGTGCAGCCTCACCTGGAGCTCTGTATAAAAAAGATATAAAGCTACGGGAGAGTGCCCAGAAGAGGCTACGAAGTTGGTGAAGGGTTTGGAGAGGAAGAAGTATGAGGAGCAGCTAAAGTCACTTGGTTTGTTCAGCCTGGAGAAGAAGAGACTAACAAGAGACCTCATCACAGCCAGCTTCCTCACAAGGGGAGGAAGAAGGGTAAGTGCCCAACGCTTCTCTCTAGTGACCAATGACAGAACCTGAGGGAATGGCAGGAATATGGGCCAGGGGAGGTTTAGGCTAGACTTTAGGAAGAGATTCTTCAGCCAGAGGGTGGTGGAGCACTAGAACAGGCTCCCCAGGGAGGTGTCACAGCCCCAAGCCTGACAGTGTTCAAGAAGAGACTGGACAACGTCCTCAGACACGTGGTGTGAACTGTGGAGTTGTCATATGCAGGGCCAGGAGTTGGACTCGATGATCCTTGTGAGTCCATTCCAACTCAGGACATTCTGTGATTCTCACATAGATCTGCAAAAAGATATGCATAGGTACATAAACTTACAGATGCACATCTTTATTTTGCTATTGCCCGTAATTATTCATTTTTGTACTTCACTTACTTTCAGTGTTCACATACATCAGAGAATGATAACTTGACATAACTGACACATCTATCTACCCATCCATCTAGCTGCCTATCAGCCTCCCCCATTTCTCTGTAATGACTATGGTCATTAATCAGTTCACTCCCTATTCTGGAATTAACAAGCAGGGAACAAGAAAATGGAACGTCCCAGTAGGCTGTCATAACCATAAAATAAAAATGTTGCAAACCATTTATATGATAGAATATTTTATTCTGTGATTAGTTCCCCTGAATCCACAATGATTATTCAGAACAGATAACTTATTGAGGAGTGAGTTGGGGGGGTGTTACTTAAGGTCAGTAGGAGGGAGAACACCCACTACTGACTCTGTTCAGACTGAATCCAGATGTTCTTCTGGTGAAGTCAAGTCTTTGTCTTCAGAATGAAAGATGTTTTGTCACCGTGTCATAATCCAGTCTCCTCTGTGCTCTTGCACAATGCAGCTACATGTTCCTCTCCCAGTGCAACAAATCACCAAGCAATATATTTTTTCCAAAACCAAGCACTGACTTGTATATTCGCCAAAATCACATGTTTTGCTGAGATGGATTATGAAGTAGTTTTATCTTAACTGTGAGAAACAATGCCTTTACGAGGCAACTTTCAAATTGTAAATACTTCTAGCCTAGAAATAACAGATGTGTTCTTTTTTCTTGAAAAGCTGATTTTCTCATTTCATTATTAATGGGATTTTTTCAGTCTTTCTAGCTTAATAGTAGATTTGCTCTGGGCATTGTTGCAAAGCTCCTTTATAAGCAGAAAATATATTTAAAAACATATTAAAAATTATCTGATAAAACTCTTCATTCATAAGTATGTACAATCCTTATGGAAAACATTTAGAAATTATTTAAATCCATTTTATTTATTAAGAAAAAAATAAAGTCACAAATCTTCTGAATTTGTCCCCATCTCTGGTGTGTAAACTATATCACTCTGAGCTGTGGTAAGAATTTCTTTCCTTGTCATTTTATTTTGTTTTCTCACTTGGAACAAATTCTCCATCTCATAATGCAACACATATTTCTTAAGATTGCTATTTCAGCTGCAATAATTATTTTTTCTTCAAATAATTTAGAAAAAGAAAATAAAACCTTCATCATTGAATACTCATGTCAAACTGTGCTCTGTTTCTTTTCAAACTTTTGTTTTCTTCTGATGTCCTGGACAGAATCTAGAATTCTCTTGTTACTCTGTGTACTTTTACGGTACACAATATTTCATTTGCTTTTCACTAAGAAAGATCCAGCGTTTCTTGCTGATTTCATTTTATTGTTAAATTGAATTTAATATTAAAGTTTCACTCTTTGAAACATCACTCTTATTTATTATAATTAAAACAAGAATATATGGCATACTCAAGCCATTTGAAAAATTTATATGTACATATACAGAACACATCTAATTAGAAAGAAGTTGTACTGAATCTCAAAGAGGTTTGAAAAACACCCTAATATTCTGTTCATGTGGATTTTCTCTTAACATTGGTCCCTCTTGATACACTAGTATAAACATATATTTGTAGTTGTATGTTATATTATTTATAAAATTGTCTTTTGTCCACAAAATAACATTTTATATACTCAGACACTGCAGAAGAAAAATATGCAATATAAGACTAGAGAAATCTGAGAAAAAAACTACAGAAAAAAGGGTATTTCCTGGCCTAAAAATTGTGTAAGCATCACAGTGAAAAGGAAAAATGTTTAGTTGGTTTTCTTTCACTTTGATGAAGGAAGTATAACTCTGCTTACACGGACACCCATGGTAATAGTCTCACCTGTCCATAACAGAGAAGCATAGTTTGAAGGATTGGAAAGTCTGAGCTTGATGTTTCATGAATTCTGTACAAAATCCTCTCTTCGCTGGATGGGGGGACTTGACGTGACAAAGGTTGTCCCTTAGCTATGGCAGAGACAGAAGCAAAATAAAGTCACTTCAGTAGCTGTTAAAATCAGATAGTTTGGGACTACATCACAGAATCACAGAATGTTAGGGATTGGAAGGGACCTCAAAAGATCATCTAGTCCAATCCCCCTGCCGAAGCAGGACACCTAGATGAGGTTACACAGGAAGGCATCCAGGTGAGTTTTGAATATCTCCAGAGAAGGAGACTCCACAACCTCCCTGGGCAGCCTGTTCCAGTGTTCCGTCACCCTCACTAAGAAGA